>CM060847.1:24151454-24201454 GCA_030737835.1 Acorus gramineus
TCAAAGATCTCAGTATTGAAAGTATTGAATTGATCTTGTAGCTAATATTTCACCAATCAATTTAAACCAGATTACCGTATTTGAAAGGGCTCTTGTTATTTCCTAATAATGATATCATAATTTGGATATTTATGTAATTCATTTATGGGGTCACTAACCTTAAGCATGTTGGACGTTCCTTTCAATCTTGAGCAGGAACATTAGTATAATAAAAATTTAATTATCATGGCCACACTCGTGGATGAAATGAATCAAATGTGCACATTTTGGTTTCCAACCATACGTTCTAGATCAATATGCATAATATGTATTCATGTATCATGACAGGTATCCAACCAAGACATTCAATGTATTTTCATAAGAAGATTTTAAGTAACCCGATTGCCTCTGTCATCCATTGAAATGCGCTCTACAGAAATAGTAGCACCAACATCATTAGCAGTTACAACATACTCTGGGGTTTGGATTAGAAAGTCAAAGAAAACAGTGATTATTCTGAAATAAGTAGAACTACACTTAGTGATATATAGCATTATGCGCTAACCTTCAACGTATTGCAGTGTGCCATTATAATGATGACAAACCCACTACACATGCATTTCAAGATATAAAGACTTGTGTTTCAGTGTTCAGAAAATAAAAAAACTTAAAATTTCATTATTGGGAAGGAGAAATACAAGATTTAGATTTTACCTGTAATATACAAAGTGAAGTCCCATATGTGGGATAGCCACAAGCTCGCAGTGTGCTTCCTGGTATAGCTTCACCAAAAATTTGAAAACCCTATATACCAGGAAGAAGAACGTGTTCTAGTAAATTTATCATTGATTTATATTCATCACATGGTAGAGACAAATCTTACCCTCAGAGTTGAAGTATGTTCAATCATCACACATAGGGTGTACAGTAAATTGCACATCAGAAGTCTTCTCATTTTATGGCCTTGCCAGCACTATGTTTAAAAGGACCGAAAGCAGTGGGGTTGTCAACTTCCCTAGAATTTGAGATGTTCCTTCTCTCTCTTTAGAAATCACGCATCACCTGTGAATCCGCTAACAATAATAAAAAAAAAACTTCCCTGGAATGATCCAGCTGGTAAATGGTAAATATAGAAGAAGCTCAACATTGCATTATGTTTAATAAAACTCAGGCACACAGTAAGCAAAAGCAATGACAATAACATAATTTTAAAATAGAAATTCAAAGTTCTCATCTATCAAGGTAGAAAAGAATGAAACATGCCTCTACAATATAGTAAGTCTCACATTTTATATCTATGTACACACATCTGTATGGATGATAATTGCTCTTGTTATATATGTGTCACTTTTAGCCTTCTGGTCACCTTTGGAACATTCTGGCAGTTTTTCAACTTTTTCTTTTTTCGATCGAAACTGCTAAAATTTTAGACTTTTAGCTATCATCATGAACTTGAGAACTCCGATTGAAAATCTAACTGTACATTATGTGTCCTGGTGCCATTTCAAACCACTCATGAAAATTTCATCGAATTCCGGTAACGTTTCAGAATTTGGCAGTTTCGAATCGTATCCGGGTTTTGACCGAGCGGGAATGTCAAAGGCGGACTTGACCAAGTCAAAGAAGACTTTGACCAAGTCAAGTTTGACCATTGACTTGGTCAAATCTTTTGTTTGTTTGTGTGGTTGGGGTGACTCAAAGTCAAACACCAAAACCTAAGTGTGTGAGTGTGTGTGTGAGTGTGTGTGCCCTAAAGTGGGCGTCCACCTCTTCTTCCTCTTCTCTTCTCTTCTCTTCTTCATCTCTCTCACACACAAATCCATTTCATCTCCTCTTCTTATTTTTCCCCCATTAGAGGTAGTAGAAGGCAAAGAACAAGGAAGCCCTAGAAGGGAAAAAGAAAGGTAAGGGTTGGATCTACCTCTCCATGGTCTTTGTTTGGTTTTCCCCTTTGTTTACCTCCCTCTCATAGCTTCCCCTCCCCCCTATTTTCAGCCATTATTAGGGCTGAGAGTGGCTGAGGTGGTAGTGGTTTTGGTAGTGGCGATTTGGTGCGCGAAGGGCACCCGAGCTTCCTCCCTTTTTCTTCCTCTCCTTGGGTAAGTCCTTTGTTTAGATGCTTGTTTAGGGTGTGTGATTGGGTATGCATGGTATGCATGGATGTTAGGGGGTGTGGGTGGGCTGAGGAGGGGGTGGAAGGGGCTCGGGCGCGCGTGCGGAGTCATCCGCGCGTGCGCTCGCAGGCAAGCGCTGGCCGCGCAGACGGGCGCGCTGGAGAGCGCGCACGCGTACGCGTAGACGCGCGGGCTTGCGCGCGGGGTGCTACGCGGGCGCGCAGTGCGCGCGGGTACGCGCTGGCTGGGTGAGCGGTAGCGCGTCTGGGCGCGCGGGCAGGGGCGCGGCAGCGCGTCTAGGGCGCAGGGGCGCGTGCGGGCGTGCGCATTCATGCGTGCGCGTGTGGGGGGCCATGCGTATGGCTGCCCGAGGGTTCGGGAGGGTGTCGGGGCACTCGGACTCGCATGTGTGTGGGTCCGTATGCATGCTTGTCCGAGTGTTGGGTATTTCTCGTAAATTTCTTATGTATTTGTGTAGTTTACTCACCATATTGAATGCCCATGTCTTGCAGATCTTGACGGACGGTCACGCAACGACCCGGGTTTCGGTGAGTGGGACAATCCAACCCAGTAGGGAGGCGTTCGATACACGTAGGCGTGCATTGCCCTCCCCTGGGGCACCATAATTGTATATTAACTTGTAATAAATGTAAACTATGCATGCATGATTAATATGATGTATCCATGCCACCTTAGACTTGTATGCTAGGGATATGCACCCATATATCATGTATAGAGGCCTATGCATGCCTAGACACCATGCCCTGAACTATGTATGTTTCCCATCTAGTTTAATCTAATTAAATAAAATGAGAGCATATAGTTATAAGCATGCCTTAGAGAATATTATAACCTTGTTGTTATAATATATGTCTCCCCGCATCTGAGTTATGCGCCCTGGAGGAATTCTTGAGAATTCATGACATTATTAGCGTTACAAATCGGTGTCGACGGATCCAAGAGGATCGTATCTGTGTGAGTAGGCTGTCTTCTCCTTTTGGTTGGATCCGATGTAGGGACTCCCCGGCGTTGGCTGACCTGACAGAGGGCTCCCGTCCGTAGGTACCTCCGATGCGTCGGACAGTACTGATAGTGGGAGTATACCAGGTGGAGGCTACGGAGTGTGGGAGAGGCTACCGGGTGGACCAGGGGTGGAGAGCGGTCTAGTATGCCCCAAGAGGCCCATGTCACCCCCAGTAAAGGGTGAGGGTGAGGGGGGAGGTGGGTTGGCGATGAAACGACCCACTAGAATGTGTAGTTGCTCCCGTGTTAGGGGCTATAAATTATATAAGGTTAATATGAATTGTGATGCATGGATTGTGCTATTCACTGAGCGTGTGGCTCACCCCTCGCATATTCTTTTCTTCCAGTTATATCTGAGTCGGATTTGAAGGAGGAGCTCCCCGAGGCACCACAGCAGTAGCGGAGCAGCGTCACGTTCTACGAGTGAGAGGCCATCAACATCCCTTTCTTGATTGTATGTATTGATTATCCGTGCTTGGGCACACATTTGTATTTTGATGTCGTTGTGTATATTGGCTCTCACAGGACAGTTGATTATGTATCGGGTCTGTAATATATCTTTGAATTACAGACTCAGTCGTTAAGCTTTCGCTATTTGTATATATTATGTCAGCTACACTTCTGTCTGTGTTGTCATTTTCGATGTTGTTTAGAGTATTTTATTGACCTCCTGTATAGACTGCTGATATTATATATATTTGCCACGTATCGGGGACGGCTGCCCTGGGGAGTGACAGCTCTCAATCAATGATATTTGTATGAATGTCATATCACGTGAGAACATGAGCATCACAAGATTAACAATCAATATAAATGGGACAACACAAGTATCTACATTGTAGTGAGGTATCAAGATTCACCTTTGATTACTCTGTTATAGATAATGAAATTGCATTATTTTAGAACAACCCTGGATCTCAATTTCTCCAACCCTAGAGATTTAAGAACAATGTCATACATGTGAGAAGTATGTTGGCCCATGCAAATTTGCCTATGGAATTTTAGGGTGATGCACTCTTGACAACGACATATATATTTTAAATAAAGTGCCTTCAAAATCAGTCGCCAAAACTCCATATGAATCATGGACAAGCCGCAGAGTGAAGCTTGATCATTTGCGCCCATGGGGATCTGCTTGTTATGCACTAATTCCTTCAGTTGATAGAACCAAGCTGGAGCCAAAAGCTATGGAATGCATATTCATCAGATACCCTTCTCAGTCCAAGGGATATGTTGTAATCCATGAGACTGAAAAAGGAGGAATAGTTGAAAAGGAGGTTCCACATGCTGATTTCATTGAAGAAAAATCTCCTCAAAGGAAAGGAGCCAAATTTTCAGTAGAACTTCATGAAGTTCCTGACTCCTCCACTCCTAGTACAAGTCAGTCTCCTAGTGTTAGCGTTCGAGACAGCTTGCCTATGGATGCTGATGAAAGTGGGAGTATTCCAGAGAATGTTGAAAACAGTGGGAGCACTTCTAAGATTCAGAATATTCGTAGAAGCCTTCGTGGTAGGATTCCCTGTAGATATTTTGATATCAAAGGGGAATGCTATACCTGCATCTCCATGGATGATGATGAACTAGATGCTTATCAAGAAGCATCATCTGTCCAAGATCGAAGGAATGGATTGTTGCGATGAATGAGGAGATCAATTCCATGATGAAAAACAAGGTCTGGGAGCTTGTAGATCTGCTTGCTAGGAGAAAACCCATTGGTAACAAGTGGGTGTTGAAGGTGAAAAGGAAAGCTGATGGATCAATTGACAAGTTCAAGGCAAGGCTTGTGGCTAAAGGGTACAGTCAGGTGGAAGGTTTGGCTTATCAAGAAACTTTTTCACCACTTGCTAGATTCACATCAATCCGAATTATTCTAGCCATACCTGCAAGCCTGGACTTGGAATTATATCAGATGGATGTGAAGACAGCTTTTTTGAATGGAGATCTTGATGAAGAAATTTATATGTTGTAGCCATCTGGATATAAAATTAATGGACAGGAACAAAAAGTATGCAAGCTCAAGAAATCTATATATGGACTGAAGCAGTCTTCGAAGCAATGGTAATTCAAATTTCATAATGCCATAAAATCTTTTGGCTTTACTTGATTGAAGAAGACCATTGCATATATATAAAGTGATGGATAAGAGTTCTATTATTCTTTGCTTGTATGTCGATGATATTCTTCTAGCTACAAATGACATGGAGTTGTTGAAAATCACTCGATAATGGCTTTCTCTCAACTTCGATATGAAAGACATGGGAGAAGCAAGTTATGTGCTCGGCATCAAGATTCAAAGAGATAGAGCTAAGAGAAAGATTAGCTTATCTCAATCAGCATATATTGAGAAGGTATTAGATTGATTTGGCATGGAATACTATAAACCCATCGATACTCCTAATGACAAGAATCAGAAGTTGAGCCTCAAAAAGTGCCCACAAACTGATGATGAAAAAGAGAAGATGAAGAGAGTTCCTTACTCCAGTGCAGTTGGAAGTCTAATGTATGCTAATGTTTGCACACGTCCAGATATTTGCTTTGCTGCGGGGCTGGTCAGCAGATATCAGAGTAACCCTGGTCAAGGTCATTGGCAGGTCGTGAAGCGAATACTTCAGTATTTGAAAGGCACAAAAGACCTAACTCTTTGCTATCAGGGATGTGGTAAACTTAAAGTTCAAGGTTATTCTAATGCTGATCATGCAGGTGATCTTGATTCTCGTTCATCGACAAAAGACCAGACTCTTTGCTATCACGGATGTGGTAAACTTAAAGTTCAAGGTTATTCTAATACTGATCATGTAGGTGATCTTGATTCTCGCTCATCGACATAGAAGCAGAGAATAATAAAACTCTTGTCCCGCCACTTCATATATATGCAATGGTCTTCTTCAATCATAGTGAAGTCAAAAGATTTTATGACATTGTGAAATTTGAAGTACCATTGCCTCGAAGACTGCTTCAGCCCATATATAGATTTCTTGAGCTTGCATATTTCATGTTCCTGTCCCTTAATTTCATATCCAGATGGCTGCAACATATAAATTTCTTCATCAAGATCTCCATTTAGAAAAGCTGTCTTCACATCCATATGATATAATTACAAGTCCAGGATTGCAGTTATGGCTAGAATAATTCGTATTGATGTGAATCTAGCAACTAGTGAAAATGTTTCTTGATACGATTAAGGGATCTACATGATACAGGAACCGACAATATTTTATTTTTCCAGTATCACGGCGTGCAAGAGAAGTTGTACGCGCTGTAGACCACTTACCTACTGCGATAGAGTCCTATTTCTATCGTTATGCGAGCAGAGCCAATCCCGTAGGTGACTCTAGTGCCCTTATGTACTCTTCACTGTGTTAAGAAGCTGAGTCGGGTGACGCTACTTTGGTGTGCAATGTTAAAGCCATGAGATTATACGGCTGGGTCACATGCACAGCTGGGAAAACGGCCAGGTCGAAGCTAACGTGCATATGTGCGAGGGGAAGACTTCTTAATGACTACACCTTGACGCTGAGGTCATTTTTGTCTGCAGTTTGATGACTTATCCTCCCCGGGGATCATGTTTTCAATGAGATTTTATTGATATTATATATATTATTATTTTCTTATTAAAAAAAAATTGAAAATGGATACGTTTGTGAAATGTTTTTATGATAAGTACAGAAGTGCATACATGAGTCGAGTGAGATCGTAGTGCTCTAATAGGACTAGGGCAGTCTTACTCTGGTGTGTGGCATGCGAGTCTAGGGCAGGCTAATTGAGGATGGAAAGTTACGCGCTGGTCAGATGGAGACTTGGTGCGTTATCTACCTTTAGATTATATGTGAATTCCCATTGGTCTCACCCCTCAGGTCTGTTACTCCAGATGGAGATGGAAAAGACTAATCCCATATATCAGTGAAGTCTGAGTGGGAGATGTTAAGAAAGGATTTGAATCCAGCCTTCCCTGGTATTATTGCTTTCATGAACAAAGTTAAGCAAAATTGTTTATGGCCACTGGTTGTAATATATCAACAATGTATATCTCACTTTTATTTTCTGGATTTATGAGATAAACATGTTGACGATTAGATCACAAACATTATAATTCAATCAGATTTGATTACATCAAAGGTTTTAACATTTTATCATAAAAGTAAGTCCAGGTTGTCAATGTAAGAGTCGATCTGATTTCAATTTGTCGACAATAACTACGCTGATAGCATATCAGAAATTGAAGTACAATCTTCTGGTCCCAGTTTGACATGATCCATGTCGAAAACATAAAAGACATCGTCTATGTCAAAGTAGAACATACTAAGGTTTCTAGTTCCCAATCGACATGATCTATGTCGAATCCCCTTAAACACAGAAGACAATGTCTATGTCAAACTGGAACAAGAATGTAACTAAGGTTATGTTTTGGTTTTCGATCAACGAGATCCATGTCGAATCAACTTAAACACATAAGATATCGTCTATATCGAACTCGTGGATGGGTGAGATACAATATTTTTATTTAAATAAATGGGGTTGGTTAAACAACTCATGAGATGGCTATACCTAGCCCATCAAGAATATGAGATTTTCAAATGCATCTGATTGTCCTTCCAATTTAATTTTTATACTACGTCCTTCCAATTAATTAATTACTAATAATTGCTTAGTTTTTAATAATTTAACTTTGAAACCTTGATTCACTGGTCAGCATTTTTTTTCCGGGGGATATCGGAGAGACCCCCATGACTGACCTCATGGTCCAGTAGGGAAGGCTACCTCTGTGTGTTTGTCCCAGTCCCACGGAATGATCGGCATTTACTTGCATATGATGATACTCAAGCTTCATCTAAACGTGGGATAGGTAAGATTAATTTAGTTTGTTGTATTTTCTGTCATTTTATTTTTCTCATGCCAATGTTTTTTAATGATCATATGTCATACTTCATATATATAATCGTGGAAAATAATTTTAATAAATATTTTTCTTGTTATATAAAGCGACACTCGTGAATAAATTCTAAGATGCAACTTAGATGATGGAGCGATAAATATTTCATAAGAATGAATAAATTTTAAAATTTTATTTTTGAAAAAGTTAGTACTCAAAGAAAGATTAATTGTCCATGTGCGAGATGCTCTCATAGGATATGGTATGATAGGCGGGTAGAGTGACAATTGTAGATCATTTGTTGCTCCAAGGATTTTTATTAGTCGACATCCATTGGATCTACCATGCAAAAACATCTAGTCCTCAAACTGAAGACTAATTTCAATAAATATTTTTATTGTTATATAAAGGGATACCCGTGAATAAAAATGAATAAAAGTTGGATGCAACTTCTAAGATGGAGCGATGAATATTTCATGGGAATGAATGCATTTTTAAATTTAATTTTTGAAAAAGTTAGTATTCAAAGAAAACTTAGTTGTCCACGTGTGAGATGTTGGATATGATTATATGCATGGAATGTTGGATGATACATTTTCAGGGTGTCAGAATCAAATGATGTATATAGTGATAGTGAAAGTGAAATCAACTGGTAATGTAGAGAAATATTACTAGTATCAAAAGGACGCAGAGCAAGACTCGTACCTAGAAGAAAGACTGGAGACCATCCCATGCCCTTCACATTAACAAAAAAAAAAGAAGTTCCCCAATGATTGACAGAAGGATGCATTGACATATAAATCTTTAATAGAACTTTATAAACCCAACTTTACAAGCTTACGAGTATAGCATCTTGTTAACCAGGAAAAATGCCATCTACAAGTTAAGCCCGAAAGCACATGCATGCATGTAGAAGATATTTTGAATGTGTGAATAAGGTCACAAAAGATTAAAAAGGATACATATAATTTTACATGGTTTAATCATAAATTAGCACATGAACATTAAATTGTTTTATTATTTTGTGTAAGTTAAATTATAAAAAGAATGGTGCTATTGATGATTACAAAATTACATTATCTGAATGGAGGATATGGACCAGGGAATTATTGATCATGGCATTGATGTATTTGGTGTAGTACTCAGATACGAGCATTATGGTAGAGTTTATGGAAAGGGTAGACGGGTTACACCATCATAGTACTTTGGAGGGGGGCAAGGATGAGGATGAGGCCATGCAAGTGATTTTGGCGACACATCAATCCAATTGAACCCCTATTGTAGGCTGTTGCACGTCAACAAGCATCATTTACCTGCCCTCATAAAGATTGAGATCACATGATTTGATAATGAATTTAGATTTCAGTCATGAGGTTCAGAAGAGTGGAGGAACCAGATAAGGGTTTTCCCACAAGATAGTTGTTCCTAGGGATTGCTAGGGATTGCTAGGATGTGTAGAGGAGGGTTTGCTAGAAATCACAGTTCGGTTTTGTTAGGGTTTGAGAGTGGTTTGGGGAGGCACGCGGTGAGAAATATACTCACTTAAAAAAGATTTCAAGGGTATTTTTGCACACAAGTCTTTAAGGAGTTTTGACAAAATTGAATCTATATTTGTTTTTATCTTCACTAGCTTTGAAAAAAAAATTATACAAGGTTTTACAAAGTAGAATTTAGAAACAAACATTATCATCTTAAATTTTTTTAGTATTGAATATATGAATTTAAATACAAACTTATTTGAAACTTACCAAGCACAATCTTAAAAGTCATGGGGATCAAATTTCTTTCAGCACTAGCACTGGTAAATCACCCAAAAAATAAAAATAAAAATACACATAATTTGTAGTCTTAGAGAAAATTAAACATTGATTAGGTGCTAATTTAAAACTCAAATTGCCTAATTATTAAAATCAACTCATTTATGCTAATCCTCTGTGAAGCAGGGATCAGAGAAACAAAAAAAGAAACATCCAACAACTAAAGTAAGTATCGAAATGAAGCTGGTTTATCCCTTGTAGTTCAGATGGTTCCACATTGTTTTCTTTCAAACTACAAAGATGAGAAGAGATGTTCTGTGTTGATACTCAGCGACATCCATTGTAATGACCATGGAAGTTTGGGCACAAAACTTGAACATCCAAACCTTATGTACTTGAGGAATTGAAGTTAGTGAGCGTAAACAACGATGCCGCACCTTTCAGGTCATGCTCTTGATCTTGGTTGATTAAGTTATTCTCTCTCAACTCCATTTTGGGGCTGCATATCAAGATAACAGTTGTATTAGATTCGTTCAAAACTATGTCCCTCGCAGCCAGAGTTCTGAAGGAATATGTTGAGTGATATAATAAACAAAATCATACTGGTGATGGTGGTTAATGATAAATTGTTTTAGTACTCTTCAAATCTCTGAAAGCTTGAGGCATTCCACTCCTTGAGGATGATACATCTGGGAGTGATAATTTTTTTTATAAAATACTTAAAAAAATATATATATAATGTAGCTTTTGTAAATTTTAAACAAAATGTAAGATAGTTCAAAGTTTTGAAAAATATAATATAATACCTAATTATTAATTTAAAAGCATATTATATGTAATAGTATAGAAAATAAACAATTGAAGTCTTTATTGTAATGGCCTGGATTCCATGCATTACATTACACACCATAAAATGAAAGCTCCAAATATAGTTTATAGGAGAATTCTGATTATAAGTATTATTATAATAAAACTATTTTACATTGAACATGAAGAAGAGGTTTACAAAATAAATGTTTTCTATTCCTTAATAAAAATTTCCGTATTAAATTGTCTCTGTAAAGAACTGATTTTACAGATCATATTAAAGAACAGCCATTAGCTAACTATCAATTACAAAATTGGATACAACTTTTTCTTCTAAAAAATTTGAAAAATTGGAATTAATGTAAAACAGTGAAAGGCAGTGTTTAAAAGATATTACACATTTTCGATTCCATGATAGGATTCTTGTAAATGAAAATTCCAGAAAAAAATAAATATAATTGTGAAATATAGTACTATAAAACTGAAGAAGTAGATAATTGATTGATGGGATAAGTATGAAATATTATTAAAAAGGATTAACGAAAACCCATTTTCTGGTGTGATTCAGGGTTAATAAATATGAAGAAACAACTTATTTAGATATTAAAAAACCTGTTTTTTAATATTTTGTTGCAATCAATCATTAGTTAATATTTTTACATATCATATTGTTGGAAGGAAGTTTGCGAAACCCTAAATTAAAAAGTCTTCTTTTTTGCTTAAAAAAAACAAAAACAAAATCCCACATATAACGGGTTAAAAATAACAGCTATAATAACATAGATAACATCGTCTTACAAGTAGTAGATTGAATTTAAAAAAGAGTCAAAATCTAAATAGCTTGAAAAGGTCAAAATCTAAATATTTTTACATATCATATTGTTGGAAGGAAGTTTGCGAAACCCTAAATTAAAAAAGTTTTCTTTAAAAAAAAAAAAAGAAAATCCCACATGTAAAGGGTTAAAAAAACAGCCATAATAACATATATAACATCGTCTCACAAGTATTAGATTGAATTTAAAAAACAGTCAAAATCTAAATAGCTTGAAAAGGTCAAAATGATAAATAAATAAAAAATACTATTCAAATTCACATTATTTTTAAAATCCAATCAGCATACAAATAATTTAATATAATATATATTGAATATAAAACAAAACTGAAAGAAATTCCAAAAATTTTAGATATACAAAGGAAAAAAACATAAAAAATTATAAGAATTATGCAATTTAACATTATGCATCAAATCAAAATAAAAAGAAAATCTCTACACAAACTCAATTAAATGAAAAAGTAGAACAAGATAAAAAAAATCAATATTTTCACATATGCTTTAATTTTTTTATTGGTTATTTTTAATACCATATTGGTTCTTATTATAATTAATTTAATTGGTTGTCATTAGATTTTGAAATGTTTTATAATACATACCAGACCAACCTCTATTTTTAATATTCCATCAGCAGACAAATAAATAAATTATTTAATATATATTGATATTGAATCAATCAATATGAATTAAAAAAAATCCAAAAACACAAAAGCAAACCAGAAGAACATATTTTAATAACATACAACAAAAACAAAAAAAATCAGTCTGCACAAAAAGAAAATTTTTCCACAAAATTATAAAACAACACTAAAAAAATTCCAAAAATTTTGATTCCGCAAAGAAAAAAACATGAAAAAATAAAAATAAAACAATTATGCAATTTAACATTATGCATCAAAATAAACAGAAAAAAAATCTATACACAAATTCCATTAGATGAAAAGAAACCAATAGAATAGCATATTATACATAGAATATTATAAAAAAATCAAAGTTAACAAGAAAAAATATGCAAAAACCAAAAAAAAAAAAGGATTATCAATTTACAATTATGCATCAAAATAAACAGAAAATCTCTACACAAACTCCATTAGATTGAAAAAAAAAAGCACAAGATACAACAATAAAATCATTATAATAAAAATATCAAAGTTAATTGAAAAAATATGCAAAAACCCAAAAAGAAAAGAAATATGAACTCACCGATCTTTCTGATCATATGGCTTCACATCCTGAACAGACTCCTCATTTTCCCCCTCTACACCACCACCACCAACACCACCCATCAACATTGCTATTCCCAACTGTTGCTGCTGCTGCTGATGCTGATGATGAAGATGATGAGGAAACAACACAGCCTCCGCCGCCACCGCCGGTCCAGCCGTCTCAACAGACAACTGCGCATCATTATTCAAAACCGATATCCACTGATCGTAACCAATATTGGTGGGTGCTAAATCCGTCGAATACTCGTTCCCAACAACAGCCATCTGTTGATGAATCTGTTGCTGCTGCTGCTGCTGTTGCTGTTTAGCGACACGAAATGCCATGACCTGCTGGTACACGGAACTCAACTCCGCCGATTCCTTCGCGATCAAGAGCTCCAGATTCTTGATGATGCCGACGCACCCGTAAACAGGGTCATTCGCCCGAGCGTCCGATTGAAATATGATGGATCGCATGGCCTCGCATTTGAGGGTGGGTTCGAGATCCCTTATGATCTTCAAAATGTTGCTCACGCCGAAGAGGCGGTGCGCGTTCATGAACTGGCGCTGGCGGTCGGCGGGGAAGAAGGGGGCGAGAGGGCAGTCGGGGTTGCACTTGCGCCTCTGATACTTGCAAGCCGCGCATGCTTGGTTGGTTGTTGTTGTGGAAGAGGTTGTGGAAGAGGTTGTTATTGAAGATGATGAAGATGAGGGTCTGTGGGGGTGGTGGTGGGGGTGGGGGTGGGTGAGCATGGTTTTGATTTGGGTTTTGTTGCCCTTTTTTTAATGAGAGAAGAAAAAAAGGGCGAGTCCGGCGGGGTTGGGAGGGGGTCGGTTTGTGATACGCCCGGCTTTTCTGAAGGGGGGCTGCGGGGAGAGAGAGAGAGAGAGAGACCTTTGGAAAGGAGTGGGGGTCGTTAGAGAGATTTATGGGCGTACGTGTTTCTTCTTTTGAATCTTTCTTTCTTTGATTTTTTTTTTTTTTTTTTGGAAATTAATTGCGGAACATCCTTATCTTGAGTTTATGTCCCTGTAATATTTTGATTTATTTTTAGGTCCTCGAGTTAGTTGAATTATTATTTTTAAATCTTTTCATCCCGTTATCTTTCTATAATAACTTTTTTTTTCAATTTATCATTGTATTCAGATTTTTAATAATGTATACAGATAATTTAACAATGTGCATAGAATGAGAAGAAGGGGTAAAAATAAAAAAATATAACAGTGGATTTAACGGTGTTTATAAAGAAGGAACCAGAAATAATATAAAATGTACAAACCTAAAAGTAATTTAGGGACCTAAAAATAATTAAAAAGTTTCTTGTAGGACTCGAAATTAATTTATCTTTTTTTTTTGGCCCGAGGGGAGGTAAAGATATTTTTTTAATTAATTAATAAAAGTAAAATGGGTTGTTAATTTTCGTAGACAAGTTAATTGATTGATTGATTATGAAAATATATTTATCTAGATTTTATGTAATCAAAGATTGATTTGGGACGGGAGATTTTGGGAGGATCTCATTACATTTTATGGGAATAATTTCTTTTTTTATTTTGGTGTATAATTTTTTTAGAAAATTCAAAATTTAATTATTTCTCCAACACAAGATCTTCGCAAATTAAATATAAAAAATATTAAAACCGAATATCTAACTCAACTACATTAAAGTCAATTAACATATGGAAATTTTTTGTATGTGGGACATTGTTGATTTTGAGAGATCTTAGATTGATTTGTTTTAATTGATAGATGCACAATAAGTTATAAATAGAAGTAGCAGTGTTTTATATTTCATTTATTGTCCTCGATTAAAATGGGCTCCGGTTGAAAGAAGGTTCGATTGTTTGTTCTTAGATTGAAAAGTGATCTTTAGAACCGAAAAGGAAACAAATGATTGCATTTCATATGTATTGATTTTTAAAAAAATAAATTCTATAAATTCCATAAATTTTTAAAATGGGATATTTTTTTATGGGATCATTTAAAAAAAAAATTCTATAATTTTTTTTTAAAAAAATGTACTTTTATCCTCTATTTATAAAAAAAACATAAATTTTTTTTAAAAAATAGAATAACAACTTATATTAATAAAAAATAAACAATCAAAGAAAGAAGATGAAAGATTTTCAATATATGAACTTTTACAATTTGGGGTTTTAAATATAAAATCTGAGCGGAGCATGATCAACTGGTGGGTTAGTGGTGGGGTCACTAGTGGACTGGTGGGAACACTGATAGAGTGGGTCGATTTGAGAGTTTGGCAAAAAGCGCACTTTGGAAAGACTGATGGACACCACACATTACTCTGGCGAAACCTTAAATTTTTATTTGAGCTCTCAAAACGGGGCTTTGGTTTTTTTTAAATGTCAATTGACCCCCCACATTATATGTGGCGTCGCCCCTGGAACTAGAAGAATATATATTGCTTTAATTAATAAATATTCACTTGCTATTGTCAAAAACCCTTGCATAATAATCTAAAAGGTTTTGTTAACAAGCGCTCCTAAGACACGATTAAGAAATTTATTATAGGGAAAATGACTAAAAAAAGCTCCTAAAAGTTATAAACACCCAAATCAGTCACTTTTACAATTATACCTAAAAAAATATCATTTCATAATTTTAAAAACACAAAATACTAACCTATCCTTCTGTAATTAGATCATTAGCATATTCCATACCTCTTAATTTTATTAAAAAAATTCATCTTCTTAATTTTGTTAATGTATTTCACATATTATCATGTAAATTTTTTATTATTCTAGATTCATTGTGATTATGTGGATTTTGTGAGATATGTAAAATATAATTTGAGTTATTTATGATGAACTTCATTAAATGTTGATGCTTCTTTAAAAAAATGAATATGCACTGATGACACCCTTAAAATATGTGAATAGCAACCAAAAAAAATATAATAAGGATTTAGAATATTAAAATATAATCTGTTGCATTGGAAAGCAACATACATTTAAATTACATCTTATGATTATACATAATGAAAAATAATAAACAACATTATGTAAGATATATATAAGAAACACATAATATGATATATAATAATATAACCTCTAAAGAGATTTATTTGGGTTGTTTTGTAGGAAATATATATTTTTGATGTGGAATAACCTAACAAGGGTAAAAGGGAGATGTTAAGGATTTAATTATATAAGGAAAGATTAGTCTTTTGTGTTTTCAAAATTGTGAAATGAGATTTTTTATATATAATTTTAAAAAGTGGCTGATTTGGGTATTTTTAACTTTTAAGAGATTTTTTTTTGTTATTTTCCCTTTATTATACTTAATTTTTGAAATCTATGATATCTCCAAATTTAATTCAATCACATCACATAATAAATTAAAAGTGATTTATATATTTAATATATTCAAAACTACTCCTCTTTATCGAAATAAAAGTACCCTTCTTTAAATTTGTGATATTTATAATAGTATAATATAATATTTCTTAAAATACATGCTCAAAATTTTAGCCACTGGTTTCTAGTTTTTTTTTTTCATTTGAAAAATACTATCATGTATGGGATACATTTTCTAGCACATTTGTTTAAATACTATAAAATAAATGACTTTTTAATTTTATAATTTATAAATACATTTTATTACATTATTAGAGGAATAGTTTGGTTTATAAAAGTATTAAATTACATTTAACTCATAGTGTGATTACATTTAATGTAAAAACTAATTATTTATGATTAGTTTTATAAAACCAAAGATAATAAATCATAAATAAATCTTAACTAGTTAATAAAATTATAATCCTATATTGTTAAAGTATCATATAAACAGTTTTATCTCATGAAACTATTAATGGTCTATAATTTCTTCACATGAATGTGTTTGTATAAAAATCAATGGTTTATATAGTATTTAGTCACGTCGCAAATACTCTAACAGCGAGACACTATCTTGATTCAATGGATGAAATGTATAGATAAACAAAATAAAAATATGATTTTTAATTTTTTTTTATTTTGTAAATATGTAATAAGAGAGGAGATCAGGAAAATATGTTTTAGAGCAAATGCAATTTTGTTTTAGACATTTCACTCAGGGGCGGATCCAGGAGTTTATTTTGGGTGGGCTGATTTAATATTTTGATAAAAAAAAAAATTATGCAGCGTTTAGGAATAGCTTTTTTTTCTGTGATTAAAATTGTGTCTTTAAAAAAAAAACTTAAATAAAAAAAATGAAAAACAAAATAAATAATAAAAAAATTTAAATTTTTTTTATAGATATTCCAAAAAGTATATTAAAAATTTAATTCAATTATTCCATGAAAATTCCATCCACTAAATTAAGTAAAGGAAAAAAATTTAAAAATTTTGAAAAATTGAAAATTAAGGATTAAATGAAATAATAAAATCTGCCTTATTTCAAAATTAAACCTACCTAAATGATACAAAAAATAAATAAAT
This sequence comes from Acorus gramineus, assembly GCA_030737835.1. NCBI lineage: Eukaryota > Viridiplantae > Streptophyta > Magnoliopsida > Acorales > Acoraceae > Acorus > Acorus gramineus. Next base: position 24,168,482 of record CM060847.1, read on the forward strand.
AAATAAATAATCTCCAAAAAAACATATAAATAGGTATTCCAAAAAAATTTTAAAATATTATCCTGACACATTACAAAGAACTTAAAAACAATTCATATTCACTATTCTAATGAAGGGGAAAAACAACAAAAACACATCACACATAAATAAATAAATAACAATGGATGTGATAGGTGGCACAGATGGAGAAAGAGAGGTTTGTACTTTATTGTAGATTGACTTCATCTAAGTTAAACTTAGATTTATTACAGGGAGGATGTTATATCCAATCTCATTTCCAATCTCAATTTTAGTCTACATAAGTTTTGAATTTTTAAAAAATGGTATACCTTATCTAATGAGATATTGTTTTTATAAAAAAAATGAAGTATATACTCCAATGAATTGCATGGATGAATTTATAGAAAATGTACAAAAAAAATTTCAAAGCATATATGTTGTTAACATAAGCATATGCGTCGTTAATTTTCTATTGACACATATATGACTGGAATTGGGGCTGTAAACGGATTTGGGTGTACCAACGCCCTTATTATAGATGGGATATTTAGTTTTTTTATAAAAAAAATTTGGCCAGCCAACTTGTGGGTTCGCCATGATTTCACTGAATATTCTGTATACAAGTTTCAAATATTAATATACTTACAAAATCAGAGAGATATAGTTTAGAAAGATTTAAAAATAAAAGTTTTAAAGAAAGTTTTGGTATTCGAAAAAATTTAATTTGACAAACTAACGTTAGATGGAATAAACTTGAGTAGTTCGGTCTCACCTGGTTCATTTAGAATCGAACCCATTCCAGTACTATGCATTGGATCTGCATTGGAACTACTCTAGATTTTCTTCAACTCGTTTTTGTATTTCAAATTCTTGTTTAATTGTTTGTATCTTGTGTGTGTATTAATGTGGTTGGTGGTTCATTCTTTGTAGGGTGTGTTTGGATGTGAGATTGAAATATTGAGATTCTTAAAATCTTATGTTTCAAACTCTTTTAAAAGCTATGTTTTATTAGATTTTCAACCACAAGATTTTTTTGATTTTTTTTATTAAAAATGAAGAATGTGGTTTGAAAAGCTAGAAGCTAAAAATGTGTCTGGATCTGAGTTTAAATTTTTTTAGCTTTTCAAATACATAATCTACTTAAACTCATATCCAAACGGACCCTAAATCCCATTTACCCATTTTGAGAAATTCATTTGTTGATTAAGTTTTCTATTAAATTATTAGTTATGATTTCAATTACTTGTTGGTTAAGTTTTGAATTACACATGTAAGTTAATATTTGAATTCAAATATAAAATAACATATCGAAAAGAAAGGGATTTGAAAATATTAAAAAATTTCCAAAATATTTTGAATCCTACTTTTTAGGCATTTACGAGTAAGAAATATATCTGAATGTTTAACCGAAAGTTTGACCATGTAATAGTTGTTGTCACAACGTAAATATCTCGAACATATCTTTCAAACGAGATAAGAAAAATATATAACAAAAACGAGATAAGAAAAATAATATTGGGAATTACGGTTAAAAAGTTATGAATTTTGTAATCTTGTAGCATATCAAACCCTTTTTTTTCTTTTTTTTTCAAAACAAGAATTTCTATTTAAATGGTTGGTAGAATTAACTTGTTCACCAAGTTAGTGTTTGAGATGATTCATGCATTATATATTATATTGTATGTATATTGAGCACCCTCATGTCTATTTATACACCCTCTAATCACTCTCAAACCCTAAATTTGGATCCATATCTCTCTCTACTCTTTCTCTCAAGTTTTGATGACTTTTTGTAGGGTTTTTAAGCAAAACCCAAAGGGATTACGGTGGGTCATCTCCCATCAATTTTTACAAGTTTTCATTGAATTTTATTTAAAGATAAACAATGATGGGGCCAACCCGAGGTGGTTTTGATCTATGAATTATTGGGTTTTTCGCTTAAGGGTTTTGAAAGTTTCTGAAGGTTTCCAATTGTATTTGAATCCAAATAATATCCTCATGCTTTAATATTATTTTTAAATTATTTTATGATGAATACGTAATGTTGGGCTAGGTTTATTCATGTAACATCCCTAGGGATGAATTTTTATGTTTAGAAACCATATTTAGGGTCGTTTAATTATGATGTTATAATTCCTTCACATGTAGTTTAAGCTTACATTTATGCATTTCCTCTAATCTCCCCCCAAGTCGGCCCATTTGTAATTCATGTTATCAATTATAAATGGACTACTATTTAAAAAAAAAAAAAAAAAAAAATGAACCCGAGTTTTACATTTTTTTATTTTTTCGTTTTTGAGATCAGAGTTTATCATAGATCCATGTGGTTTATTCATGCATGCATTAGATCAATGGTTTTCATTAGTTTTGGTTGATTTTCATGGATTTTTGGATGCCTATTTTATTATTTTTCATGGATTTATCTAACAAATATTTTTTCATCACATGTAGAATCGGTTTTACATGTTTTTGAAGGATTTCATGGGGTTTTGTTGCTGCTTTGATTAGGTCCAAGCATGTTTATGGTCAGGTTAGATTTTTATAAGTTTTCATAATCTAGAAAAAAAAAATCATGTTAATAGAATATTATTATGCTATTCCAAAATAACAAGCATGTAATGATATTCTTGTATGTTCTCTCATAGATCTACATGGTTTTGTATGTATATGCATTATGTCTATAATTATTTGAATATCTTGCATGCAAAAAATTTGGGATTTTTCATATTAGATCTCTTAGTTGTTAGGTTCTCATCAATACGAATATGTTTTTTTTTTTTTATAGGGAAAGGTAATACTCTTGCTATTGCGAGTTGTATTACAAAATCAGAGTTACAAAGTCCGAATGAGGTGATAAGAGTAGAAAGAACAATATAAAATCAAAAGCAAAAGCAAGATCATGGGAGACAACGAAGCAAGAACATGAATATGATTTTATGAAACATCCTCGCTGGTATGTTATATATGCATGTTATTCCTGACTTTTTTGTAGTTCAAATCGGGTCCATGAGTTTTTGGATGCTTCAGGTAAACACTAGATCTAGGGTTCAATCCATGCCCAGTTCATATATCCTAGAACATGATTTTAATGATGATTCTATGCTTCACTTACTTGTTAATCAATCAATTAACTTGTCTTACGTAGACAAGTTAGATATTTATCCTTTTTTTTTTTATGGGTTATGAAAAGATATTTATCTTGATCTTATGTATTCAGAGATTGAATTGGGACGACAGATTTTGGATGGAGCGCATCCCGATTTAGGTATTATATTATGTGGGTAATAAATTTCTTTTTAATCTTAAGTGTATACATTTTTAAAGAAAATAAAAATTTAATTGTTTCGCCAACACAAAATATTTACAAATAAAATGTAAAAAAATATATCATAAAACCGAATATACTCAACTAAATTACATTCAAAATTGACATATGGAAAATTTTTGTATATGGGACATTATTGATTTTGAGAGATCTTAGATTGATTAAACAATGCTCATAGAATTTTTGAAAACATATTCAAGAGATAATGAAGCACGTTACTTGTTGTATTCAGATATCCCTGGGCATTATGTGTGGAATAAACAAAGAAAAAGTTGGACTAAAAGAAAAAAGGAGAGGTCACCGGTCATGTTAATGGTGCAATTCCTATAAAAGGAAAGATTATTATTAAATCATGTAAGAGGCCTGATTTCATTTACCAATTTGTTGATTGTTGATGGAGAGTCATGCTTGTCATTCAAATATTCTGCACAAAGGAGAGATCTCTTAGAATCAGATGGGAGCCAACGATGTACATAATGCCATGTGCTCTTCGTAGAGTGTTTACGATCATTTTGGCATACTGTAACGTCTATGTATTTTTCAATCTTATATATATATTTGTTTTAAATATATAATAGAAAATTTAATTCAAATTAAGTTCATGCATTTTGTATTTCAGATTTAGCGGTAGGCCTAAATGGGTCTAATTTGATTTATAATTATAATAAATATAAAATAATATAATAATATTTATTTTATATTTTTTTAGAGATCTTTAGAGTCTCAAGAACCATAAGATAAAATTTAGTAAAATTTAGATTAGAGCTCTGGAATTGATTAGGCCTAGGGACCTAGTTACGAATCCAGAATTTCTTTTAACAGGCTATGGTAGGGGTCACCATTTTTTTTCGAGTTTGGGTCAATAGTTTTATGGTTTGATTTGGGTATGAATTGAAAAATTAATAAACCAATCTACTTTGATTTGAGTTTGGTTTTACTTCAAAAAAACTGAATTAACCAAACCGAATTAAATTTAAGCACATGATTATTCATAATTAATATTTATTCAGATAATTCATTTTATATTAAAATCTATATTGCTGTTATATCATTTGTGGAGGTAAAAATCTACATCGTGTTAAATAACGACACATGTTAAAATCAAGACGGATATAGACCGTCACGTCTGAAATCCGAAAACCCGAATATGAATTCAGGATATTATGAGGACACTCCCGAGTATGTGTGATACGATTAGATCAAGGGTTTAGTTGGACGGTCTTACACATCGTGGGCGAATGTCACCCCCAGTTGATAATGCAAAATTAGATTAGAGGCCTGGTCGGACGACTTTACACTTCGTAGACAAATAGATAAGACACGACTAAGTTAAGGGCCTGGTCGGATGATCTTGCATCTCTCAGGTACATGCTTACGAACACGACAAGGCCCACTACTTATGAAACAAGGGTGATTAAGGGCACAACATGCTATATCAATGCGATGCGATTTCCGTAGAAACTACCCACAAAGCCTTCATTGGGAAAGTCATTACAACAGCCAGGAAGATAATGGCAGCGGTAATCTAAGCCAATAGACCCTATAAAAAGGGAAGTGATCAAGAAGTTGAGGTATCTAACTTTTTTACACTCAAGCCACCAAATTAGTGAGATTTGCATTGAATTCCCTTACACCACACCAGTGTCCCCCTGATTCCCCTTTTTGAGTTCAGGATCCATTTCTAAGCGGATCCAGTTTCGAAAAGAAAGGCTCCGAAGGTCGATTGTTTAATTGAAGGGGAAAAATTCTCTTTAATTTGGCGTTGTATATGGGATACGAAACAAAAAGTCATTGTCCAAATGTTTGATTCAACTGGAAGCGAGAACGACTCGAGGAGGGGGCAAGACCAAGCTAACCTCTCACTTGCCAGGGCGGTGGATGGTTCGCCTGCGACCTTGGCAAGTCAAACCCATGATTTCAGGTGAATGATGGAGTCCACACAGGAGAACCTCTTTGCTCACCTCCAGAGATCAATGCAACAGATCCTTGAAGGTTTGATGCAGCAGTTCTTCATGAGCATGCATCAGCAATAGCAAGTCTGGGAGAATGCTCCACTGTGAGCTCTTACGCAGCATGATCCACCAGCACCGCAAGTTGCTGCGCCTGATTCAGAGGGCAGCACTTCCTCTTCAAATAGAAGACAATGGTCCCGTCGGCATTCCCGTTCACCTTGAGCCAGTCGACGAGAGCTGGTGGGGCAGGAACGTGCACGTTCTCCACAAAGAGAGCGGTCTGTCCGGCACGAGACCTCACACGGGCAACCTCATCATGAGAGGTCCGCTCAGCGTGAGGTGTGACACAGACACCGGGACGACCCGCAACTCCAGCAGCAGACTGAGGGAGTTTCCATTGCTAGCTCGACACACCTTGCGATCTGAGGTACGGTGAGTCTCGGATCATAGATGGTGGAACACGCTTTGCGCGGTTTCACCTCCCCTTTCTGCAACAGGGTGCTCAAAGAACAGCTTCCACGGAAGTTTGTAGCCGAATTCAAGCTCTACAACGGAACATCGGGTCCCTACGACCACATTCTGGTGTTCTGGCACTCAATGACGTTGTATGAGCAGTACGATGGACTTATGTGCCATCTTTTCCCTTTCAGCCTGGAAGGGGCGGCACTGACTTGGTTCCATATACTTCCGCCCGCTACAATTCACACTTTTGAAGAGCTTGGCACCATGTTTGCCAAGCACTTCATTTGCAGTCGACGGTGAAAGAGAGACTTGGGAGATCTGATGAAGATTTATATGCTACAAAGCGAGACGATTTAACAATGCGTAGATTGTTTTCGCCTCCTAAAGTTGGAGGTTGAGGATTGCAACGAAGACGCTACAATCATGACATTCCGCTACGGCTTGCATATATACCCCTCAGCCAAAATATATTGTCAAAATCTCCTATTTGAAAATCTAAAACCATCAAGATCCCTAGAATGGATTAAATTTAAACCCTCTTGATCGGTATTTTTGGAAATCAAAGAACAATGTGATTTTTTAGGGGTATATAAATAAAGAAATCTATTAAAAAATATTGAGAATTGATGGATATGGATATGATTTTATTTCATCTTTAGCCTAATATAAAACCAATAAAAATAAAACAATAAAAAGTGATTACTGGCATGATAAATACCATTCATTACATGTATCTTTTAAAAATTGTGATTTTTTAGTGCTGACCAACAATTAAATTATCCCTGAAATACTTTTAAAAATCATAACTTTTCAAGCAGAACTTTAATTTGGGTGATTAATAGCTCGTTGCACAGATTATTTTTATATATATTTATGACTGTGAAATAGAGTATTATGAAAAATGACTATTTTATTATGAAAATGAGATTGAACATTGAAACTCATATTTGACTCAAAATTAGGAATTTATCCTATATTCCATTATTATCTCAATCTAAATCTAATAAAAAATAATAACAAAAAAAAATGATGATGTGGCACGATCACCACCATTCATTCAATATATCTTTACAAAAAGGAAAAAATCCATATAACCCCCTATAAACTGCCCGAAATTTATATAATCCCCCGACTTTTCCTAAAGTCCATATAACCTCCCAAAAACACTTATGTAAATCCAAATAGTCCCATAAGTTAAATTTTCGTTGACAGATAAGGGTTATTCTACGAATATTTTTTCTGTTAACTCTGGTTGAAAACATAGTACACCAAAACCCCTTTCAATATGTTAAAAATATGAAAAATCTTTTATAAATGATGATTTTACCCCTCCAGATAGAGTTTTATAATCTATTCGTAAAAGTAAAATCATTATATACATGGGGTTTTTTGCATTTTTAACAAATTGTAAGGGTTTTTTGACATACTTTGTTTTCAGTCAGAATTAACCAAGCTGAATATTCGTAAAATAATCATTTTTCAAAGAACGCTTAACTCAGGGGGTTATTTGGATTTACATAAGTGTTTTTAGGGGGTTATATAGATTTTAGGAAAACTCAGGGGGGTTAAATGTATTTCAAGCAGTTTACAAGGGGTTATTTGAATTTTTCCCTTACAAAAATTATTAATGTGAAAAGTTGAAAATACTTTTTGTTTAGTAATATAGACAGATAGATAGAAGCAGTTGGATAATCCTATTTGATTGTACTTAAATATTCCGACTCTCTTATTTTAAAATCTCAAGAATAGATGCACTTATATAGAAGTAACTTTCAATCCCAAAAGAATTGATTTTCTACCATTGATTTTTATATGAGATTGGAATTAGGGCTTAAAAAAAAAAAAAAAACTGTGTAACAGCACTTCACCCACAAAACACCGACAACCCCCACCCCACCCCATTGAAAAAAGTCACCAACAACACAAAACAATCGCATCACCAGGTATCTTTAATGGCATTTTCTTCTTTTTTTTTTGGGAAAAAGTTTTGATTGTGAAACTCTCTATGACTTAAGATTCTCTCTCACATACTTAGATCTCTCGGATTGTGTATTTTCACCATGGGTAGGGTTTAGGCTAGAGTGATCAGGTCAAAACCCAGTCCGAGCTCAGTTGGATTAAATGCTTTCAACCTGATTCGGTTCAGGTTGAATCCAACCTACCCGATCCGGTCTACATATATAAGATCTCTTTTAATTTGACAAATAACCTAATTAAGTACTTTCGAATTAAGAGAAATCACCTGAAATAGTTTTTAAATATCATAAAACTTAAAAGGTATCAAAAAAAAGTTTAAAACGATGTTACAATAAATAAATTAGTAAGAGTTAAAATTAGAATATGAAAATAATCATTTTACATTAAATATTAAATATTTTTTTATCCCTCACCTGAATAACATCACAGATCAATACCACTCTCGCATCCTATAGTATAGCCTTTGCTCTTTAGACACAATGACCATCACATAATTAACAGACAATCTCAAAATTCTAATGTAAATACATTGCAAGAAAAAGTAAATCTGCTTATGATAACCACACTAGATCACAAAATGAAAAACCCTTCAAACGTCAGGTAAAGGTCATCGAGCCGGATCGAATTCCTCAAATCTCTTCTTGAAACCTTCGGCCATCTTCGTTTCCTCCTCTTTGTTGAGCTTACAATTTCTCCAATCAGCCCTGTCTGCCATATTTAGCAATCCAGCTAGAACCTGTAACAAAAATGACAAAAAAAAAAAAAAAATGTTTAGAAGAGGTATCGATTACTCCTACTAACTAATAACTGATGAGACCCATAATCTGTTCTTCACATTTGCTTTGATAATAATCCAACGCCAATTCTCCCAGCATGATATTCTTATCCATTCAATGGCAACATTTTCTGAATAGATAAAGATCCTTGACTTCTATCAACAAGAAGTGGCAGGTCTGATAGTTCACCAATGACAATGGCTCACTGCGTAAGGTTGGTTACCATAGACATTTAAATCTTCAGCTTAAAATATATGAAACACACCACATACATTAAAACCCACCACAAGTTGAGTAAATGAGCATTTCTACACTATCATTTAGATAAATATACCCCTTAATTTGGTTAACCTGAAGGGTATTTTTCAACAATATCATTAGAACTGAGCATGTCTAGATTGGGGTATAAATGTGGAATTCAAGATACATATAATAATAGATAGATGATGATGATGATGATGACGACAATTATGATGTTTTGAATTTTCTTTTTCTTTTTCTTTTTTAAAATATGAATGAAGATGCATATAGGTCTTATTGAGGGGCACATGGACCCATTTTCCTTCTCTCACAATTAAAGGCCTTCCTCAATCATATTTCAGACAATTGGCATAATGTCAACTCTTTAATCACGGGCTATCAGAAGATTGACGGGATATATGATCTTTCAGGATCACCTAACTCATTCACTGCTCCCTTAACCATTCCCATCTCTCATGAATTATGGACAAGGCAGCATGAGAAATCCCATTACTATAGATAGGTCCATGAAGATAATTTGTCTCATCTTTTCTTGAATTGGTTTTTGTGATGAAAAGCATTTATTATATTTTCAAATTCCCACTTGCAGTGAATCCAAACTGATTATTTATAATTGTAAAAGAATTAAACCTCATTACAATTTTAATTCCTCTTTAAAATAAAACAAGACTGCATGAATAGAGCTGACGAAAAACACCTGCATGTATTCCTACCATACTTTGGAATCATATCTTTGCTAAGATGTGATAGATTGGGATGTTGAGATAGGAATGTAACAAAACCGGAAAAGACTGGCCAAGAAAGCGTAAAATGGAGTAATCTTTGTAATACGTAATGGATAATCTAGGATTCTCGAGGAGGGGAAAGAAAAATAGTTAATATATGCCAGGTTGGAGATGGTGCAAGTAGTTGAAAGGTGGAAATATAACGTCAAGAATCATAAAAAAAGTGGATAACAACTGAGGGAGATTGGCATGAGATTGGGAAACAAGATGCACTACCATGAGATTTATTTAACTGGATAATTGAGCAGTACAAATTAAACAATAGGAAAGAAAAGGAAGGGAAATTGGGAAAAGACTAGAGAGCATAAAAAGAGGACAAGACAAAGTAGAAAGGGGAAGAGGGGAGCACAAGGAACACCATCACCGACCCCAAAAAACAAACAGGACTCCCTCAAGTTACAGAGAATCTCCCCTCCCAGTGTACACTGTCAGCCTTAACATGGTACCCCTCTATGTATATTAGCCATTGTATCATAACATACATTATATAAGAAAATGGCTGGAAGTAATAAGAAGTTTCTAAATTTAGCAAGAATGTGATACTTGATAATAATAATCTATAAAAAAAAAAAAGGATTATCAAAGCAGGGCAAGCACCCAATGCATGAAATAACATGGCAGAGAACAGAAACAAATTAAACTTAATGGAGAGAAATGTATCATAATATCATTTGCCAAGCTAAAGGCTGGACACCCTAATTAATCAAGCACTGTATGACTAGAATACAAAGAAAACAATCCCTGGATGCATTCTGTAAGGAAAAAAAATTAATCATATATACAAATCAAAGCCTTTTACTCACAAATTCACAGTAGCACTTTATACATAATCTTTTTTTTTTCCTACTCCAAAACCTGAAAATTACAACAATTTTCCACACGTGGAGTTTTCCTTTGGGATTATTTTGTGTGGACCGAACAAGCTTTCAAGTCAAACTATGTGAGGATGGTCATTGAGGGGGGCAATAAAGAAGAGAGAGAGATAAGATATAAGGAAAGTGATAAAGGGTTCCCAAGAGACCACCCAAAATGTTGCCTGATATGTTTATAAACACTTAGGAGCAGTGTACATGGTGCATGCTGGGCCACATTTTGGGTGACATAATGGACCATTGTAGCAGAACTAAAAATTAACACCAAACATGTATAGGATGGGCTACATATCACTGAGAACACTAGCCTAATCTCGGCGATTTACATCGGGAAGCAAAACTAGTAGAGATATAATCATTATAAATTAACCTGCGGCCAACTCACAAGATTTTCGCAAAGGTTAAGCTTTGTTGGATGAGACTTAAAAACCAACTTACACCGTGACAAAGTAAGGCAAAAGACTAGCCAATGGAGTCTTTGCAAGCCTTCTGAATCTGGACTGATTGATTGATTCTTCATGTCATAGGTTGAACATGTACTTTGCCCTAGGATGCCAAGTCATTTAAGATTGTAATTAGTTACTAATTTGCTGTTTGTACTTTCTTTACGCCATGATTTGTTTCTTGTAATATTGTATGAATAGAAAATTATTTGAGGAGAAACATCTGAAGTCTAATTAGCAATTATTAATTATCACCCATGCACGATGTGCATGAAAATAGAAAAATATTAATAAAGCATATGACATGTTAAAAAAAATATTTTGAAAAGTCATATTAAATAAAATAGTTATTAAAAAATTTAGATCACAAAAATTCATACTCAAAATATTTGATAATTTTACTAATTTAACACTGTTTAAAAATTAAAATACATGTTATTCCAAATGTGAATAGCAAGTCACATAACATAATCACAACAATAAAAAAAACTTTAGATTTTTTTTGAAATTGAACTTAACTTCCATGAAATAGGAGAGTCACCACTATCAACATGCCTAATTACAGCATAAGCTATTTTTGAATTTTTAACATTCATATTCACATTCAAAACAGAACGTTAACAATCTTATCAAATAAAAATGATCATCTTTGTAAAATAAGATTTTTAAAAATACCATCTCCATAAATCTACAATCCACTGAAAATGATATAAATTTACAAATTTTTTTTTTTTTTTTTGAAGAATGTTCATTTTTGTAAATCTATGTAGATTTGAAAAAATTATCTTTTTCCATAGATTTATAAAACATATATAAAAAAAATGATGTAGATGTACCAATTAAAATTATCATTTTCGTAAATCTATGTAGATTTTGAAAAAAAATATCCTTTTAAATCTTATCTGTATATTTATAAAACATATATAAACATTATAGATCAAGATTGGAATCTGATGCATATGATTAGTTGTTATTGAAAATCTAATTCAGTATCCCATAAGGTATGGTATCCCATAAAAATATATAATACTTACCCATAAGCAACGAATTGATTCTGCCGCATAACAATAACAATAAAAAGATCAACATAACAAATTGATAAGATTTGTTCGAACAAATCTTATCCAAGTAAAAAAAAAAAAAAAGATAGTGTGACGAAGAAAGTGGCAAGGCAATGAATGAATGACTGAGCTAATTATTCATTATTGCACATAGCTTCCATCTGTCTTGCTCATTCTCTGCTTCCCCTCCTTTACCAAATTCCTTTCCTTTTCATCACGCACAAATGAGAATCCTTTTTCCTATCAGATCTTACTACAATAAGGCAAACAATGGGCTATTGCCACAGAAATTGGAGGGAAGCAAGAGGAATGGAGGCAATTGTAAGCATTTGGCCATTGTTCGGATAGAAGAATAGATGTGGAATAGAATAGAATAAGCCCAAATAACCTGTTGGTTAGCAAGGAATGGGTGAACAAAGTAATTCTCGTATAGGTGGAAATAAGTTGGTATAGCCGTATATGTATTCGAGATCTTCCCTGGAATTGTGTTATTCCACCCAATCTATTCCACTGGTCTAAAGGGGCCCACATGTCAAATCATCCGTTATCACCTCTTATATATTAGGGGCCACATATCAAATTATTTTTTCACCTTTTCTAAATTTTTATCTACATATTCAGCTTTTATCTACATCTTAACTATGGTCAACCAAAAAAACAAAAACTTCATTATTATGTAGCCTAACGAGAATAATTAAAAACACAATCAAACAAAAAATAACTTATTCCACGTGTATAATTATCTATACTGGAATAGTTATCTATATTTGGAGTAGCTCATGTTGCTACCCAAAGAGGGGCTTGAAGAATAATGGTAAAAAAAAGTATGACCATTTATAATGAATGATGGAATAATGTTCCATGAAATCACTTCACAATATTCGAGAAACGAAGATAATGATCAGAGAAATTGAAAAATTATTGTGAAATTGAAAGGGTTGAAATACACAACCAACGATGAGAAAACATAAAGGAAAAAAAGCGACATCGTTGTTATCAAGAATAAGAATTTATTACAAGTTGGCTAATCACATGTTAGGAAACAAGGAAACAACAAGATGCTAAAAAAAAATTCAGCAAATATACAAGGATCATTTCAGTAAAAGAAATTCCATAGATCAATGAAGTTGATGTAAAAGTGATTTACCTCACGTCCAAATTGACCTGGGAATTTCTCATTGTCAGAAACAGAATGGCATAAAATTGTTCCTTCTGGAAGCTCTACATAGAATAAATTTGATGTCCCATCAAACTGAGCAATCACTGATTTTCTTCCCTCATCATGACTGCCTGCAAAGATAACCAATAGTGTGAGTTGCTGCACTGATTGGCAAAAGCATAGAAATTTCAATACGCATCCAAATGCAGCCCCAATTTGGAAACCCAGTTTTAAGACTCAAACTAACAATGAAATTCTGCACTTCTAACAAGAAATGAGTATGCCTCTGCATAGTTTTAGAAGACACATGGACAATAGCATTTAAGGAGATGAAGATACCTTCATGTGGGTGCAAGGACCGTAAAGGATATAGAGATGCAATATTTTGGAATTTCAGTAAAACAAAACTAAGAAGGAACCACGATGTAATTTATACAAAGAGTCCTTTTAATACAGTGTTCCTCATCAATTAAAAGCACTGCTCATGGGAACTCTTACGCATGAATCCATCATACTCACATTAATTAATTCATAAAGAGAACAAGTTAATATACAACACTTCATTCAAGGTAGCAAATCGAACTTTGGTTAAGTCGACAAACACCTCCTACCTCTGTAAAAGAGGTCAAGGAATCAAAGGAATCAAATCCTGCGGACTTCATAAAAAAAACACTTCATTCAGGGTCAAATCTATCCAGCATATCAGCAATTTTGAAAGGGTGTTTCTTTGACATGGTGCAAGAGCTAGAAGGGGGATTGAATCGTTATCTCTGTGATTAATTCTGGATTTTAAACTTTTTCCAAGTGAACCTTGGTTACATCTGATCAAAATTGATTAATCAATGGAATATGATAAGATCTATTTGTTCATATTCTCAGCATGCATATGATGATTTATAAAGACAAATAGACACAAAAAAAATCAATCACATACAAGAGACGAGATCATTTTTATGTAAAAACACTTGGGCAAGTGGTCCAGTGATTGGTATAATCATGATATAAAGCTGAATTAATTTTCTAATACGATTTCAAAACATAGATGTTGGGAATAATTTTGTTAATAGAACATTTTTCTATCATCAAAGAGTGGTTAAACTAGCTCACCTGAAAGACTGATTAAGATTTATGTCATTTTTCACTCACTAATATAAATAAAGTAGATACCCTTACATATAAGTATTAACAAAAACCAAGTATATCAATCACTCTTCTTTCTCTTTTATATAACCACACATTTCATTTAGGGATAAAATTAGTATTTAAAAAAGACGCATACCAAAGGTGCTGCCATTTATAAAGTTGGTTTATATAAACAATACTAACTATTCAGTGTACAAATAAAAGCATGTTAAGTTCATGGATTTCACAGTAACCTAAAGTATGATACTTAACCAAAAAAATATCAACCAGCTACCAAAGGGGACATAAGAGAAAAAAACATGAAACCTAATCCAAAAATGCACCATTACAAAATTAATAAATCTTACAACCTAATACTTTAACTCAAACTCTTGAAATCCACCCCAGATCAAGTCCCATCATATCCGCACCCACCAAGTCATTGATTAGGAAGCATTGACACCCACCATGTCTAATAATGACATGTATTGGACACAACATTACACTCATCAGACGCATTTCTGACACGTCGCATACGATTCTAAATTAATAAAATTATCTGAATGTCGAACACGCACTGGGTGCGAGATGAACACAATGGGGACACACAACACTTAAACAGCAAGACAATGTAACTTTTTAATTTATAACTATGTAGGATTTTAAATGAAATGGATACATGTGAAAGAAATCTTACTCGAAGTAATGATAATAAATTCAAATCCCATCTTTTTAGCAGCCAAATTGAAAATCTTCACGACATCAGCTGATTTAGTCAGAGGGATGGGAATAGCCTGCAGAAAATAACAGTTTGAAATATATTGGTGATGTGAGATGAGATATTATTTGAGATTTAGACGTCAGAAAATGCAAATTAGATCTGCATGACTACTACATTTATCAAATGAGAAAATTCAATAGATATTGATATGATTGGATAATGTAAAGAGATATATTTCCATAATAAACCAGAGAAAAGGAAGGAACCACTTTCCTCCGGGATTGGGTCTGGCATGTTCTAAAAGCTGAAAAATTGCATCTGAAAGACCAAATATCTGTATGGTCAAGTGAGACGTTCATTTTTTAAAGTCACTGTGAGTTAGCTTTAGCCCAGTCGTGAGAATGGGAATATTCTTGATATTCCCACTTTTTTGTTGTCTCTTACTACTTTGCCGTCAATGCTTGTCCGTACTCACCGTTTCCAGTTAATATTATTGGAGAAGACCTATTTGCAATCTTCCACAAATAAGATCACACACACGTAATGGAACTGATAAGCATCAGACTGCAGACCCTCTTGGAACTTGCAATGAAATTAATCACCTACTTGTTGTACTTCATAAATTCCCCTCCAGTTGGATGGTTGGGATCTATGAAGTATGGACATGAAAATTGGACACAGACACCCGTATCTTTCTTTAATCCGCTTCTGTTAGCCTAGCCTCTGAGTTGGTTGGGTTCCAACAATTATTTTTCTTCAGATTGTCAATTGTAACAAACTAAGGCAGTGGACCAACAATGACTAAATTGTACATATGGTGGGACGTCACACAACTGGAGGGGTCGACTCTGCCTCTTGAGCATGAGCACAATGGTTATTTCACCCATAACTATCCTTGAATGGCCCGGTACAACTCTAGCCAACGACTGAATTTCTTGTGGCCATTTCTTGGTTGCTGGGGAGGGAGAGGCTAACAGTTACACCAATAGTAGTGATGCCTTACTAGTGGAGGCAGGGGGAGATGAATGCATCTCTTGTAATTGTCCCGGAGATGCTTTGAGAAGTTGGGGACCTGACAATTGGAACCATAGTGGTCCTCTACCCCCCATTTGGGGTGAGGCATAACTGGGGAATAAGGGGAACACAGGGGGATACGGAAAAAAGTTATTTTTTTGGGAGAATAAACCCCAATAGATATGCCTATATAAGCTAAAATAGGCCTGATAACTATTCTAGGGGAGCGTTGGAATTATTTATCAGGGTTTATCTATACCAATGGACAAAAATACCCTTCTATGTCATTTTAAAAAAATTATTTCACCTCACAATTTCATACACATCCCAAAAAAATATCACATATATCATATCATACATCTCTCACACTTATTCCCAAAAACAATTTATGTAGATATAGTTGTCATTTAAAAAGTCAAACACTCTTATCCACCACTTATCCTTACTTTATACAAGGTGAATCAAGTAACGAAAAGGTTACTTTTACATTTTCCAATGAGAATAAAAGAAAAGGCAACCATACAAACATTTGCTTATTCTACATGGATTGTTATCTATCCTAGTAAAGCTATTAGAGGCAAATAACTCTATGTCACACCCCAAACAAGAGGCTAGAGTGTTGAGGATGAGGTACCCAATGATTAAACTTGTTGTAATCATCCGAAGATTTTGGAGTTGGTCTTGTTGTAACCATCCCATTGTGGTGTGGGTAGATGCTCATGATCATTAGAAAGTAGTACTCTTCTCTCGGTCCTCACATTTGAGTAGAGGTGTTGACCTTCTGTTGAGGATTGATACATTACCACATCAATGTCTATATGCCTGTGAGGATAAAATTTTATTTTATAGTTAATAAGGAAAATGTTGCATGACTTCGTTACATGTCTCGTATCCATCATACATACAATCCTTGTCATGGGATGTTGCGTAATTGGAGGGGTTGACAACTACTTTATGTTCCATCGTCTCTTCAGCATGAGGGTTGCATTGATTACACAACTTACAATATTTGATGAACCTGGTACAACTCTAGTCAAGCGATTGAATATCTTGTAGATGTCTCCTTGATATTGCAGAGTGGGAGGCCGACAGTTACACTAGCAGTAGTTGCCACTGGGTAATGGGAGGTAGGGGGTTAATGATTGCATCTCTTATAATCGTATCGAGGATGCTTTGGGAAGTTGAGGACCTGATGTTTGGAACCATAGTAGTCATATAGAGTGTGAGCGATGGTTGAACATGTTGGAACCATCCGAAGGTTTTGGAGGAGAATGCTAACAGTTGGTCTTGTTGTGACCATCCCGATTATTAAAGAAATTGTAGTCAACTCTCAGTGTACCTCGAGTCTACGTAGAGGTATTGTCTGTTTGTTGAGGACTCATAACCTCATGACATCAATGGTCCACATGCATGTAAGTAGGCATGTCAACCTGTCAATGAGTCACGGGTCGACCCGGACCCGACCCGATAAAAGGCATAAAATACCTGACCCGAAAGACCCGATCATCCAAACGGTGCGGGTTCGGGTCTACCCCGACCCGATCTTATGGCCCCCTTGGACCCGATACTATTTTAGGTCTTGGCTAAGAATCCTAGTAATAATACTTCCCCTTTGTTTTATGACCCAGTCGAAGCCCACCAAATCATTAACCCAACCCATGCCCACTAAATCACTAACCCTAACAAACATACCCCTCTATCTCGTTCTCATTCTCCAACAAAACCCTATGTTTTCGACGCCGCCAACAAAACCCTAACCTCCATTTCTCCCATCTTTGTCTTTCATTCTCCATTTCTCCCCTCTCTATCTCTCATTCTTCCGAGTGTTTTCAACGACGCCCGACACTGACCCCATCTCCCCCTACACCGACCCCATCTCCTCCCCTCTCGACTCTCATTCTCCCTCTCTCAACCCCATCTCTCCCCGACGCCGTTGCCCGCCGCAAGCCACAATCCGACGCTCCCCCTCTCTCCGGTAAAAAATATCTCTTTAATTCTTCCTTATTGTGATATGTTTTGAATTGGGTATCTTTGAATGTGATATATGCTTTGATTTCTAGTAATGTTTAGGTTGAAAACTTTAATTCAGCATATATGTTTTTATTTTAAAATCATGTAATGTTTATGTGAAAAAAAATCTTGTTCATGCTTATGTTGAAATCTTGAAATGTCTGAACCTAGTCCTACGAATGATGATGTTGTTCAGGTCATTGAGGAGAATGTTAAGTTGTCATCTACCTCCGGAAAAAGAAAGTTGACATCTATAGTTTGGAATGAATTTGATAAATTTACCAAAACGAATGGGGCAGAATGTGCTATATGTAAATATTGCAAGGAGTTAACCAGATCAAGTGCTAGTGTCACTTCACATCTCAAGAAACATTTGAGTAGATGTAATGGTCAAACATATAGAACCATGGGACATCCAATTTTACAAATGGCAACTAGTGCAGCGGATACATCCATCAAAGTAAAAAATTTCAAGTTTGACCAAGAAAGAAGTCGTATGGACATGGCAAGAATGATTGCAAAGCACAACTATCCATTTAACATGGTTGAACATGAGCTTTTTTAGATCTTTTTGAACAATCTTCAGCCACAGTTTAATCTTCTTTCCCGAAATTCAGTGAGAGATGTTGTCATTAAATTACACAAAAAAGAGGACAAACAAATTGTATAAATTTTTTACCAACTTTCTTCTAGAATTAGCTTCACTACTGATATGTGGACATCAGATCAGGAACATTGGGCATTGTTGTTTGACATGTCATTATATAGATGATGCTTGGCAGTTACATCATAAAATTATTGGTTTTCCATCAGTTGAATGTCTTCATGATGCTGAAACCCTTCATAGAATTATGGACTAGATTTTAGAGTGGATCATTGATAAAAATATATTCTCATTGACTCTAGGTAATGCTTCCACTAATGATGCCATGGTGAGAATTTTGAGGTCTTCGTTGACAAAAATGGTTGCTACCATTGAATGGATAGTTGTTTCATGTTCGTTGTAGCGCACATATTTTGAATTTAATTGTGCAAGATGGGCTTGAAGAGATAAAGGGGATAATTCAAAAGATTCGGAATAATACAAAATATGTAAAAAGAACGACGACTTCAAAACAGAAGTTTCAAAATGCAATTAATCAAGTGAAGATGCAAGGTAGAAGGAAGGGGGTGAGTCAAGATGTCAAAACTAGATGGAACTCTACATGCTTGATGTTGGAATCTGCTAGTTGTTCTTGATCCGATGTTTAAGCTTAATTTGGTTGAATACTACTATGTAGAACTAAATGGTGATGAAGCTCATCGATACATCATGAGGATTCATTCTGCTCTTGTTGATCTTTATACAGAGAATGAGAGAATTAGTCCTAGTTCTACCTTGATTGCATCCTCTAATGCCAATTCCTCCACCCCTTGTTCTTCATCTCTTGGTGACTAGCTTAGTAAATTTGATCGGTGGCACATGTGATCCAAATTAGCCGACATCATTCCAAAATCAGAGTTGGAACAGTACTTGGAGGAGCTAGTATTCCCTAGTAGTGAAGAATTTAACATATTACATTGGTGGAAAATCAATAGTCCTAAACTACCAACTCTTGGAAGGATGGCTCGAGATATTTTGGCTATACCAATGACCTCAGTTGCATCAGAGGCAGCTTTTAGTGTTGGAGGGAGTATTCTGGATGACTCTCATCGTTCTTTGAAGTCTTGATGTTGTGGAAGCATTAGTCACTCTACAAGATTGGGTGGAATCAAATAACAAAAGTATGTTTCATTATTAATTGATTTGATGATCTATTTTTTATATCATCCAAATTCTATATCATTAGATGTTACTAATATTTTCTCTCATTTTCAATTTTCAGATCCAGATGAATGAATGCTACACATGCAGGTTTAAGGAGAAGGAGAAGAGATGGATTGATGGAACTATTGATCTATAGGATTAGGTGGGAATGTGGGATGCCATCAGCACATCAATAGTTTTGGGTCTAGCTATGGCTATTTAGTTTTATCTATGTAATGTCAATGTGGATTGTGGACATGGACATTGTTTATGATGTATAATGTATTTTAACTTGTGCAGGTTTTTGAGCCTTTTAGGGCTGATTTTACATGTCTGCTTGTTTTAAAGCTTTTTAGGATTGATTCTGCAGGTTTTTTACAGGTTATTTACAAACTGATTTATGCTTTTATACATCATATGCAGGTTTTGTACAGGTTATTTTATAAAACCAGATTTTATAGAAAAATCACAGTTTACCCGGGTTGACCCGGGCCCGACCCATTTATGCTTTTATACATCATATGCAGGTTTTGTACAGGTTATTTTATAAAACCAGATTTTATAGAAAAATCACAGTTTACCCGGGTTGACCCGGACCCGACCCGGGTCCGCAATTCGCTAGGTCTTATCCAAGACCCGAGTCGGATCCAGGTCCACCCCGACCCGGCCCGTTGACAGGCCTACATGTAAGCATAAAACTTTATGATATATGTTCTGGAAATTATAAGGCTTTGTCACATGTGTAGCTCCCATCATAAATAAAATGCTTGTCTGAAGTTCAAAAAAAATATCTTCAAATATTGAAATATTTGGCAGATGTCCAACACGTGCCATGTCATACCCCACGTCTGACACAGGCTCACAAGCACACATGTTCATTGAAGAGTTCGTATTCCTAGGGTTGAAGAAGGTACATCTTTAAATGAAGTGCTCAAATTCCCAATCGACTATCTCGATATTACATAAAAAAAAAACTAGGAGGATGAGGGAAATTAGAAAATTAGGATTCACTTTATTATTAGTGATCTTCTGTATTTACTTAACTTTTGTCAATCAAAATTTTTATGTATCCTATGTTGAATTGCCTGTTTTAACATTTTTCAATTTTATTGTTGATGTAGTAGAGCATTTTGGGCATAAAATTGCAATATACATATATATGTAGCATTGTAGCATTGCTGAAATTACAGAAACACTTATTTTTCTCCAAATAATCTTAATTGTGACTTTTGGAGGTATATAGAGGTCTTCATCTATTGGGTTCTTAATACTGAATCAAGGATTATTATTTTGGGTTGAGTTGCTCCATATTTTAAATGCTTTTGGCTCTCTTAGCATTGTCATATGGTAACCTACAATAAAAATAATAGATGTTTGGTCAATAAGTTAGGGATAATTTCACCCAGGATAGCCAAGATGCATTTCAATTGAAGTTATTTTTAAAAAACAATTGTGCATAATATTTTTTTTCATTCCAAATATCATGAATGGTTGTTCATAAATGAATCCTATTTTCTATATTTTCTGCCTCTCTTAACATTTTCTATATTGTTTTTTTTAAAAAAAATTGTGAGATAATGCAAAAAAATAATTTTCTATTTTTTTGCCATGTGCTACCCGATCACACATGCGATCATGGTTTTTCAATATTGAGGGATATACATAATGAAATTAATAAAATATCTGAATTTGCCCTAGTAATGAGAACTTTCAGTATTCATTCTGAAAAAAATTGTGAGATAATGCAAAAAAATAATTTTCTATTTTTTTGCCATGTGCTACCCGATCGCATATGCGATCCACACATGGTTTTTCAATATTGAGGGATATACATAATGAAATTAATAAAATATCTGAATTTGTCCTAGTAATTAGAATTTTCAGTATTCATCCTGATGATGTAAAGTTGGAACATAGTCCTCAAGCCCAATTAGCTATAAGAAATCTTTCAAACCAAAACACTCAAGATGGACTTCTCCCAAATCCTCCTAAAGCAGGATTGACTATTTTTTGAATCACGCTATAGTTCTCATGAATCCCATAGATCCATCTCCAGATGCATCCATACTCCCAAATTCTCTTAAAGCTAAGATTGACCAATCTCATGCCATAGTTCCCATAGATCCACCTCTGGATGCTCTCATACTCACAACTCCTCTTTATGGCACTAAGGTGGATCGTGGACTCCCTATCAAGTATATACGACGTAATGGATTAGAAGATGACTTTGAGGATGATCCACAACCACCAAGATTCCCTAAACAGTCTATTAGGCATGAAGATACGCTTTCTCTGCAAGGATTTCACAGACCCCGCCAAAAGATCCATGGATTATTTCTTTTTTGAAAGAAAGAATTTAGGACTCTTATTAAAAGAAAACCCTGAATAGAAGGAGACGAGGGATCTCCTTACATAAGAAGAGAGGAAGGATGAAGAAGAAGAGCCAAGAGAAAAAAATGAAAAAAGGACGGATAGCCACTGCTAAACTAAATACGTCACCTATGAGACCATAGAGGACCCATAATAGATGAAGGAAATCCTTCTCCCAAAATGATGATCCATGCATATTATCAAGATGACGTCGACAACATCACCAAGAGTGTTAAAAAAAGGATATTCAACGCAAATTTCAAGAGTTCTAGATTACATGTTTCAAGACCAGCCACATGTATCACTGAAGATGACTTCCACCATATTGATGCAAGCCTTCTGAAGTGGTATCATCACCTTCACTCGTTGGAGACGAGGTCCTCTCAGCCGGGGAGAGATGATGTGGATGATTAGGATAATATCTAATTTCATGATTTGATTAGATTTAGATATTTGTTTAGAATGTGATTTAATTTGTTAAGATGTGATGTTTTAGTTGGTTAGAATTTTATTTATGTTATTATTTAAATAAGTGTTTAACCCTTTGGGAACAGATTCAGAATGATTGAAGAATTTTTTAAAAAAAAGTATATTTTCTTTATCTTCTCATTTTCTCTCCTCTCTCCTATTCTTCTGTCCTGCATCACTTTACATCCCACTCCACCAAGTAGTGCTATCTAATTCTATCTAATAAATCTGGTGATTCCACAATATATGTTATTTAAAATACTCAAATGCATTAATATACTAAGCAAATGATTTCGTAGTTGTAAAAGTTGTAATCATGAACATGAAGTTAAAATAAGAACAATTTGGGACTCAAATATATAAATTACCAAGTTCATAATACAACCAGATGATGGAATCAGAAGCGAGAAAAACTATCAATTTCCATCACAATGCAAAGATATTGTAAGCAAAAGATTTTGCGGAGTCTATTATTGTAAAAGCCATCGTCACAAACATATAAATAATATAAAATCAATTTGGGATTCAAATATAACAAGTTACGAAGGTATTGATATTACCAGATGACAGAACCAGAAATGAAAAGAGCTATCAATTTCTATCCAATAGATATGTATGGAAAACAGAACTCCAATGAATTTATTGATGACTAACCAATGCACTCACAATATCATGAGATTTCGGCATTTTTTTACCTGGAGATTAGCATGAGATATCTGTTTTGACATCCATTCATAGAAGACAACAGCCTTGCCTTGGCACTTGAAATATGTCTTCAATGCATTTTTATATCTTCCAAGCTCTAGTTCTGCATCCAAGCCTAGAAGAATTGAAGTAGGGCAGTGCTCAATTGGAATGATCAAAGCATGGTCATCAACCAATGGACCCTTAGCTAGTGCACAATAATAACTCTCTCCAATGCTCAATATGAGATGTGACTCCACCTCAGGGCTTGACAAGCAAAACCAACAACTTTTCGATCTTTGCCTATCAGTCAAAGAAACCATTGTTGTCACTACAGGAGAAAATGTAACTATTGGAGAAGACGTAGTCACTAAAAGAAATATAAAAAGATACAACCAAGGAACTATGAAATGAAATACGGTCATCAAAATATTTGAAAAAAAGGTTTTTAAAACTAATTCACAATGAAGCCGAATTACAAAGCATGGGCACACATGTAGAGCTTTGAAACAATATATGTCAGACTTATAATTTTAACAGAAAAAATTTCCACGGCTATATACGTTCAACAAACATGCAACATATATTATTTCAAACATCTTAGAGTGTCCAGAAATATTGTACACATTACATACAAGAGTGCACTAACCTTTGCATTTGTTTTCCATGAGAATCATTGTCTCCTTCCCCTATGCTATGACTAAATTTGCAATCTGAACCACGCTCACATTTTCCTTTGTTAATATAATCAAAACAACAATTTTTCAAATACAACTCTCTTGCGTCCACGTCATGGCGAAAGTTGCATTTACCACCATGCAAACAAGATCCCGTAGATGTAAATTTAAAACATAATCTTTCACCATCTGATGTTCCCTGTCTCAGCCGCTTATTGGAGACATCATAACGCCAGTACTGTGTATCAGAATCAGTATTGCTAGGCCGCTTTGTTGCTTCTTTTGCATGAGCTGTTTTTGCAGAACCTAAATAAGGTGACAGTGTAGTGTTTGGAGGTCGTGCACCTATCTCAGAAGCCGGCATTGCAGATGCTGGAGTAGGAGAAATTGCATGAATAAATTTCTGAGAAGAATGTATACCATATCAAGAGTTAAAAAAATGCCTAAAGCTAAACAAAGCCTATATATATATATATATATAGGTGCAAGAAATGAAATAATGTTTCCAAGAATAAGCACAAGTGGTGCATCTAATACTCACCATAAAATTTGATTATAATAATGATTAATAAATAGATGATGATGATAATAATGTGAATTAATAAAGAATATGCGAATATTAAAACCCCGAAGGAGAGATTATTTACAGCTTTCAGTCAAACTCATCATGTATTACATTCATCACAATTCATTCAGTATATTTGAACTAAAAGGGGCAGACTGCCCCAAAAAAAAATTCCCAGAACTGATAAATAGCAAGATGAAATTCCATTTCCTCTGATTTGAGCAAATTCTCAGTGCTTAGTGTCTTTTCTTTTCTTTTCTTTTCTTTTCTTCTTTCTTCTTTTCCCTTTTTTTTCCTTTTTCCATTTCACTCTGGAACCAAACCCTTCAGAAGATAAAGAGGATACCAAAATGAAGAAACAATGTCAACTGTTAAGGATACCAAAATGAAGAAACAATGTCAACTGTTAACTCACTTTTGCATGTCAAAAGATTTAAGACAAGGAGCACAATCAAGAATATTTTGGTTATGGATGCTTATTTGGAGCTGCTTTCTGAAAATTTGTAAATACTAAGAGACATGTTTCACAATGTTGCACACACACACATATATATATAGAAGTCTGTGATGGTTAAGTCAACGAAGTCATGTAAGGAACATTAAAGCACCTGATTATGTAACAAATTTTCTCCATGTATGACACCCAAAACCCCACAAATATTTGGCTATATTTATCAACTCTGATTAAAGACTTCTACCCCACAAAAAATAAATAAAAACTAAAAATTAAAAAATCTATTAAAGACTAACCATTCAACATTGCAAAGAGTGCAAGAACAAAACTTTTTGACAGCTAAGTTAACAAACAAATTATAAGAAAAAAATACATGACGCTATCTAAACAAGAAAATGCCGAGCCCACAAGGGATAGCTCTTTGGCTGGAGAAGTAGGTTTGCTCCCCACAGGTCTCATGTTCGAATGCCCGGTTTGCAGGCTATTCTGTGTACCTAGGGATTTCCCCATCTATTGTTGAGGTTTTCTGTCACCATAATAAAAGAAAAAGAAAATACATCAATACTGAAAAAAGCTTGGCATGTTTACTCATTGAAAGCAACCTGTTTATCTTTGTTTCCAACGGCAGCAAGACCTACAAAGCGGCTGACATGAACAGCCTCCTTATTAGCATATGGTTCACGTGCAAAGAAAACTGCTTTTGTCCCAGCAATATGATATCTGTTTAAAAAAAACCATCACCAAAAAAAAATCAGTAATATTTTGTGCACAGTGTACTTTAATTAATGTTAGTAATATGTAAGCAAAGTTACAGCTCAATGTCTGAATGATCATGCCTCTGAAACTCATATATAACAGAAAGACATTACTCAATACGCTAACATGTTACCTAGAACTGAAACAAAATAACAAATATTACTACACATCTTCTCTCTCTGCCATGAGAGCTGTACATGTATTGCTGTTCTTTCAAACAAGGCCACAATGAAGACAAACTTATCCATTCATAGAATTTTCAGTTTTGCAATTTTAGTTTTGAGAAAATACTTTGGTACTGCTATCTAGATAAGAAGGAACAGTTTGCTTCAATCAATTTCTGCCAGAGATAATTTCCGCAAAACCAAAACATACATGAAATATTAATATATCATTTAAATTGTGGGGGAGGTTTGACCTACTGAATTTAAACATGACTGAGGAACATGACAAATCGATTTCCAATTAATGGGTCAAGTGAAGACACATGCTGATGATGGGTATCTCATGGCAGGCAAATCAAAGAGAGATTTGAAAAATCCTATTATACACATTAGCAAAATAATGAACACTAAAAAAAAAAATTACATATTTAAAAAACTCATCCCAAAAGAGAACCATATAGCAATATGGATGCATTAGTGTCTTCTTTTTTGGTGGGCAAAAAGATAGATTAGCCACCACGATTCATTAAATCAGGACAAAGTCGATTATTACATGCATACAACAAATAAAAAAAGGAAAAAATACCCCCCACGCCGGGAAGTAGTAGAGAGCACTACCTCCCGATAAGGGAAACACCGATCCATTCAAAAAATCACTCCTCAATTAACAAGACTTCATCCAAAAATTCAACTCTCGACACCTCGACAATATATTTTCCCCATTTCACTATGAAGTTTTGAATGCTCCCTAAATCCTCCCCCCCCCCCCCCCCCCCCCCCCCAAAATGGGCATTGAATGGTTTCTAGCAAGACATATTGCTCACACCACCACCAAAACCAGAGATTGTGAAATTTTTTCCCTCTTGCTTTTTTTCCCCTTCAGCTTAAATTTCCTCCCTCTTTCCAAGTTTCCATATCTCATCTAGATTAGCCAGGTTCAAAAGCTATCGCAAATCGCAATCTTCCAAAGCCCTGTCGCCATCAGACATACATAAAACAAGTGGCTCTTAGTCTCCACCTCCCCAACGCAAAGCGCACATGATGAAGGCGCTCCTTGTGCCCACATCACCTAAACGCCCTTGTGATGAATCTGTCCTGGTATATATGAGCCACAAAAAACCATGGATCTTGAGAAGGAACTTAACCCCTTCAGATTTCCTTAACAACCTTCAGAACCCGGCCCACCGACCAGATTGAGTCACCTACAACCACCGAGACTGACCACGAGTTGACCAAGACCAATGAAGGCCCATTCCCCAATCCAACCCATGTCGTCGGAGCCTGATGTAGGACGATTTAACAAGAAATCAACTGTTGTTGGGAAAGGAAAGTTAAAAAAAAAAGAAACAATTAATGTGACATAAAATTTGGATGCTCATAATTAGAAGAATCAAATTTACATTGATTTCTCCATGATTATGGATCTATTTTGAATATTTTTAGTCACATTTAATTACCTATTAATTAGGTATTAATTTAGGAACAATATATAATATTTTAAGAGCTATTTTAGTAAATTTTAATGGTGTTTTAGTGGCTCCATTATAGAGATCCGAATTTATGTATTTTCTTTTTTTTTCTTAGGTTTTCTTACTTTGCAAGTCACATCACCCTATTTAATCATGTCAAGGGGTTGTGCAAATAATCAATTAATAATATTTTGAGTTTTCTAGTTATTTTGATAGTTGTTTCTTTCATTCCTTCTTCCGTCGTACGGAAAGGATTTTACGGAGCCGACGTTGTTCGTCTTCATCTTGTTTCTCGCGGCGTTTTGCGCTTCCGACTACGTCAAGTGGTATCAGAGCTATAGCTACACTCCATGCCGACGGAAGGAGAACAAGGAAACCAAAACCTCGTCACTCCCGAGCGGTTTCAAGCATTGGAGGCTGCCGTTCAACGACTGACGGAGGTGATGGAGCGTGTGATGGTTTGTCAAGATCGGGAGCGTCCGGTGGTCGATGAAACCGTTCCATGGAGGACTCAAAATCCTCGAGTCCCTCGACACGACAAGGATGACTTCTCCGAAGAGGAACTCGATGAGTTTCTCGATTCCAGACATGCGCGTGGCGTTTATGAACAACCGCAGGCTACAAATCGTGCCTGCGACTTCTGGGTGAAGATCGATTTGCCCGAATTCAACGGCCAACTTCACATCGAGGATTTTCTCGATTGGCTTGCAGCAGTCGTACGCTTCTTCGACTATAGGGAGGTGCCTGACGCGAAGAAAACGAAACTTGTAGCAATCAAGCTTAAAGGCGGGGCATTAGCTTAGTGGGAACAACTCCAATTGTCTCGCACCAGGATGGGGAAGCTTTCAATTTAGACATGGTACCGGATGAAGCACCTTCTTCGTAAACGATTTCTCCCTGTCGACTATAATCAATTTTTGTTCCAACAATACCAAAATTGTCGCCAAGGCAATAGGGTTGTGAGGGACTATACAGAAGAGTTCTATTGATTGTTGTCTCGCAATGACATCATGGAAACAGAAGCGCAACTGGTGGCTCGTTACATTGGTGGGTTAAAGCCAATGATCTATGATTTGGTGTCTTTGCGCCCTATTTGGACGTTAGCATATGCGGTGAAGATGGCAGAGCGGGTGGAAACACTTCATAGTCGTTCAACTACGAGAAGTTCAATGTATGACCAAGATATTGTCAAAAAATTTCAAATCTCGACAGCATCGTCCGACAACAAGACTACTTTGATTTCAAGTATTAGAACAAACTAGCCAACCCAAGCGTTCCTAGAACAAGGAAAAGGACATGGTGATGAAGTTACATCATCAACCACAACGGCTCATACGATTAATCAAAGGGATCCATATGAGTCTCAATTCGAGCAGAGCATCGTTTGTTATCGATGTGGAGAACAAGGGCATCGATCCAACCAATGTCCTCAAAGAGATCGTCGTACCGTGAATCTAGCATTTAGCAAAGAAGTCGAAGAAGAGGATGCCAACTACCACAAGTATGCCGGTGACAATGAGGAAGATGGAGATCTGAAGGAAGAAATTCCAGCTATATGTCCTCCAGGAGAATCTCTTATGGTTCAGCGGTTGATATGCACACCCAAGGTAAATGAATCCTCTCAATGCAACACTAGAAACATTGCTATTGTTCCAATGAAGGATGAGAAATCTCCCAAAGCTTTAAAAGTGGAGGGACACTTTTTTCTTTCCATTAATGATTTTGTGAAAGAATCCATGGATGAAGAACAACATGAGGAGTCCAATGGAAAGTTTAGAGCAACGAAAATTGACAAGCGACCCTCCGAAACATTCAAAGAGGAGGATAAAGCAATGGATACGAACTTGAGGACAAGTTCTCTACAAGTGGAGGGGACTGATGCAGGACGATTTCCCTTGACGTAGTCGGAAGCGCGAAACGCTGCGAGAAACAAGATGAAGACAAACAATGTCGACTCTGTAAAATCTTTTCCGTAGGACGGAAGAAGGAATGAAAGAAACAACTCTCAAAATAACTAGAAAACTTAAAATATTATTAATTGATTATTTGCACAACCCCTTGACATGATTAAATAGGGTGATGTGATTTGCAAAGCAAAAAAACTTAAGAAAAAAAAAAGAAAATACATCATTCAGATCCCTATAATGGAGCTACTAAAACACCATTAAAACTTACTAAAATAGCTCTTAAATATTATATATTGCTCCTAAATTAATACCCAATTAATAGATCCATAATCATGGAGAAATAAATGTAAATTTGATTCTCCTAATTATAAGCATCCAAATTTTATGTCACATTAATTATTTCCTTTTTTTTTTTAACTTTCCTTCCCCAATAACAGTTGATTTTCTTGTGAAATCGTCCTACATCAGAGCCCCATTTTTTGTCGCCGCCACCATCGATCTCTTCCGCATTTGGCATTCTACCCACCACTTCCACTACCCCTCCCCAACCCAGTGACCGTCTTTTCCACAGCCACATCAAAGCATGAATCGTCATGTGTCACCCTTATCACACGCGGCACAACGTCCACAACCACTTCCCTCACCATGCAACCCTCCACCATCTAAATATCACAGCATTCCTTAGCACTTGAAAAACATCCATATCATTGCGATGCATTTCTTCGACATCCAATGTAGAGGAATCTCTTTTGAGTGCCAACCTACACAGTTCAAAGCTACTACTCACCACCCGAAATTCTCTAAACATTGTGCCATTAGAATAGAACAACCCTCTGATTCAAACACTTCGTCTCCATCAACGCCCTTCCTTCTCCCTTCTGATGCTGATGAGTGGATTAGAAGCATGTCGCTTCCTATCTTCCGCACCTTGAAATGTGTAGATACAGCCAAAATTTCAGCCACTCTCTCCTTCACGTCCAGTAAACCCAAACTACTACCGCCAGAAGAAATAAATGGAATAATGTATCTTACGTAATGGAGGCCGAAAGGTCCCTTATATAGTTACAAGATGTACAAACCCTAAAACAGAAAAAGACCAAAATACCCATGACAAAAATTCCGGCCCAGGGGGGCCTGCGGCCCATGGGGGGCGTTGCCCCCCAACCCCCGGGCCTCCGGGAATAGGCCCAACAACAGGCCTATCCAATAACTCCAATACCACCTTTGTCACCACACATCCTTGAGAAACTTAAGGTCGTCCCTCTACTCCTGGAATGATTGCAACACCACCCTTAACCGCCAAAGGAGGAGCTTCAGCATGTGCATGACTACACTCCCCCACCTTCTTGTCGCTCCTTTCCACGACGTTGACAGGTTCCATGGCAGCCTACGATAAATCCATCTTTGCCCTTCCTTTGATCAAAACTCCAGCAAATGACCCCCCATGTGCCAAGCCCCATTGCATGTGACAATCAAGTCTCAGCATTCTCTTCTCCAATGCCCCCAGCGCAGACATCTAAAAATGCCCCATCTTTTACCGGGTCTCCCACCACAAGAGGACGCCTCCGCTTCATCCCCACCACAGTCCATCCCACCCCCGATGCCTCCCTGCCAGATACATCTCCGCCCATAGCCACCCCTTGAGAAGCCTGCTCATCGTCATTGTTTCAATTCACCCATGTCGTTCTTCCAGTCAGAACTTGTTCTCTCTCACGCACTAAATCCATCTTTTGTAAAGTTTAATGTCTGAATATTACAACTGATCAATTTCTAAGATAGTTCAGATAGGCATTGCCACTGGTGGTTTTCTCCAATCAGTTTCATCTATTACTTTTGCAATGCACACAAGATACTTCCACAATGAAGAAAGATAACTAATGAATAATATATTTCATTTCAAATTCAACCTCAATCAGAAGAAGAGGGGCACAAATAAAGGAGACAAAGAAGAGGAGGATACAAAGATAACAGACAAGAATCACACATAATCTCTCATTTTAGTTTTGTTTCTCATAACATGATCTCTTAATTATTAAGCTTAAATGGACTGCGCCTAGATGATAACAAAAAATGATGTGAGCTTGGCGGATACTCAAATGAGTTAAGCACCTGGGCACCCCCGCCAAGGTGATTGCTCAACCTCAAATGAGCCGATGAAGCCACTTAAATCCTCATCAGCCTGTGGAACTTCCCAATAAAAAAAGTGGGCACCCGGAGGCCACCCAAAATGCCTGTTTGAACATCAAACCTGACTGAACCGAATTATATAAAAATATTTTAAAAAATCATATTGCATTTGCCTAAGACTTCTATAAAAAAAAATCACATAATAAAAGAAGATGGCCATCTAACATGTTGTACAACATGCATGTCCAGAATACATCCAAGTGTCACCGTAAAATGTTATAAATTTTCTCAAAAAAAAGAAGCTCAGAAGTCGGAACAAAATGGTTTTATCTTTTTTTTTAACACTAAAGAATCTTCCACGGAGTAAGGACTTCTCATCATCTATTCATATAGAAAAATATACATATCTTACTTGTGCCTCTTTCAGTTCAAGCATGCAAACCCATTATGTCATTATATTAACGGAAAAGAGAAATAGCAATGTGCATGGACCATCAACTGACAAGTAATGAGCCCCAAGACTTCTGTAGTAGATTGCACTTCTTTAGAAGATGTCCATAAAATGCAATATGTCAGGCTGAAATGCCTCGTACATGATAACATTTCAATCGTGTATGCATTGTGCATAATGAACAAGAAAATTTTATCCTGATCATTTAAGTTGTTGAGGGTGGGCAAGATCCTCTCTAAAGTGAACGGGAGTAGACGGGCCCATTACAAGAACATGTTCTACGACCTTTGTGACGTAGAGAAAGAGTCCAATAGAGCATTTGTTCTTCAAGTGTGAGTATAGTAAATAAATCTGGAAAAAGTTTGACTCAGTTTGAGGGACGACGTGTAACTTTGGTAGCCTATGCAGATGTGGCAGAGGTTCAAAAGGAAGAGGAAAAAGAAGAAAATAGATGGATTTCATCATTTTCATTCCTCAATGGGCCCAATTAATGGTTGGGAACGAGAAGATTTTCCAAGAGGCAGGCTTTCATTTTATCACTCTTAACGAACTCTTTTTTTTTTTTTTGGTGGGGAGGGGGGGGGGGGGGAAGGGTGGTGTTGTTTAAAAATATCTAGGTCCATGTACATAATTCCACACGGGTCCTTGCAAACTTAGGATGGGATATATCCCTACGAACACAATACAATGTCACATACTTCCCTATCGTCAATCATTCTAAATCCACTCATGGTTACAATTAACCATGGGTGTGAATAGACTATTACACCCTCCAAAAGACCCTCTTCTCCGGTGAATGTAGGAGTGGAAGTTAAACGGGAAAAAAAAAAGTTCAAGGGCATGGTCATTTAAAATGACCTATTCTGGGACTTATATAAGTGTTTTAAGTTCATATAGATGGAATATTATGTTAAATTGAATGGTGAAAATTTAACTGAGGGACTAAATTAACTAACCATGATAGTTTAAAGGACATATATGTCTCACGTCAAGTTTGCAAGGACTCATATTGGATTATGCATGTTCACGGGGACTCATATGTCAAGCTCAATAAATATTGGGAAGTGGAGGAGGTGGATCAATACCTAAGCTTCACTAGGCTTCTTTTTTAGGGTTTGTGAATATGACATTGTGATGTTTTTGGAGATATCTCAT
>CM060847.1:24211454-24615383 GCA_030737835.1 Acorus gramineus
TCCTCCATCTATAAGCCTAAACTCATTCTCCAATTATGCACACTTGATAATTGGAGGAATCTAAACAATCCTCCAACATACTGCATTTTCTACCCTAAAGAAAAAGAGGGAAAATAGCACCATTATCTCCCTCTGTGGAGCATTGATAGGATGATATTTTTTAATGAAAAATACAAAACAACAAGGTTGCAAGAAGGGTTTTGAGAAAATTCACATGAGAAAATATTGATTGGGGTTGTCTTGCACTCAATTGGGAAAATCATTTCTTAGGAGGACGGGGCAATTTATTTTTCAAAAATCATGACCCTTCAAGGAACATCTATGAGTAAAAATCAAATCCATGAAATATATATTGAATTTTTTTTTCTTTCCAACCATATGCCTACATAACAAGAAGTTCATTTCAGAATGAACATAAACATAGTCAATGCATTTAGTAATCTATACCACTGTCTATTGAAAGCGGGTCAGTACAAAGATTTATTTAAGGTTTTACAGTTCAGGTGCAGAAGGAATAGATGATGGACATTACCTAGTTTACTTTTATTAGTATTTGTTCTTCTACTGAGAAACTTAGAAACAATCATCATTTTACTGCTCTAGTATGCACTTGTTCAAGTTAAGCATAAAATCTTCCTTCAAAGACTTGTTCTCATAAAAAGGAACCACAATCTGATGCATAATGGCATTTTCTTCCTTTAAGAGCTTCACATTATAAATGGCCATTTTGTGAAAAATTTATATATGGAACTTAAAAAATGTCATACAAATTCCTAACACCAAATAATATTGAAACAAAAGTTCTTAAATTAAAAAACTAGCTTACAGCGACAGCAGAAATTGGTGTGGTAATTCTTTCAATTGCTTCCAAGCCCTCTTTTGAAAGGCAGAGTTTCGTATGACCAGGATCAGGCCCCAGGATAGGAAATCTGAAAGTGCAATGAGCATGATTAGTTTGAAGGCTGCAAATGAAAATAACAGGCAATGCATATAATATAGCATTCAGATGAACTAATACAGATGATCAGGCACAAGACCACCATAAAAATAAATTAACATGAAATTATTGCAAATTGCAAAAAAAAAAAAAAAAACGGAGCACTTCTAATGACACCTTAAATACCTTATCATAATTTCAGTTTTATAGTGACCCAATTGTAATTTCCTAAAAGAAGGAAAATTTGGAATTGAAATTGTGAAGTGGATTTTTTTTTTAGAATATAAAGTGGATTGTTTTGCATGTGCAAGATCAAGGGATCAGTATTTGGATTAAAATGGTTAGATTAAAAATAAAGAACTGATTCATATAAACATGATAAAAAATTATACTAACTGATATGTCTTTGTAGAGAGTGATACTCCAAAAGAATGCACAATGAGGTAGACAATATACCAGGAGGCAGGAGCCGAAGAAAAGCAAATAAAAAGCGTGATGATGATCAACTTTACATAAATAACATGAATCAACTCAAACTCTGACCCCAACAAAAGTGCAAAATTTATTATTTGCCATCATGAAAGTTTATTGCTCAATGACCATATGCATATCTAGAAAGCATCTTAATATGTTACATTGAAAACATGGAAAGAACACAATCACCCTTATTATTATTTTTGTAGGTAAATGGTGGGTCTCGAACCCATGATTTCTTAGTTGTAAATTCTCTTGTCAATCATTGAGCTATGGATCCAAGCCCACAATCTCCCTTAATAGTTTGTATGGATGACCATATTTTCCTCCTATTCTATTTTTATTTATGTTCCAGCTTTATAGATCCACCGGCATATAAAAGATGCATTCTTATTTTGTCAATTGCCATACGCTTAAGCTGCTTAGCTAGTCATTATTAAACTCATATATGCCACTCAAGATATAGATAAGGTCGGATATAGATAAGGATGGTACAGATGCAAATTGCATGACTTTGAATGTTCCAAATCCCTTAAAATCTGTTTACAGGCGCAGCTACACAACTCAAAATAATGTAAATATAGTTGTATAATATTTTTACAATGGAAATTAGATGTATATATTGTTATGTCACATGAATTCATCAGAAAAATATCTAGAAGGATAATGGCACTCAATTCAACGCTGCACAACAAATTATCCGCCTTGCTTGGCAAAACCCAAGAACACATTTTGAAAACCGATTTAAATGCATTGGCACAAATAGCATACTCACCAAGCAATCCTCATATAATAACAACAAAACAAGCAAAAAAAATAGATACCTTGATACCCAAGTAATATTTCAACCCCAAAAACACACAAAACACAAAACAAAACAAACATTAATCAATCACAACACACAACATTGGCATACAAAGAAATTCAAGAAAAAAAAAAGAGTTTTTTTAAAAAATAAGAACCTAAAATGGGGGGTCTCCTTTGAAATGGGTTGAGTTGTGGGAACCTCTCAGTTTTTGCTCCCCTCTTGTGATGAACGGCAACACATTTAGGGCATGGGACCCCAATTTTTATTTTTATAACAGTGACTCTTATGTTGCTTCTACTAAATCTGTATAGTATTGTGTTGTCCCAATTTTTTTTCATTCACCCAATTGCCCAAACACACACATGAGTACCCTATCTTTATTTTTTGCCAAATACAAGGAGGGGCTTGAGCCCCTACTTGTCTTCAAGTGGTTCTACCCCTATCAATGGCTCAAGCTTATTTCAGAGAAAAAAAAGAAGAGAAGAGAAGTACCTAAAGAGGGTGGGTGCGGAAATGAAAACACGACCTTTGTTTTTTTTTTTTTTTTTGGGTCGGAGGAAATGGTGGTTGTTGATGGAGTGATCGATCTTCACCGGCGGCACGAGACGAACGGCGTGCGGCACCGGGAAGTGGTTGGAGGTCGACAGGAGGGGTGAGTAGGGAGAAAGAAAAGACTTCGAAATGAGATGGTTTCAGGGAAGAGAGAGAAAAAGGTTTTTGAAAAGGGGGTATGGTGGGGTTAGATTTTTAGGGAAGATATATTTATCACATGGTGGGCTTAGTCACTTGGTAAGTGGAAGGTGGTGGGTACAGACTAGTGGTGTATTAAGAAAATGTGTTGGTGGGGATAGACGGGCCCTTCATTTTATTGTTCTTGATTTTTTTAAAAGTGTCTTTATGGCATTAATCAAACAACAAAAGGTGGGGATATTCCCACCACCTCTCTCATGCCCACAGCCCTATTAAACTCACATCCTGGCTATTTAGTTTGCCCTAAAACCAATGGGAATAAAGAGAAGTTGAGATGTGAGTCACCCCTCACACATTTATACAACAGACATGGTTCCAGTAACAATGACATGATCCTCTCTCATAATACACAAAAACAATGATATTTTATTACAATCCATGTGCATCCATAATTGTTCTAAGGCTCTGAACATCATCCATAGCAATGACATTAAAGGTGTTTAGTGGTCCTCCTGGAATTCCTTTTTAACTCTTCCATAGTAGAGGCCCATCACTGTTCAATGTCTCCTTGGACTTTGTCCATGGGAATTTGTGCTTCGCCAGTGTTCGTTTCTTTGCTGTCACTCCTATTTTGTCTCCTGAGTTCTACAACAAAGAAAAACAAAATTCAAGCATAGATTACAATATCATCCATCACAACTTATCCAAATATTTGAAGCTCTCAAAAAGATATTTGAAGAAAGAGAAAATCCAAATAACTCCATGTAAATTGCTTGAAATCCATATAACCTCCTGAAAACACCTATGTAAATCTAAATAACGACATATAATATTCCATGAATATTTAATTTGGTTAACCCTTGCTAAAAACACAACATACAAAAAAAAAAAAAAACCGTACAATTTGTTAAAAATGCAAAAAACCCTCTATAGATGATGATATTATGCCTTTCAAACAATTTACGAGGGGGTTATATGTATTTAAGGCAGTTTACAAGAGTACCTGGAGGCAGAGTCCATCTTCAACATCGCAGATGGGGTAGTCTTGAGGGCAGCAGTAGATGCTGTTGGCACAACACACTGCATTCTCATATGAACAGCATCCATAGACAAAGCAGTAGTTGCTAAATTCAACTAAGCAACAACATGTCTCATCTGATGGGCAATAAGAGAAGTCTCCACATTGGGATGGAGAAGGGCTAGGAGGTGGAGGTGGAGGCGGAGGGATCGCGGGGGAAGGATACGGAGTTGGTGCATAGGATTGTTTGGTTGGATAGGAAGCCATGGCATTGATCGCGCATACTCCATAAGGCAATTCAGTATTCCTCTTTATGTATATGTACCCTTCCATTCCCCAGCTTGTACCCCATGAATTTTTCACAATCCAGTAATCGGTGCTGCCTTGCGAGCCGTAACCGACAATCAAGACTGCATGATCGATGTCATTGGGGTTGCTTGAGCAGTCTCCATCATAGATTCCCTGGTTAATTTAGACCAAGCTATATATGATCAAAACAATTGCAACACATTCACCTATTCATAAGCAAAGTTTTATAATGGAAATGTGCATACTAAGAGCATATATAAAGTTTTGTGATACATGTATAACATCATCACCTGCATCTTGCAATACTCAGCTTCATAAATACTAGAATGTGCCAATGATATATGCACAATTTTTAATGAAAGGTCATGTCTCAGTGCATGAAATTGAAATCCTATACAGCTAAACAATACGAGTTCTGGTCCTTTGGTTACTCACCCCTGTGTAAAGCTGAAAATCTAAAGAAGACCCATCAATTCCCACACTGATGGGCTGTTTCACCACAGCACATAGCAAGGCTCCCTCTGATGGATCAACATCTTCATACCCATCGATTGTTACCAGTTTAATTTCCTCCTGATTCATAATGCCACAAAACTAAGCTAATACTGAACAGAGATGGAAGCTTATGATAGATCTGGATCCAGTTAAGCATGGGTACCATCAGTACCATCAATATCGAACTATACAGCCTATTAATCGATTCATCGGCTATGCAGTTTGATATTGATGGTGTTGATGGTACTAGGCCTAACTGGATCCGGACTCGTTTACGACTCCGTAAGAAAATCTGAAATCCTGACCTTTGTGACATTGCAAACTCCATCCAATCCTGTGTATGGATAATCAGATTCTGAGTCAATCCCACCATTGTTTATGACCCATTCGAATGCATAGTCCATGTATCCACCATCACACCCTTCATTGGTTGTGTCACAATCAATGAGCTCCTGTTCAGATAGGTTGATTAGGTCCCCTGTGCAGATAGCATTTATACCTTCCATGGCTCCAGTTGAAGAGAAGGACCAACAGCTTCCTGCGATAGAGTTTAGTTAAAATTAAGGCACATTTGCATTTAGAGTATCGGGTAGAATTGGAACTGTAATTCCTATGATTGCCACTTCTCTTCATGGACTTGAATTTATATATGAAAAATTTAATCATCCTTAATTTAAGTCTTCCAGCACCAAAAGAGATGGGTGTTCTAGTTCCAACAAATTATTGGGATTGGAAATCCAATTTATTTCAATTCCAATCATATCTCATGGAATTGGAACTTCAAATTGAATGGATTCTTAAAAGAACAATACTGCAGACAGACTCATATTAAATTCATTTACAATCCTCACATCATTTACAATACTGATGTGACATGGTCAGTAGCATTCGCTCCATGTATCTTAAAGAATTGTTATTTTGTTTAGCGTGATGAAAGAATGAAGAAAGTGAAAACACACTGTGGATAATGAGCAATAGGAAAAGCTATATTTAGTCATTTTTATAGTTGAAAATGTTGACCACACATATTTTTAATTTTTTAAAAATAGTAAATGTCAATGAGACATATGTTTTGATAAAAAAAAAATGTATATCACTCTATTTCGAGTTGAATAACTTGATTTTAGTAAGTGTATGAAAAAATTTAATAAGGTACATATACATAACGGACCAGGATTTTCTCCTAGGGGGCTTATAGAAAATACTCAAATACAAAAGAAAACTTAATATACAAATATGCATCATTGGTATAAATTAATTAAATAAAAACATCATCTACACATTACATTAATTCTCATACAATGTCAAATATGTATTTGGGTTCTGAGGGAAAAATAAGACCTACGAGACTTTAACCTTTTTAATTCTAATTGTTGATAAAATCTGAATTTAGGCGAGAAAAAAACACATATAAAATCTGAAAACTATATTGTAACAAATAAAAATACCTCAATTATATTTTTATTTTTTTCTTATTTATTTAATTTTTTAATTGTTGATATGAAAAATTCTTATTTAAAGTTGCACATATCTCATGCTTTGTAAATGAAACATGACTAATATCTCTCATATGGGTTTTTTTTCCAACAAAAAATAAGTAACCTATATTAAAAGAGTGGTGATATCCAGACCCTAAAATATAAACCCCACTAACAAGCCTCATGAGGTGTCATCACCTTATTGGTTGTTATTAGTTGACTTGTTGACTTTTTAAAAAAAGTAAAATGGCAAAATACAAATATGTCCTTCATTAAAAATCTGTCTCACTCATTTTCTCTATTCGGTTATTACTTTTCCATGTGAATCTTAAAATCCATTTAACCATTTCAAATTTTGAATTTTAAAATCCTTACCTAAATTACAATTGAACCTAAATTACACTAAAAAAGTTGGATATTTATTGTATTCAAATTTAAATAAAAAAACACATATGATTACTATATGAATTAGTTACATCAAATACCTTTATTAAATATTTACATCTCTCACAACGATTTGTTACATTTATATCAGAACTGTTACATTTACATAAATATAACAAACAATTTCATTTACCTACCTAAATATTTTACATTCCATGCAATGTTTAAACAATTTAGAAACAGATTATATTTTCAATAGTCAGTTACATTTTATAGAAAATGTCAAACACTTTTTTTTATTATGTGATACATTTAACAAACATATGTATTTGACTGTTACAGTAATAAATGTAACAAATATAAATTACTATTTACATTGAAACAAATGCAATACACGAATGAATGTTACATTCATAAATGTAACAAATATAAATCAATACATGCATGCGGTTGACTATTACATTTACGAATGTAACAAAAATAATACAGATTTGAAAAATTACATTGTCAACAATGTAGCAGTAACATCAAACAAACTACTCATATATAAAATGTAACGGTATCGAGTGTTACATTTAGATATTGAAACAAAAACAAATCAAAATATGATAAATGACATTCAATACATGAAAAAAAATTGTGTTTAAATATTTAAAACAAAAAGCAAAACACAATTTTTTTAAGAATCTAATAATGTCAAACCTGATCCGAGAGACATTGATGTGAGATCCAAATCGAAAAAAAAAATGATTTCGTGCCTTCTCCTCAAAAATAGAATTTCCGATTTGCTCTCACGTATTCTTCATAAACAAAATCAATTCCGTAATGCAAAAGCTCCTCATTTCGCATACAAGACAGATTTTCAATTGTTTCAACATCAATGGTTTCTCCAGTCCCTCTCACAATTCTCCTATCCAATTAATATTGTTGCAAGATTTTAAGAATCCATTAATGGTGAATAAATACATAATTTTCAGAATTAAATGATACTCCACAATCATAGGGATACATGTTAAGGTAGTTATCAAGTAAAGGGTATAATAGACAATGTACACTTGCCACATCATGGGGCTTGGTTTAGGACTGTGAATCATTATTGATATTAAAATTATCCAAAAATAACCCAATGGAACACCCAAATCCAAAAAGGGACAGTTATTACCAACCCCATGAACTCCTCAACCTATCTCCTTTTATATATATATATATATATATATATATATATATATATATATATATATATATATATAGAGAGAGATGATATGGTGTGGACACCATACCCCCTTTTAATATGCGGTCACCTTCTAATCACCATACAAAAAAGAGGTGCATTTAATCAAATAGTGAGAAAATGGTCCATAAAAAAATCACAAGAATAAAAGTGAAGATCATGTGGAAGAAAAAAGAGGGATCATGATTCATAGGGATATATGTGATTTCATAGGGTGGTTATTTTAACCGTATAATTAAAATCCATTTAATCGGATGATAATGACACAGTGACCACACTTAAGAAAGAGTATATATATATATATATATATATATATATATATATATATATTATCCTACCCCACCCCACTCCACTCCCCTAAAAAAGATCTCACACCCTCATCAACTAAAACAGACACCCCCAAGACGACGGCGCCGGCAACGGGCTCGAATGCCCCCATCGGTGAAGAAGAACTCTTCCCTCACTGTTCCACACGCCCCTCCCTGTCCATCTGTTTTAAGTTTTTTTCCCATCACTCATGTCCGTCGCCACCGCAGCCGCTTTCGAAATCAAGATCACCATTATCGCCACCGACACGGACTCCACCTCTTCATTTGACTACTCACAGAGGTCCCAGTGGCTTCGCACAGCGGACCTGGGCACCAACAATGGTCTCATCTCCACCTCCTCCCTCATGATGGGCGTTGGCGTGTCAAGTCCATAGCCATGGTCCTCTCCGACTTCGCCAGCCTTGTCGCCGGCGCCTGCGGCCTTGCAGCATGCCCATCGACGAGTTCGTCTCCGTCAACTCCCACCTCGACATTGAAGTATTGAACTTGCCCATCTCAAGAGGAGGTTGTAGGGGGATCGGCGAATCTGCCGAGGCC
The DNA here is from genome assembly GCA_030737835.1 of Acorus gramineus. Taxonomy (NCBI): domain Eukaryota; kingdom Viridiplantae; phylum Streptophyta; class Magnoliopsida; order Acorales; family Acoraceae; genus Acorus; species Acorus gramineus. The sequence continues at coordinate 24,220,145 of CM060847.1, forward strand.
GACACAGGCGATGGTGACGTTCGTGGTGGGACACAGGGAGAGGTTGGGGGTTGTTGGGGGCAGCGGCAAGCGTGGCGTTGGTGGTGGGGTCGGGGCGAGGTGAGGCGAGGCTCAGAAGACGACAACGAAGAAATTGAGGAATTTCAGGGGAGGGGTGGGTTAGGATGAAAAAACAAAACATTAAAAATGGGGGTGGGTTGAGTTGATGGAGTGGAAATAACCGCCCCCAATCCAAAATCCCCATGGAAAGAAAAAGGGGGAATTCAAATACCCTTTGTTTTGTCCCTTGATTTTTTGTTATTTTTTATTTACCCTTAAAATCTGATCTTATTTTTTTTTGTGCCCTTCACCTATGCCACCTCACCATTTTATACCAAAAATATCCCTATCTTTTTTCCCAACAAAAACATTTCTCTCCTCCCAAAACATTATTTTTCCCCCCAAAATATTTTCTTTCCTCCAAAACCACCCTCTCTCCCTCCAAAACTCTCTCTTTCTATCTTTCTCTTCCCAATGTTTTCTCTCCTCACTGGCCCCTGCAACGTTCTATCTCTCCGGGGATCTCTGCGACATTCTCTCTTCACGGTGACTGTCACAACCTTCTCCCTAATGTTCTTTCTCCCAAGTCAAACGGTAACCGCAACCTCCCTCTCTCTCCAACCATCTCTCCCCAACCTTCCATTTTCATTAGAACTTCCGGCAACCCCCTCGACCTTCTTTCCCTAGTGACCCCCGTGCCCTTCTCTCTGCCCAGCGAAACCACAACCCTCTCTCCTCGACACCCTCAATTACATATCTGTAAATTGGTATTCCATTTTCTGTAATGGGTTATTACTTTTCTGTAACTTTATATGTTCTTAGTTTAATTTCATAAATGATATTACATTTCTATTTTATAAATAGTAGCTTCTGTAAGTGATAGTTTTTGTAATTTCTATTATAGTTGGTATGTGAATGATAGATAACATTACATTTTGTTATGTAAATGATAGTTTATGTCATTGGACATTACATTTCTAATTTCTGTTGCAATTGTTGTTTTGTGAATTACATTATTTAATTTTTTATAAAGTTATTATAATTGGTTATTCACATATCTGTAAATTGATATTATATTACTGTAATGACTTATTACATTTTTGTAAAATTGTATGTCTTTAATTTTATTCCATTGGTAATTTTTGTAATTGTGATTTTAGGTGTTTGATTGATTGTTGAATGTTTAAGACAGCACGTTAACGTTCTTCGTTATGAAGTACGTGGAATGCCTAGTTCGAAAGTCTTTCAGTGAGTTTCATTCACTTAAAAGGACATGAAGATGATAAGGGGGAGGCAGCAGCTGATTTCATTAGAATTGGAAGACAACATTGTAATTCAAACAACTGATGTATCTATTTTAATAACACTTTGGGAATGTATTTATAATCATTTTCTGTAGTTTGAATGCATTTACATATGATAAAGATTAAATGTATAATTCATTAATCTATTGTAATGACACTGAGAATGTATTTATTTATAACTATTTTGTGTTTAAACATTTTTTTGTACGTTGAATGCTCTCTTTAAGTAACCATTAAATATTTGTAACTACGTGTCTAGTTTCTGTATGTATCATATTATATTTCTGTATTTCTATAACTCTGTTTCTAAAGGGTACTTAAGATATTATGAAAAGTTATGGGCAAAAAAAAAAAAGGACAACACTGCAGGGGTAAAAAAAAAATAAAAAAAAAGTCAAGGGACAAAAAAAAATTGGGTTATTAGTCCAGGGGTATTTGAGCAATTCCCCCAAAGAAAAAACATCCAATCAAAATCATTAGTCCATGACAAATGAAAAAAAAAAATGTAGATCGAAGCCCTACCAGCACCTAATAACCTACATCGTCTAACGACGTATATGTTTCACTGGATTTTTAACGAGATATATAGGACTACATTTTAAACTATAAAGCATGTACCTCGTTAGATATTTTCTTACACTTAATTAAAAATAGGTTCATTCAACTTGAAATGAAGAGATATATATTTCTTGTCAAAACATATTCCTCATTAGATGATGTTTACTATTTAAAAAATAAATAAAAATATTTGTAATCTATGTTTTGGTAGATAAAAATGATTAAACTAGTTTAATATTTTCCAATACAGATAGATGCATACCACATTGGCCTTGGTTTTTAACACCAGTAACCACTCCCTTCTTCCTCCAATCAAGTGACATTGGAGTTTCACATGACACCTTGGATGCCCTTCTCTCTCCTCCCACCTTTGGTTTCTTCTTCATTATCCTCTTTGGTGTGTATACTTCCTTGAACTCATCATTGTTCATGTCAGCAAACACATTCAGTCCAACTTGGTGACCCGATTCCTTCACATAGTTATTGTTTTCCAACACATAATGAAGATTTTCAATGAAGTTCAACAGTCTCTTCTCCTTCTCCTCCATGCATCCATAGACCTATAAAAGAACAAAAATCTAAAATAAATATATAAAAATAGGAAAAAAATCCATATAACCCCCTGTAAACTGTTTGAAATCCATATAACTCTTTGAAAATACCTATGTAAATCTAAATAACCTCTTGAATTAAATGTCCATTGATATATGAGGAATATTCTATTTGGTTAATCCGGACTGAAAACACGGTATACTAAAATTCTCTACAATGTGTTAAAAATGTCAAAAATCTTCTGTAAATGACGATTTTTTCAATCCATATAGAGTTCTATAATCTTTCCAGAGAGGTAAACCATTATTTATAAAAGGTTTTTCGTATTTTTAACAAATTATAGGGAGTTTTTGGTATACTGTGTTTTCAATCAGGGTTAAACAAACGGAATATTAACAGAATATTCATTATCTATCAATGTAAGTTTACCTTAAGGGGCTATTTGAATTTACATATGCTTTTTCAGGGGGTTATATGGACTTTAAGAAAAATCAAGAGGTTATGTGGATTTTGGAAAGTTTATAGGAGGTCATTTGAATTTTTTCCATTAAAATAATATTGAGAAGAATAGAGGCAGAGAATTATAAACATACGAGAGACTACATCTCTGTTTTTATTCTCTTCATCAAATAACTAAATTTGAATGGATACAAATCTTAATAGATTTTGTTAATTAAAACATTCTCTTGAGATTTGAAATTATCTCATTACAGCTCAGTCAAACTATTTTTAAAAATACCTTCCTATGCTTCTTGGCCCATTGCTCAAAGAGCTCGAGGCCTCTCTCCTCCGAGATGCCTTTGTAACTGATGATTGAGAATTCATTCAGTGTTGATACAGTGAGGCCTAAAATGGAGGCAAAAGTGATCAAGAGGAGGACACAATTGTATCTCCTCTTACCCATTTTTTTTTTTTTTTTTGGTTATTGATTGATAGGCTTTGTGTTATCTACTCAAAAGGTTTGCAGTGTATAAGTTGTGGCTGCCAGTGAATGCAACCTACCATTCCAAGTTTCCAAACTACATAGTTTGGTTTCATTCTATTTATTTTTGTGAAAATTCACGGGGACCCATATGTAATAGTTTTTTGTAGATGCTTGTAAATGCCTCACCTACCTTCTTTGTTTGTTGGACCTTTTGCAGAGGGCCCATTTTGCAATTCTGCCTTATCAATTTTGACCACCCTTTCAAATTTGAATTTATGGTGTTCAACCGATGGTCTTTGGACTATGGTGGCTGCGAATGATTATTTCTAGGGTAATTAGCACTTTTAACCCCCGAAAATTGAAAATTTGCAAAAATAGCCCCGTCACCCGAATATTTGCAAAAACTAGACCCGGTGATATTTTACACTGGAGACGGATTATATATAATCCGTCTCCAGTGTTGCAATCCATAAGTGGCTCATTTACACTGGAGAAGGATTATATATAATCCGTCTCCAGTGTAAATGGGCCCCCTTAATGGGTTTACACTGGAGACGGAAGAAGGATTGTATATAACCCGTCTCCGGAGACGGATTATATACAATCCGTCTTCAGTCTTTTTTTTTTTTTCGTTGTATACATTGTTGGTTATCTCACCTGTATAAAAATTCCTGCTTGAACATGCATAAATATAATAAAAATGCATTGATATTTACATAAATCCATTATAATCACTTGACTCCTGTTTCTAAACACCAATGAAAATACATAAATACAATACACACAAATGAAAATGCATGAATATAATAAACATGTTTTACATCCCATAAATACAATCATCCAAATATTCTCATAAGTCCTTTCTTTTTAGCTTTTCTCGGAGCAGGAGGTGCTGATGAAGAGGGTACGTCAGTTGCTGTGGATGGCGGCACACCTGATTGTGGTGGAGTGGTAAATTGTTCGCCCGATCCCCGACTGGCAGTAGTAGAAGTACACCAAACCCTGCGTGGTCCACGAGTATATGTCTGGAGTGTCATCTGTGGAGCTCGATCAGGAGCTGGGGCTGGTTGTTGTGGTTGCTCATCGATCTCTGCATCGAGTCGTACATCATTGAAGAACTCATCAATTGTGAATTCGTGTGAGCGAAACTATCATCTACCACATCCTCAGAATCATCAGCATCTGTAGATGCACTGGGGTACTCGAAGGTTGTCCCTGTCTCCCATCATCGCATCTGCATAGTCACGTGCCACAGCAATTATACGATCCCACTCACCGCAGTTGGGGTATAAGACCAACCCCCTTGCAAGCACCTCGGTAATGTTCTGTGTAACTCCCCCCTGTTAACAAAAGTTTCAATATGATAAGTAGTTATAAAATCATTTATCACTATCTAAAAATGTAACACGCGTTTAAAATTCTTACCGAATTTGGTGCGACATAGCCTGGATGGTACTGTGGGGGTGGTGGAGGTGTGATATGTCTGACTGTTCTCTCCCAGTACCACTCCATATATCTCCTCGAACTCCGGGTATGAGAGAATTGGTGGATGTGATCCAATCGTTGGTCCCAACGCTCGATATAAGTCTGGTGAAAAACTATCCAATTCACATCCTGTCTACCTCGTCTGTTTACCCGGTCGATGGCCTCTACATCAGATGGAATGTCCTGATGCCATCCAAATTGACGTGCGACTCGATCTGGCACGTGCATCTCCACAATATCAAAGCAAATGAGTGGGACCCTAGCCGTCCACAACTCCATATGATCCATACATGCAGGTGGTAGTGTCTCATATGTCCCAGGATAAGGCTGCCATATAACCTACCAAAAACCAAATATATAATTAGTATGACAATTAACATAGAATATATCATTTGTGAAATATATGGCTAATTGTATAGTCACCTGCGACTGAAGCTGATAGTCCAGTTGTGCTCTATAGTATATCAGAACACGCGAATTTTCATCAAACCTCTGAGTCACCTTCCACCTGAAATATCGAATTTAATGATATATGATCTTCTATGAATTGACAAAAGAAGATGAAAATATTGACATTACCTTGCTCCCAAAGGTCGATCTCCAAGAATAAAATCCGGATCATGCAATGACGGTCGTCCCACATGTAATCTCTCCCACGACCATAGCTGCATTGGAACAAAATCTTTAGTAACACAGGAAAAAAAACAAATTTAGTATGTATGGATGAAAATTGGGGTTTGCATATTACCTGTAGCAAAGAATAAAAACCATGAGATCCTGCCGACATCCTCTCTCCAAGCACACTACCTCTGTACAATGCTCTATATAAGTGGGCCAACGCAGCTGCACCCCATGAATATCGACCAGCATCCTCAAAATCTCTGAATAAATGAAGGTAGCACGCATGTATCTTATTTCCTGTGCCATCGGCGAAGATTGTTGATCCAAGCACAAATAAGATATGCACGTGCATACTGCTGGAGGATATCGTCGTCCAATTCAACATCTGGTACGATGCTGAAGGTTTCTTTAAGCTACGAGAGAAAAATTCTTCCACCCTTGATCTTATCTGCAGGGGGGCCAACACCTAACAGCTCCTCACAAACGCTGGCCCAATCATCGTGGTCTGTGATACCAGTCACGGGCTTGCCATCAATGGGTAGTCCAGTCAGAATAGCAACGTCCTGAAGTGTAATTGTCATCTCGCCATGTCGCAGATGAAATGTGTTGGTCTCTGGTCTCCATCTCTCAGTCAGTGCTTGTAGAAGTCGATGATCTGATCTGGTATATCCCATCTCTGTCAAATAATACAACCCCGATGCCCTCACGTATGGCTCGATGCGTGGATCCATGACCCAGTGACGCAATGCCACCATGTGGATCGTAAACTTGGAGGAGTCGGTCTGTTTAAGGAAATTATATATTCAAGTAAGAAAAAAATCATATATGAAGAATAACATTAGAGAAAAACACATCATTTGTCATACCTTGCCCTGGAATCCATGATGAGACCTATGAGATCCCTGAAAATACAGCAAATCATCCACGACGGGTCCATGCCACTCACGGATGTCCATCACCTGTAATTTGAACACAAGTTAATATCTACTCAAACAATTGAACATTCATCATCATATCACAATCATATTTAACATCAATTACCAGCATTTGTATTTCTACGTGGACATTTATTTTTTCTATGGCCTTTCTCATGACATATTGAACATGTATATCTCAGACTTGGATCCCTGGAGTCCATATGCATACGTCGGCGAGTTGATACAGGGCGCCCCGCTTGTCTCCTAACATTTGGTGGGATGAAGATGGGATCGTTTTCCGTAGGAATCGGCCAACGACTTTTATCATCAACGGAGTGGAATCGGGGTTCATAAGTGTGTCTATATGACTCTGAGGAAAGCCAATGTGACACATATCTCCCAGGACTAATACGAGCATACCCACAGGCCGCTATGACATGTGCACATGGATAGTGAAACAACTTCGGAACATGACATTGACATTCTGCATTGTCAGAATATAGGAAAACAATGTACATAACCGCATTCTTGTCTTGGACATTGAATTCTGATCTATCAAGCCTTCTTACTAACATCGCCCTTGCATCATGTGCAGTTCTCTCCAAATGTTGCTGCATAGATGGCACATGTTCACCTGACATGCTCTCGGCCGATTCACGCCTTGTATAAAAATACTCTGACACTCGTATGAATGTCTGTTGTAATATGGCAGTGATTGGCAACCCTCTTACACCTTTCAAGACACTGTTCATGCTTTCTGCTCTATTGGTGGTCATCGTGCCATGACGACGGCCATCGTCATAACAAAGGGCCCATGTTTGTGGAGGGACTTGATCAAGCCATGTGCGAGCTTGTGAGGAGGCACTAAGAATCTTTCGCATTTCATCAGCAAATTGATTTGGACATTTCAAGGTGGCAGCCCTCCACACCTGGTCACTCAACTCCTTTGATTTTACATGTTTTTTGAAGTTGTCTATCATGTGTCTCATACAGAAACGATGGTGCCATGTCACATTGCTTGCTTCCTCAATATTAATGAATGACTTCTTATTCGCGAAAAAGCTGACCAACCTCAAGTTCATTATACGAAGAAGATCCGATTTCATAAATGCATGGATGGACATTTTCACGGCAAGTGTATATATAATATCAGAATCTACACAGGAGGTCAATAATATATATCATACACAAACAACTAGAATGACACACATGCAACAAAAGGCTGACATGATATGCGGAAGCAAAAGACTGAATCTGTGAATAAACATTCTACAGACTCGATACTCAATCATCTGTCCTGTGAGAGCCAATATACACAAATACAACCGAACATATACAAACACGTGCCAAGCACGGAAATCAAAGAAGGTCCAACTGCTTCTGTTCTCAGATTCAACTATAGCAAAGGCTATCGGAAGCAAACCATTTTCTGCATCGCAAGCAGTGGCTATCAGGAGATTTCCATTTATCCAATCTCTAAGGCATAACAACATAATCCAGTGGTTCGTACTTCGCCGAACCACCACACCCTCACCCTCACCCATCAATGGGTGACATAGGCTATTGGGACTGATAATCCTCTATTCACAAATCCAGTAGGTCGCTCATCGCCAACCCACTACACCCTCACCCTCACCCTACCACGGGTGACATAGGATTTTGGGACTGACTAGGCTGTTGGTCTCTCTCCTCCACTCCGTAGGCCGCTTGGTCTCCACCCACAACTTCAGCACAGTCCGTCACAATCATCGGGAGGCGCCTACTGATGTGGGTCCTCCGAAGGACGGCCTTTCTAACGCTGGGGTAGCCTCTACCGGCTCCAAGGCATCAACATATAGAGGCAACTCAGCATATGATTCCTCCCAATTTCCAAATATCCTCTCCATAGCCTTCCATTTGGCACGGGTCTCACCGCTGTCCTCGCAAGGCCCCTCCCCTATAATATTCACTACACATGCTAATAATCATACCAAACATACAACATTACTTATAATATTATTGGGACTAGAAACCTTGGGAGAGCAGCATGAGGTCCCGATACAGGACATCCCGACAACCAAACAAGGAACACGGAGTACCCTAACACGGGTCTCACCGCTGTCCTCGCAAGGCTCCTCCCGATAATATTACCTAAGGCATGCGATTTAACATACACTAGCATTTGGTTTGCCTTTGAATATGAAATTGTGTAGTGATGATCAGCACGTATCCTGTCCATTATCTAGGGAAGCATGCATTCTACAATTTAATCATGCAAGCATGGATTACATATTATTGCAGGTTAATATACATCCACGGTGCCCCAGGAGAGGTCGGTATACGCCCAAGTGCGTATAACGCCTCTCTACTGGGTTGGATTGTCCCACTCACCGGAACTCGGGTCGGCGCGCGACCGTCCGTCGACATTAAATACACACATAAATACCCCAAAACCCACAACAAACACCTAACACTCGGGCAAACGTGCACACGACCCGCACGCACGCTAGCCCGAGCACTCCGGCAACTACCCGCACGGCCGGCAACCACCCGCACGGCCACCCGACCGCCCGGGTGCACCGCCGCGCCTCCGCCCGCGCACCCCGCTGCTTGCTGCCTGAGGCCCCCAGCCCGAGCACGCCAGCACTGCCAGCCCGTCCCGCGCGCCCAGCACGACCAGCACCCCGCACCAGACCCGCGCACACCCGCGCGCACGCCGCGCGCACGCACACCCACGCACGCATGCGCGCATGCCCGCGCGCGCCCAGCATGTGCGCTGCCTGGGCCGCTGCCGCTGCTGCTTGCGCCCGAGGACATCTCCCACCATTCCCGAGCACCCAAACCACCACCCACCGACCTCCGACCACCTCCACCGCCCTCCGACGGCCACCCACAGCCGCCGACCTCCTCCCATACACAGATCCACACTCCTAGCATACATCTATGCAAGAAAAGTGAAGAAAAAGACCTTACCAAGGGGAGGAAGCGAAGAACTAAATTGTCTTTCGCCCCGATCTACCACGGCCCTCGAAATGGCCCGAATCAGAGGACAAAGAGAGGGGGACGGAGTGGCTAGAGTCGTCGGAAATCGGATTTGAAGACACCGGAGCGTAGATCGGGACCCGATCTACACTTCCCGTGCTTTAGGTTTTTGGTTTTGAGGGGTGTAGGGGGCTCAAACGGAAGAAAAACGGAGAAGGGGAGAGAGACATATAATCTCCAATTACATTCATCATTTATGTGCGACTTAAAAACCCGGATACGCCCCGGAACTGTGAAATTTTTGGAAACGATGCCGGAATTCGATGAAATTTTCGTGAGAGGCCTAAAATGGCACCAGGACACCAATATGCAGTTAGATTTCCAATCGGAGTCCTCTAGCTTAGGACGATAGCTAACAGACCTCAAGTTCATTACACGAAGAAGATCCGATTTCATAAATGCATGGATGCCGACGATTTTCAGCACGCTAAAAACTGACACATATATAACAACCTGCCCCATAAGCTCACGTGTAGGAAACATTTGAGGAACACTATATTCACGGATGGCAGTTCTCCTCACATCATGGTCCTCCTCACTATCAGGTCCTTCAACCCAGCCATATTCACGATCCTCTGCTTCTTCTTCTTCTTCGGTATCTTCATCATCATCCTCTTCTTCTTCTTCCCCTTCTTGATCTTCTTCTTCTCCCCCTTCTTGATCTTCTTCTTCTTCATTGTTCACTTCAATTCCTTCACGAATATTGTCCCAACCCATGTCATGAAATGGGGACCTATAAATGCAAACACATTATACTTACACATATGAATACACCCACCAAAAACATCCTATAAATTCACAATACTTACAAATGTGGTATATTCACACTCCCATAGGCATTGGTCGGTGTTGCATCAATCATATTCTCTTGGGTGCACGGAACAAATGACGACGATGAAGGTTGATATGGTTCACGAACAATGGAAGGATATGAATCTTCTGCATCATAATTCATCGCGCCACGACCTCTTTGTATGATCTCTTCCTTCTCTAACCATATTTGAATGACATGCGCGTGCTGTGGGTACAACATCATCATAACTTTCACCCCCATATCATTTTCGAGAGGGGCACCCAAACACTTCCCGTCGTGAGTGGGATGCACAGCACTCATGGACAATTTGTAAAGACTTGGATCGGTCCCCGTCAAATGGTACATCATTTGGAGTAAATCGACATAAGAGATCTTCTTACGTATGATGGTGGTTTTCCTGGTACCACCTTCATAAAATGAACTATCTTCACGTTGAACAATCCTCCCGTTAAAAGAGTACATTAACGGGACATCGGATTTCTTTACCATCTAAACCATAAATTATTCAACTTGGTAAATATATTTCTAAATTCATAATAATAAAATCCATCCAACACATACACATTAAACACTATAACATTCATGCAACACATACAAAGCATATTTCCTAAAAATAGCCTTTCATTTTTTAAAAATGTTTACTAAGAGGCCATTGAATTATTTCTTAAGGCCATACAATTTTTTTAAAAAATTTATATATGACAATCCCATTTTTCAAATTTTTTTAAGATTTAAAAGTTTATTTTGACAAATAAGAAATTTTAAAATAACCAAAACCCTAAAAAAATTCACATTTCACTTAACAAAACATCATACAATCAACATTCCAATAATAAATAAATTCAACATTCAACATTTAGGATTTTTTTATAAAAACCCTAATTTAATTAATAAAATCAAAACAATTGATAAATAAATAATAAAATTCAAGAACATTTAGGGTTTTGATGTTTACCTTTGGATTGAGAGTTGTTTTTTATGATTTTTCGGGGTTGGCAGCGGGTGGGTGGGTGAAAGAGGGACAAAAGGGGTGAAAAATGGGGGTTTTAGGGCTTGGCAGCGGGGACGGGCCTTGGAAACGGCATATATATATGCCGTCTCCAGTATATATGCTCACATTCAGTGTAAAATATATCATTGTTTTGAACGAGAATATTTTACACTGGAGACGGATTATATATAATCCGTCTCCAGTGTAAAATATCAGCGGGGCTAGTTTTTGCAAATATTCGGGTGGTGGGGCTATTTTTGTAAATATTTAATTTTCGGGGGCTAAAACTGCTAATTACCCTTATTTTTAAGATGGGAAAATGATCCCCTGCAGCCCCATTTGTAAACACTGTTTTTTAAAAGAACAATAAAAAAAAGAAATTTTTAGTTTTAAGTCCCTATAAATATATCTGTTGAGGAATTGATGCATTCATTCTTCATATTTCTTTTTAAGTTATCATATTTAATCGTTTATTTGGTTTTTAATCACTCCGTCAAACGTCTGTCTATATACCGTTAATTTGTTAAATGTGATTTTATTTTTAAATCCCTATAAACTATGTTATTTGGTTATCAGTCTCTTACTTCTTCGTATTTTATTTTAAGTCCCTAATTTTAAACGCTTTTTTTTATTAGTCTATGGACAAAAATGAAAACATGTGTAGCCTAAGTTTTGAACTATAAAAATGACCAAGTCTAACATTTTTCTAAGGAAAATGATATATTCAGCCTCTTGTGCAGCCCCAATTGAAATGCATACCATTTCTTCTTCTTTTTTAAATATCATGCACTCTTCCATTGAAGTTCATGCTGTTATATGAATTGAAATATATATTGAGATACACTAGTGTATTTTTTTTAGTTGAAAAAATGATATAAAAAAAAAAATTGCGTCATACATTATGAAAGAACCCCGAACACAATGATGACACAATTTTTGATATATCTATGTATCTCAATATATATTTCAATCCATATAACAGTATAAACTTCAATAGAAGAATGCATAATTTTTTTTAAAAAAAAATTTGATATACACTGTAATTGAGATGCACGAGAAACTTGGATATATCATTTTCCTTAGGAAAATATTAGACTGGGTCATTTTTACAGTTCAAAACTCAGACTAGATATGTTTTTATTTTTGTCCATGGACTAATAATAAAAAAAAAGCGTTTAAAATTAAGGACTTAAAATGAAATATGAAGAAGTTAAAGACTGATCACTAAATAACATAGTTTATAGGGATTTAAAAATAAAATCACATTTCACAAATTAACGGTGTATGGACAGACGTTTGACGGAGGGATTAAAAACCAAATAGACGGTTAAATATGACGACTTAAAAAGAAATACGAAGAAGGAATGCATCAATCCCTAAATAGATATGTTTACATGGACTTAAAACTAAAAATCTCTAAAAAAAATTATACAATCTTCAATTAAAGTACATATTTTTATATAAAATGAATTATATACTGAGATACAGTAGTATATTTTTTTCACTTTGAAAAATGAAAAAAAAAAAATTAATTCATACCTATGATAGAACTACTTACTCTATGATAATATAATTTATACTATGGTCAAAATTTAATTCATAATGTATAAAACTGTAAAATGAGCTACAAAATGAACTGATTGTAACAGCACTATTTCAAGATGAGGAAGAGGTTCATGCGCAGTCAAAACATCTGATCATCATTTCCCCGCTGATGCCTCTTGTATAAACAAGTTCCTCACTCCATCACCCTCATGAAGATGATAGAGTGCCTCTGTTATACTTGTGTCATTTTAAGGCATTCGGACATTCAACTTTATAGTTTAACTAAAATTGTCATTATTATTATCGTTTTTGACGTTCCTAAATTTTTTTGTTGTATTCAGATGTCGTTTTGATTTTTTAGGAATATATAGTATAACGTAGATCATCCTTTTTATATAAAAAACAAATATACAATACTCGGTAAAAATTAAATGCATATACTTTCACGTTTTCCATAATAGAGTATATACTAATATAGATAGGCACATGACGACCACAAACAGAGCTGCGAAACAGACTAAAGACAGATGGACCACAGACAAATCATTTTTCAAAACCAATCAAATGTCAAAGACCTAAATTATATTCATTATGGTTCTCATGAAATTAAATAAACTTTAATCCAAAAATGAAAATGTTAAAAAACAAAAACACCTTTCCAAAATACCTAGAAATTTGTCTAGGATGGATAATGGCACATAAATCACTCACCAAAACTCTCAATCCTCACAAAGCCTATCCAATATAACAAACCTATTAGAACAATGACCTTTCAGTCACCCCTCCCCCCATTTAAACTCTCAGATGCCAAATTAGACTTCATCATTGCCTTCAAAACTAATAATCAACAAGGAGGGAAGAGATAACCTATAATTATCTCAAGTTTTCTCAACTTCGAGCCATGGCCGATATTTGAGAACCCACAGATTTCAGCACTTCTTCTCCCATCCTCCTGCACCCTACCAGGACCTGGAGGAAGACAAAATTCAGCTGGAGAAGAACAAGTAGGAAAATGTGACAATTTCGTCATTGGTACCTTCCCAGCAGAGAATATGTCGCCTGTTCGAAACCCTTTGTCCAGAGTCTCCAACACTGCATCTTCGATTCTCTTTGCAGCATTTTCTTCTCCAAGCCCGTATCTCAGGAGCATAGCTGCACTTAGAACTGTTGCCAATGGATTCGCCTTATCCTGCAAATGAAAAGGGAGTGAATATTTAATGAACTAGAAAAGCACACATGGAAATATCAAATAGGCTTGTCAATGGAGTGAATAGAGAGGGAAAGGTATCTGTATCTGAACCAAATATCCAAAAAAATATCTGTATATGAAGGATATTAAAAAACAAGTATATATATTTGATTAAAACATTCAAATTTGGATAATTTCATAAATATCTAAAACATGTAAACAAATATGAATATAATTCAAACATCCAAAAAGAAGAATTACATCTGATATCCAAATGTGTATAAAACTCCAACAATTACTCACTTTAAAAGATAAGAGTTATATGCATCATCATATGATTAAACATTGAAAATATAACAAATGGCTCACACTAATCCTAAAATATAGAAATTTACTAAAATAATAAATAATAATATAATATTGTGTTTGGATCAGATCGAATACAATCATATCTATGTCCGCTCGAAAAATTTATGTGGATCTGGATTTCGGATATCGGATAATTTTTAAATATGGACTTAGATTGAACACAGACATTTTCTGAATATTGACAGGCTTACATGGAAACATTAGATTTATGGGAGGAAATGAAAAAGAGGGTAATAGTGGACCTGTCCGGCAATATCAGGGGCTGAACCATGTATAGGTTCAAAAAGCCCGGGCCCCTGCAAATTAAAAACTAACCAAATTCAGTCAAACAGGAATGACATGGTGGAATGCTGAGGTTAAATATTCAGCAATACTGATTCTCCGAGGCTGGCTGATGGGAGCATTCCGATACTTCCGGTGATCATGGATGCTTCATCAGACAAGATGTCACCGAAGATGTTATTCGTCACAATCGTGTCAAACTGCAGTGTGTCGAAGTTGGTTGGCCCAGATGAAAACAACAGCCAGTGTCAAAGCATAAAACAATTAGTTCCGCATAAACAGAGCATAATAGTAAAACAATCCATAATTATGGAATTAATAATATTTGAAGTCTAACAAAATGTTAATGTGAAAAGCAAGGGCGGAAATTTCACTTCACTTGGAGATCACTTAACTAACTGAAAAGTTGTGATTATGCTCAGTGGTTGAGCCACATAAGGTCCAATGTGTGGAGTGTCCCCACTTTTTTTTTTTTTTAAATCCATTTATGTAATTTGTGTTTTTGGTGAGGTTATGTGATTGTTTTGATAAAAGATTGATAGATTTCTAATTTGTTAAGAGAGTTAAACAGTTAATTTTTATTGGTGGTTAATTTACTAATATTGATAATTACGAGACGTAGCATTTTATTTTTATTTTTAAATCACAATATCTATTCAAGTATAAAATAGTTAATAGTGATAAAGAAAGAATTAGATAATTTTATGTTTGACTGATATTTTTCTGTTTGGATAATTTTTAATTTGTAATTATCTTGTTTGACTTTTTCTCTCTCTTTTATCTGGTTTTAACTGTAATTATCTCTTATTGTTATTTAATAATTTTTAAACATATAATAAAATTATTTTTTTGTATGTACCTCGTGATATCAAATCTTTAGTCGTCAAATAAAAGATATTACCTCATTATTGTTGATTAAGGAAAAAAATTAAAGGTTGTAGTTAAAATTTGCCCCCACTAGAAGAAATATCTGGCTCCATTACTGACTGTGCCCAGAAGAACCCTTGGCATTGGGTACATGCATGACTCCATGTGTTCTCAATTACACAACCCTTATTTAGGATTAACCTCAAAAAAGTTACCTGATATAGAAACATGTTATGATGGGGGGAAGAACAGACCTGCTTTGGATCACGAACAAGTTGCATTGCAGCATTGTCAACATACATGTGTGAGAGCTGAACATCAGGGTATTCTGAAGCCACATTTGTCACTCTTTTTCTCCATAACACTGATGCCTGGGCAAGTGCAAAACGATGAATCATTTCGAGACAGTATTGACTTGATTTTATGTCACAGGTGCACAACCATGCAAGCTTAGCTGATTATTGTAGCAGGAGACTTTCATTGATTCAAACCATAACAGTGAAATTCTGGTCTCAATATAACTCAATAAACATGGGTATAAAGAAAAGAAAAAAACGCATGTCTAAGAGAACCTCTGGAAAAAAAATTGGACAATTAACACAAACACAGAAGTTTGGGTGTCACTACTGTTGGGAGCCATTTTTCTATATCTTTCCAGAGTCTTGAGACTTTATAAGCGACTGGAGGAATGAGAGCAAAACTAATGCGGTCATTGTAAATTTTGCATTGAATGACTTCCACAGTGTCTCTGGTTCAGTAAACAACCTCCACAATGATTTTTCCCAGTAGAGTCAGGTTTATCCATCTCAGATTCATAACACCCAAGCCCTCAACTTCCTTTCTAGGGGTGATCAGCTCCCACCTAATCAGATGTACTTATTTTCTCAATCTTTTCCAGCACTGGTTGAAGCACTAGAAAGACTGAGAGGAATAATGGAAGATTGCTCAACTATGTACAGGATTGTATACAGGAAGGTTCAAGTGTGGGCCTCCTTCAAAATTAGGAAAAGTTTGAAATAAGTGAACCTCATCCTCTATGAGTATTATATCAAGCATGGGATGGATGGAGTACGGTACCATATCCCGTTGCTCTAGACTGCTTTGAAAACTAAACAGACTGAATGTTTTACCCTTCCATGTGACGGACATTTTTTATATATTCCATTCATAACAAAAAAAAAGGCACACTTCTCATTTATTTCAGAGACAGAATAGTGCTGGAGATATTTCAAGATTGAAAAATATACCTCTAGCACATTTGCTTTATCAACTGAACACAGTCTCCCACGTCGTTTCCGAGCAGTCTCAAATGCTATATGAGCAATGCGATCAATCTGAATTGCAATTTAAAATGAATCAATCACATAACTTGAAGGACTAATGTACCAATAAATGAAACCATGCCAAACAAAAAAATGAAAGCTAGTTCCTGCAAAAAAAAAAAAGGATCCTTTCCCATATGAAAGTATAAATATGACCAAATATCTTTGAGAGCATAACAGAATATCCAGGTCAGGCACGATCTTCATTAAACCTCTTAATTATTATGCAGGTATTTACATGAACACTGCTTATGCGCACATGGCACACTCTTTACATTATGCATCCAAAAAAACAGTATTTATACAAACTAACACTCATTTATTCGACCATGGAATAAGTTTTTTTTTTTTTTTTTTTTTTTTGAGGAAATGGCAGGCAAACGCCTTATATTAATAAAGAAAAGGGAGTGCCCAAAGCATACAAAACAAAAAGAAGCAAAATACACACATGGAATGAGGTGTTGCCGTGTTGGCGCATCAAAGATAATCTGAAGCGGAAAAAGATGGGAGAGGTTGAAGAGGGAGGGAAAGGGAATGTGAGAGAGGAAGGTTAAAAGGAGTAGAAAAGTGAAATTGGGTTCAAGGGCAACATAATCATTTAAAATGACCCAGATGTCTTTCGTGTTTTCAGGGATAGGGATTTATATGGGTGTTTAATTTCATATGGATTGAATATTATGAAAATATACCGTTAATATGAATGGAAATTTTAACTAAGGGGCTAAATTGGCTAACCATAATAATTTAAAGGACATGTATTTCCAACCCCAAGTTGGTAGGGACTTAAATGGGATTATTCATATTTACAAGAACTCTGATATCTTTAACCCTTAAAATAAGAACCCACCTTTTTTGAAAAAATGACATTCAAGCTATTAAATATTCATGTTAAATTGAACATGTAGGTTCACTAAGTGAGCATTGTAGAGAGGGGTTTTAAGAGAGAAATATATAACATGTATATATACTTATGCATGCATATGGATACAAATATGTAAATTTACGTATATCATTTCCTAATCTAGTCAAACTTCAAGCAATGTCCAAATCCTTCCAAAGATGTATAAATTTACGTATGAAATATTAGAAGAAGGGTTGGAGAAAACCTCTGATGCAGCATAAACTTCAGTGTTAAAACCAATGTCCTCACCATTATCATTTTTTCCAAAACCCCTTGGGTTTCCAAAATAAATCCCTGTCAACGTCTGAAGTCAGGAAGGATTTGAAGCTAAACATCATATTGCAGTCTCAATTACCAATGGAAGGAACTACATAGAATATAATTATATAAATTCATAAAAGGTCTAAAAAAAATTCCACCTCCAGTGAGCTCCCTCACAACCATGATATCAACCCCTTCAGCAACCTCTCTCTTTAATGTGGATGAATCAACTAACTGCAAAGATAGGCAATAAAGACAATCATAGTCTGACGGAATCATCAGGAAATCTGAATGTCACATTCATTATATCAACAGTAAAATTGAAGTGAAAACTTTTCTAAGGACACAACCTATACCATGTGATCAACAGATACCACTGTTTATAATTTATTTACTAGAAACTTACAATATATAGAACCTATAATTCATTAGATGAAAAATGATTGAAATAAGATATGATATTTGGCGTATATAGGGTAGACAGAATTTGACTAAGATAAGAGCCAATTGTCCTACTATGTTGTCCACCATATTCTATAATTCAAGCTTCATATAAAGCCTTTTCTTAAAAGAAAAAAAACAATTTTTTAAATCCACGACATAAAATCAGGTATGAAACGAAGATACTTAAACAAAACAAATTTCAGTTCCATCATTATTCTAATTCATCGAAAATCATTTTATTATACGATAATAAGAATGTATCTGCTGTGGAATAGAGAATGCAATAATACAGTACTTGTGGTAACACAGTTGCTGGCCTCAAATTCGCAAACACTCCAAGACCCGCCCGAAGCTTAAGCAATCCTGTCTCAGGCTTCAAATCCCGTACATTGGTGTCCCATTTATATCTGTTAAAACATATATGTTAAACAACAGCAGATAGAGAGAGAGAGAGAGAGATGCATAAAAAAACATGAATCCTTTTAAATGCAACTACATCTCCCCTTGTTGGGGGGGGGGGGGGGGGGGGGGCGGTTTGCTCCTATGAGGTGGGTGAGACCTGAAGAAGTCAATCCCCTTCATGGGTTCCAAACTCGGAGCCCAGGAACCCAACTCTTTATAAAACTGCTCTTGTAATCATGTGGATCCTAGGCCTAGTTGTCCTACTCGCATTGGGCATGATCACAATTATTGTACGGCGAGAATTGGGACCTCATAAAGCTTCAAGATATTTTACTTAATAAGAAGTTTTAACTGAGGTTCATTAAGACCCTTTTTTCTGAAATAAAGCGTTGGAGCTTCATATTAAGAAAAGTCCCCCCTCAAGTAAAAAGGATAGAGGAATCTCCAAAAAGTAAGGGAAAAAAACAAAGAAAGGGATTCATTTTTGACAATTTTATAGCCTTCTCCACTTGTCCCCCACTATCATCACTCAAAACCTCTCCAAGAAGAATGGTGGCCCAAACATGAAGAAATCCCATGACAGTCGCACAAATGTTTTCAATGTAGATCCTTCTCCTTTGAAAGACGTTCATCCTTCACTAACCATAAGTCCCAACATATCGCATGTGGTAAGAGCCCAATGAATTTTACTTTTTTACTTCTATCTCCTCAGATTTTCCTAAACATTTTCACATGTCCTTGAGGTTGAGAAACCACATCTTGTCCCATTGAGGAATAGATGGTGCAATGAGACGGCTATATTGGATTGTATACTCAAATCAGATAATGGTTCCAATACCAGTTCAGTCGATCCACAATGCCTTTCAGCACTTCAATCCTCTTGAAGCATCCAATCATTTTTTTTCTTTTTCTCTTTTCTCTTTTGGAAAGAGGTTGACAATGCTACAATAATTTTATTCACAAACACCGTAGTACATAATCTGAAGGGGGGTGCGAAGAAAAAACAGCCATAAAAACACTCAGATCTTCTTGTCTTACAATGTCATATTGTCGCCTAGTTCTTCATTAATTATGTGCACCCCTGCACATAATTAATGAAGAACTAGGCGCTGCACATTCCCCCTTCTAAGATGTCAAGTTGTCAACTTTTTTCCTCCCCATTTTTCATAAACAACACATAACTCAACCTTTCTATCTCCTCACCCTTCTGCCTTCTTTGATTTTTCTCCAATGTCATCATTGACCATTTTCAAATAATTTTTTTTCCCTATCATACGCCTTCTAATTCATTTACTGGTCTTATAAATTCTACAATTAAAGCTTTATAACTGCCTTGCATTCTTGAAATCTCTTCTTTCATTAGCTTGGTTTCGATGTCCAACTACTCAAACATTTTTACGCATCATGGGCTAACATAGCATACACTATGGCTTCTAATTTTTTACTTCCAATCATTTGCGAATTTCTTGTAATTCTCAAGACCATTTAAAATCCATCCCTTCTCCTCATCTATACTTTATCCAGGTGCTTAAAGTAAGACACATGACAACACTTGATCATCTACGTGAGACCAACCACGTTAAAAACATAAAAAGATTAATGAAATGATCTAAAAGACAAAGTTGCAAAACCAAGCAAAGCTAAATGAAAGTTGCAAAACCAAATTCAAAATTGAAAAAACCAAACCAAGATGACTATTTCATATATCTTTGTTTGGTTCAGGCAATTTTAAATCTTAGGTCATTTCGTTCATCTTCATTTGTGTTTTTAATCTGGTTGACACCATGTAATGGATCATGTCTTCATGTGGCTCACTTTGGTTTTTGTAAACTATTTGTTTGAGTCTAGATCAAGTAGAGAAGAGAAGAAAGAATGAATTCTTATAGTTGTGAGCATGCAAGAAATCTATAAATGTTTGGAAGAAAGATGAGAAGCTATAATGTATGCTATACAAGTTTGAAGTCTGTGATGCGAATAGAATGATTGAGCAATTGAATATCAAAGACAAGATGATAAAAGAAGAGATTTCAAAAATAAAAATATTAAAAGTCTTTAATTGTAGCGTGCATGAAACTGCTGCAGAAATCAAAAGGCATAATGATGGAAAAAAACTAATATGGAATGATCAATTATTACACATTGGGAAAAAAAGGCAGAGGAAGAACTGAAAGACATTAGAGGGAAAATTCAACTGAAGGATGAAGAAATAGAGAGGCTAAGCTGTGAGAATGTAACAAAATATTAGTGGGAAAAAAAGGTTGACATCTTAAAAGGAGTCAACGTGCACTTGTGCACAACTAATGAAAAACTAAGACAACAATCTGACATTATAAGACAAGAATATCTGACGCGACAATTGGAGGTTTCAAGTGAGGAGATTGCGGTGCTAAAAGCTATTGTGGATCGGTTGAACTAGCATTGGAGCCATTATCTATTTTTTTAGTATACAACCCAAGTTAGCAACTACATAAACCGCCAGACTTTCAAAGTCATGAAAGTCGATGATGCACTTCAATTTTGGTGAGCATACCAAACGTTAGGAAGATCTCATACCAGGGTCCAATTGAGGCTTTTGTAAAAGAATTTAACATGAATACCAATCTGAGGAACATCTCTCAAAATCATTTCCATCTAGCTTTTAGATGTAATAGTGATCTACGACCTCGGAAACCAAAAGGGCATTGCTCAACCAATGTGCTCGACAATTGAAAAGGTAATCCTAACAAGATGACACGATTAGGGGACAAGAAAATGACCCCCAAAATGATAAAGCTCAACCATCTCTAATGGAAGATGAGACTTTTAATCATATAACAAAACCAAGCAAGAAAAGAATGTAAAAAATCACCCCCCAATGGCACCGAGAAGAACGGCGTCCGATTGCTTGGCGACAGAGAGCGTCTCCTCCGGCAGAGGCACCCCGTCTGCATCAATCGCCGCTCCGCCGACCCGCATTTCCTCGAACTGCAATGCAATCCCTACCCACAAAAAAATTCAATAAAAAAATTAAATTTTTTAAAGAAACCCTAGAAATCCAAAACCCTAGGACCCCATTTTTTTTTGCTGAAATGATGCGAGACCTTCCAGGGAGGCGGAGAGGGAGAGGACGTCCTTGGCGACGGAGATGACCTCGGGACCGATGCCATCGCCGGGGAGGAGGGTCACGGAGTACCGCCTATTCGGTGGAACCGCGGAGCACCGGACGCGAAGGGACGAGCGTCCGGTCGGAGGGTTGGAAGTCCACGTTGGGGTTCGGAAGGGGAAGCTCGACCTCAGTTGAAGAGAAGCCATGCTTTTGCTTTAGAATCGCTTTGTCTGCTTTTCTTCAGAGTGCGTCAGAGAGTGAGAGATAAGAAAGGATCCGATGACTCGTCGACAAATATGAATTTAGGACAGCATCGGGTTAGGTCATTTACAATTGATTATCCATTGCATTTTTATCATTTGATTTTTTATTTTGAGATACACATATTAATTAAATTTTAAAAAATAAAATTTAAAATTTAATTACATTTTGAGTTTAGTTTTGAAATCTTATAAGGTATCTCAATCATAATAAAATAAGAAGATTGAACGGTCAAAAAAAGAACACATTGAACAATCAAATTGTCCGATGTCTATTGAATCTAACCTGATCCCCCTTGTGAATGTCAGAATGCATTGTTTTTCTACTATTAAGTGTCGTTTAGATATAGACATAATCTATTTAAATGTCATGTTTGGGATACTGGCATACAGTTGGAATAACATGGAATAAGTTAGTATAAGTTCATTAGAATTACAAGTATTCGGATGTCAATGTAAACTGGAATTACCTGGTATTTGGATTCTTTACACCGCCCCAAATAAAAGGACGGTGTTTATCCTTGCCACTTGCATGTATGGGTCTCAGAGGTCGAATCAGTTTTTCTCTTCATTGCCCCCAACTACAGTGTCAATATATGTACAAATTGACTCTTGTTTTTTGCCAAAAAAAAATGAAGCACATATAACTAGACTTCCTTCTCCAACTGAATTGTTTGTGAAAAAAAAAGTGGTGACCATGTTCTTCAACTTTCCTTCTCTCTTTCCTTAAGATGGCATTTGGTTAGATGGAATGTTGATTTTTAAGTATTAATTATATAAATGCTGATAATTTTATATAGTTCAAAAAAAAAAAACCTATTTGATTCGGAAAATATAATCACTTATTCAGATAACTGTGTTTTGTTTACCACTTAATAGTAGTGTTTATCTTATTAGAATGGTATTTTAGTCTATTTAATAAGTGTTGAATGTTATTTTAATGTTTAATTGAATACTTGAAAAAGTGCTTATTTTCCCCATTAAAAAACATATTTATTTGTTACATGAAATTCATGTATTGGTCGCTAATTTAAAATTTGAACAATGAAATGCCACATTGAAACCTATACCGATTAACCAATAATTTGGAGTCCAATATGTCTATTTAAAAAGTGGTAAATGTGCATAATACATAAACCACATTCAATAACCTGGTAATTACAAACTTCCATAGAATGGAGACTATTGAATATTTCATAAACATAACCTAATAGTTTGAGAGTTGTATATCATGTCATTATACAATAAAAATCTTGAGAATATTATAGCATTCCTCAATCCAAAAAATAAATTCACAAGGCATTGAATATATATAGAATAGCATGGGGTAATGCAACTTCTACAATCACTTAATAGCTATGATTATAAGAAAAAAGAATACGATAAACACCATCAACATACAACAGAGACATGCACGACATCCAAAGATGAGTATTTCCGTTCGTCGTGGACCTGCATTGGCCTTCTCCACTTTGTTTTGAATTGGCACATGGTTATCCTCGAGTCCGTGCGTTCTACGTAATGAGTCCACCCACATGAAAATAATGGTGATGGTCCTGAATACATGTACGACAATAAAATTTAGCTATTGAAAATAAACATATGGATAGAACTAGAATGGTGGATGTATGTAATGGTGGATGTACACCGATTGTAGTTCTGTAAGGGATGAGTGGACAGATGCCATGCATTTGTAGTTTAGATCAAAAGAATAATAGATTTATCATTTTTCATGCCTGTATATGTTTCTTTTTTATCAATCTTTCATTTTCCTTGCTGATATGCATATAAAGACACCTCCTGATGATATCCGTTCTTCTCATATACATGTAAAGACCACAGACAGAATGGTGATCCTATTTGATGATACTCTGGACATGGATTCCTAGCAAGACAAGAAGTAAATACATAAAAGTCAACAATCTTATGTGTCCCATAAAGTTGAATAACAAAGAAGAATACCAATAGTGAATAACATGGTCTGATTCTGAAACATCCAAACACTTAACCCATGAAACAGCCATTACAGCATATTTTTTATCCATTTTTTTTACAACTTCTCTAAATTCTAATAATATTAATAAAATGTGTGATTATATAAAGGAGAGGGGACAGGTGATTGATACACTTAATGGCTAATTCTTATAAATACTTTCTATAAAGTTATCATTTTATATGTACCAGTGAGTGAAAAAAAAATGCATAAACAGTAATCAATTGCCCAAATTGTAATCAATGGTTCTTAATCCAATCATTTGTGTACATTTATATGCATTAGTTATTAAATCCAATCATGAGATTTGTGCATTTTGCTTATGTACTACTTTAATTTTCAACTAGTGAATGACCAAACCATTCTCACAAAAAATGAAACTTGTGCATTTACAAACTGCCAAAGGAAGGTCAGGACAAGTTGGGGAGGGCGTAACCTATGGATGCAACCTGAAGTCATGAGGTTTCAAAAATATGTGAATCACTAACCACATTTGAATGAAAGAATTTCACAACTAAAGCACTGCCTTAGATAGGTTTGACAATAATCATTTTTTCTCATGCAATCGAAGCACATCAATTTTATCAAACTATAACATTTATGTAAGAAACTTATCAATATGGGATTAAATCAAAATTATGAGATTTCAAATCAGTATCTGTGTTTCATCTCTTTAATTAAAAAAACGATAAACAAAATCCATCTTACAAGAATGGGTATTACTGTAAGAAGGGAGTAACAAAACACATGACCAAACACAAATCATTGGTTCAAAGACGGATATGAAATAGGAACCACACGTAGTCCAAGTGGTTTTACCTAGATCGGTGAGTATAAGCATGCGAAGGAGAAGGTGACAAGGGTTGGGGTTATCCTACTCAGATCTTTGGGCCAAAGAGGGAATCCAAAGAGGCACGAGATCAGAGTGTCAGGAGGCCAATAGTGGTGAATGTGACATGGGTTGTGGTCTCGCAAAGGGGGGACGGTGAAGGGGAAGATCTGTTCCTTGATTAGGGTTTGAGGAAACTCCTCAATTGACAGGAGATGGGGCATTTGAACTGGTGTTTAGCAATAGTTGATCGGGGTCTGGCTAGGTTCTTCACTTGCGGGGCAGAGAGGGGTGAAGAGAGATGATATGAAAAGTTGGTTTAAGTACCAGTCATAAAATTATGAACATAGTAGGGGTAGTATTGTCTTTTCACGTGGGTAGTAATTAACCGATAGGTGAGTGCAGAAAAATAAGTGGTCTTGTGAATGTTGAAAATTTCATATTTTTTGGCTGAAGGGGGGAAGTTTCATCACTTATTTGGGTGTCAGCCAAACGGTTTTATAGCCCAATAAGTGCTGATTTTCGGTTTATAGCTAAATAAGTGTTGAAAGCAGGTCCAACCAAACACCACCTAAGAATCTTCGACTTTCCTTTATGCAGGTCTAGGATTTCGAGCAACCAAACTACTAATGGTAGACCATCACGGGTGGAGTTTTCAGTGGGTATCACTCTGGCAGATCCTCCTTCGACCCGGGTTTAAGGTGTATTTCTTCATTTCCCAACAACTTCATTTATTCCTCATCTCATCTCACAACAGATCTAACTTTCACCATGATATAACCCATCTCAAACCCCCTGCAAGCATCATTCCAAATCCTCTATTGTAGATTTGGTTGGCCATCAATTCCCCTCATTATACCTCACTCCAGCAATCAATAATCAACAAATACAATCTATTTTAGATCTCCCAAATCTTGTAGAAGAATTTTTTTTAGTCAATCTCCCTCTTTTAAGTTGAAAAACATACAGGATTTACATTCCCTCTCAAAGGGAACTTCAAATCCAGAGCTGAGTCACCCAGGTCACCCAGATGTTTCCTCTAACATTCGATTCCCTTATCAGTATCAGTATCTAGTGCCCTCCTATGAGATATGTAAATTTCTCATTCCATGAATGCCTTCCTCAACTGTCTTTTTTTATGTGATACTTCTATTAAGTTTATTTAGGAACATTGTTGGTGTGCATGAATGATATAGTGATGTGAAAGCTATTTTACCCATTATAATCTATTACATTAATCTGTCCGGTATTGATTGAATCATGTTTAACCCCTCTATCCTTTATGTTCAGTATGTGGGTATTTGAAACTTTGTTTAAGAATCTATTATAACCATGTTAATTGGAAAAGAAAGGACATGATTTAGCTAGAGGTTCATCATAACATGATGAAATTTGTTATAATTTTTAAGAAGTCAGCATATAAAATTTGTATGAACCTACAATATAAATATTTTTGTTTCACCAATTCTCTCAGCATGTTTTGATTTTATTTTTCTGAATGATGCTTTGACTTGTTTGAACAACCAAGTCCACAAATATGTACAAGGCACAATCCACTCCACGACCCAACGTTGTAAAACAACAGGTCTGCAATTGGACTTCACAAATGAATGTTTGTTTGGTTGGTTTGCTAGTAGATCAGTACCATATAAAAATTGTATTAAGGGGTCATTCCAGAGCATGGCATGGGATGCGGTGTTATCGTCACTCAACTAGAGAATGAGACTATCAATGGAGATTGTATCTATTCAAGTTCATGATCTCCTTGATAGTCTCCATTTATATCTCCATTCAAGCGCATCAAATACGGGATGGAGATGGGATGATGAAAAAAATGCTTATCCTAGGAGATCCAACTAAATGGGAGGTTTAGATAGTAGTAATGTCAATTAGATATTAACTCAATTTTCTGAGATTTTTTTAGTGCAAAATAAAAAGATTTTGAAGAATGTAATTTACAGAAAAATGTAAAATAAACAACTTGTAGGGATAAGCCATTTTTTTTTATTTATAAAGTAAGGAAATTGTTGTGCATGAAGACAACATCCAAGGGGTGCCACGTGCTTCCTAATAATGCCGATGACGCCAAAGATGTGATTGTAATTTGATAGTCTCCATTTGTGGTCAAATTCCTAATAATCTCCATTTGATAGTCCCTATTTGTATCTCCATTCTATTTTTTTCTTTTTTTAAATTTGAACATTTGAACCGTCCCATTCATTCTCTTTTTTTCCAGGCCGTTTAGAGTAGGTTATAAGCTTTTTTTTATCTGATCCTGATTAAATCATTGAATAATTTTAGACACCTATTGAAATGTTTGCCAATTCAGGTTTGATGCATGTTTTTTGTATTTTTTTTTAATTATTTCACTGTTTTTTCAATTTTTCTATGTTAATTGTTTTTTAACAATATGTGAAACGTGGTTTTCAACATGGTATATCAGTTGCTTAACATTTTGAATGTCAGTTATATATTTAACCCATTATTTGGTTTTTTTCTTTCCGCTTATTTTTTGGTTTGGCTGTTTTTTTGTAAAATGTAACCAAATTATTATATGTTTTTCTAAGTAATACTAGTTATATTGACAAATGTAACTACCTTGCGGGGCAATATAATTGTGAAACAAAGTTTCAGTCCAAAATATAAACGACTCTTAATATGATATGTAGTGGAACTATGAGTTTTATTATTCTATTTTTTGTTTTTAAGTTTTTCTTTTTTTAAAATGATTATAATAGTACATTAGTTTATTTGATAATTATTTGTATTTCAATCTAGGAAATACTGTGGAATCAGTTACATTTTATGAGAATAGTAGTGTGCAGAAAGATTTCATTGTTGAAGTTGAGATGCAATGAGCAGAAGCGTTTGCTCTAAGTGTTGGAATGACATTTAATACAGAAGAAGACGTGTAGAAGCATTTGCTCCAAGTGTTGGAATGACATTTTTGAATAGTTAAATACAAATGATTACGAAGATATTTTCTTTGTAACATAAAATAGTTACATGGTATATAATTTAGTTATATTTGTTTAACAGCAACAACAACAAACACGTAATGGTTAAGGCAATATAAATCACAAGATAGATAGGCACAAACTAAACAAAATGTAGAGGATAATGTCACATTGTCAATCAAGTTACATTTAGGATGTTATTATCATTATACAACTTAATAAACATAATTCTTTCTACTAGTTAGTTACATTCTTTCTAATAATAGTTAGTTACATTTCAAATAAAATTACATTTCCCAGTACACTGTAATAGTTAGTTACATTTGCTGAACATTTATATACACTAGTAACAACTTATAGTTAGTTACATTTACTACAAGGTCTCATTACGCATAGCAGTATTGTTAAGAAAAATAAAAATACATGTTGCTGATGAAATCCGAAAACACTCATATGATTTTGTCAACTATATTTCAATAACAAACATAAAAAAAAAAAATTAATAATACATTTAAGATTTCTGTAAAAAAGAAGTTACTTTTGTTAATATTCGAAAAAAACCCTAAAAAAAATGAAATCCATGAATGAACACCATCATCAAATACAACATACACGTTTTGTGAAATATCAAAAAAATGTTTCATACCCTTTTTTTTGCTGTAAAAGAACCTTCGGATGAAATGTTTTGTTTCAAATAAATTCTTCAATGATATAATAGGTCTTCTTCGACGTTTTACACAAGAGGGGTTTTTTTTTTAATTGATTTTTTCGATTCAAATTTGATATTTGAAAACCAACAAATCTTTTAATTGGATTTGAAATGTTAGAGAGACGGTTGTCAGTGAAGAAAAAAACAGAAAAAGAGGGAAAAACGTGGAAACAAGGGTGGGTATTAATTAAGGGTATTTTAGTATTTAACTTTTTTACTTTTTTGTAAAAAACAACTACACAGCCAATAAAATGTTGACACATCAAGGGATATGTTGGAGGGGGCTATATGCTGGGGTCTGTGTAGCAAAGCTCATTCAACAAACATTCAAAAGGATGTGACTAATAGAGAGGCAATTTAATATTGCATTAGAATCCTTGAAGTATATACATGTTTTAGTGTTCAGACTAGATTGACAGCAGTAAAGGCATTGAAGGACGACATTAACTGAGCCATATTCATGACATTTAATGAAGAGACAAGGATTCGGTGGATAGAGTCGCAGGGTTCTAAACTCTAACAACAGATACAGACCACATTTTGAACAATACATCAGTTGGACTTTGACCTCCTTGTGCACATTTTGGATTGTCCTTTTCTTTCAAACTGTCTTAACCAACCCGCCTATGTGGTTGTTTTATATGTTTGTTAAAAATTGGTCTATGTAATCTTAAGCAATTATTAGAGATACAGAACCTCTTTAATTCATACGCATTTGTATGTGTATACAAATGGTGATTATATGGATTGCTCACATTCCTTTGTCTGATTTCATTATTTTCTAAATCCTGTTTGTTTGTTTACTCATAAACACTATCCTTATTTAGCCAGAATGTCATTTGTGTTTCATACTGCATTTCTATAAATTTGATTTGTGCTGGTTTTATATGTCATATTTGTGACTCATGTTTTGGCTATGCTTGGTAGATATTAATTAATGTAACTTCCATATGAAGCATTCTTCTGTTATGATAATATAAAGTTGTCATAAAATAATTTTAGACTGCTTAATATGAGTCTTTTCTGATTTATGAGGTTGACTGTCATACATAGTTAAACCTGCCTGCCTATTTATTCCACAAAATTGGGCCTTGGACTAATTTTTGAGGTTGGCTGTCATATATAGTTATTACCCAGTAATAAATCTAACATTGCTCTACATGCATAGGCAGATATGGATAGGAGGGAGAGTAGGAGGGATTTGCTTAGGGATATGTTGCTAATGGATCATGATGAGTTTTAAAAGAAGATGGTTATAATATTACAACACATGTTAAGATGTAGACAAGCCCTTTTGAATAAGAATAATCTCCTTCTCGATCAAGCCGGATTCAAGTTGATCCGAAATTCGTTGAAGCAGATCCGAGAAGAAGGTGAACCGAACTTTGGAATCAATCGAAGTTTGTCTGGTCCTCTCTTCCGATCACCTGATCTCACACCAGTGTAGTGTCAACCAATGCACCTCTGATGCTCAAGTTAGTTCAAGAATCACGAACTTGAACTTAGAGAGTTTTTTGGAGAAGATGTGCCTACCTCAAAGCTAGAAGGGGGGTACCCCTCTATTTATAGACGGAGATGGTGTGCCAATCACGCTATGCTGACATGAAGATGACGTGAGGGATCTCCTACATGGCCCAATGATAGGTTGACATGTAAGCTCCCAGTTGATCTTTTGGCTGGGTCAACTAATGACTTAGCGTCAGCTAGCTTTAATTGTTTCCACATAGTTCACAAATGCTGACGTGTCGCTGCACTTTTATGGACTTATCCGTAATTTCACTAGAGTCATCAAATACACATGACACTAATCTGCTCCCTTGTTGGTTGAACTTGAAGGGTCAGTATATTTCAAACGTGGAGAGGCCAAACTTCTGTCTTTGGGTGCTCAGAACTTACCAAAGATCTGATAGGACGATGCTCAGCTTAACCTGAGATGAAGATCCGCTTTCGAGGTGACTTCACATGCCGAGGTGAACTTATTCCTAGTGCATACTTCTATTGTTCTCAGTTAATTCCAATATTCTTATACCTTATTCAAATGAGAGATATTTTGTCTTCTACAACATTGTATCATTTTAAGGTTTGTAGTGGGGATATCATGTTTATCTTAAGGATTTGAGGATTGCTTAATTAGTGAGGGAATGGTTTGATATCTGATTGAAATAATATTTTGCGCATTGGGTTTCTTTCTGCGTAGTTTAGGAGTTGGATTAGGGTGAGTCCAGCTTGAGGTTGTGTGTTGCCAGGTAAGTGATCTGACATTTATTTGTTCTATTCCATTCCATGCTTTGTTGTTCTTTTCACTGTTCGGTTGCTATTTGAGAATTCAAACTAATTGTATTGTTGTACTTCTTGGGATATGCCTATTGTGGAGACGTGCTTCATTATTGTTATCATGTGGTTGTTCGATATTATGAAATATTCATATCATTGGCCCATTTATATTTTGGAAATGTTCATTATTCGAACTTCTTTTCTTGTTAATCACTATTATTATTCTATTTTGATATTCCATGTTATTCCTTATTTTGTTACCTCTTAATATTATCCATTATTGATTCTCGCGAACCTATAATTAATTTGTGAGCCTTGTGAGCCTTCTAAGATCTTGTTGTATACATCCTAGTTATTCTATATTTTTCTATGATTAGCATGGTTGTGTTGTCCGATTATGGAGCCTTGTGGTATGCTTGGTATCACTGCTTATTGTATTATATTTTGCATGCCTGGAGTTAAAAGACCATAAACCATATATTGTGGGTTGATGATTACCTCTTCAGCGTGCATGAGTACGTACTGGTCCTGTAGGGGAGCTTGGAGATAAACCTCATCGTGCCTAGACATTCCGAGGGCCAGTAGCATTTCCACAGTGGACGTTCTGAGGGCCACACGTGAGGTATATATTAAGGATATCTTGGACAACAGGGGGCCGAGATGGGGATCGTGGAGGTGGTTATACCTGCACTCTGGACGTTCGGGGGCTAGAGTTGTGATTTCCTTAGCATTGTGGACATTTTGAGGGCCGCAATGAGTATCAATGATTTGATTGGCATTTTTCAGATTGATGTGTGATTTTAGAGTGATTTGATGTGTGATTTTAGAGTATCTACTTTCAGTTCATTGGTGATACACCTTGTGATCCTTGTTGGTATTATAAGTTGTGATTTGTTAGTCTGAGCTACTTATTCTTGTTTTTGTTGGTGGTTATATATCAGCGAAGTTATTGTTCTCTGCTGATGACCATAGGTGATTTTATTTGTTGTTCATGCTTCAACCTATTGTAAGAGTCCTCATTTGGTCCGAGGCCCATAATCCCGTCCCGCTCGACCCGAACATGTAGAGCCTAAACCTGGGACATAAACTAGGCCCGTTCAGGCTAGCTTGCATGCCCGCCTACTGGCCCGACCCGTAGGCCTGTGGGGGCAATAAAATTAATGAATCATATGTAATTTTATGTAACTTTTATTGGAATTGTAGTTGAATTAAACAAATTCTTGACATTTTTGTAGGTGATAACCTAGTTAGGTACATCTAGTGATTCAGTTTTTCAAGTAATTAATTCATTTATATTTTATATTTGAAAATTCAATTGATGTGAATATTTTTTCTAAATATTATACTTTTAATTTTTGTGTTATTTTAACTTTTTATATACAAATGAACAACTTAATATTAAAAAAATTAAAAGAAATAATATGTTTAAAATCTGGGCTCGCAAGCCCACCCATGGGCAGGGCCTAGGTGTGTTTATATGGCAGTGGCCAACTCTGCCCAAGCCATCTGGCCAGACAGGCCCGTGGGCCTGGGCCCTGTTTCAATGGGGCAAGCCCGCCCGTAGCTGATACCTAGCCTATTGTTTATTATAATTATTGAGATTGATTCCATTCTATTTGATATCATCTTTGGTTTCTTTATGTGCCGAATATCTGGGTTAGTTATTGAGCATGTTTCGCTCATTACATTCTCTTTTTTTTTTTTTTTTTTTTTTTGCAGAGTAAAGGCAGGGGTTTTTGGGCGTTGGTTTTGGTATTCTTTCAGTGTCACGTACAACCTGTGATTGGTATATATTTTGATGTTAATGGACTAGCCACAATGAATCAGTTTATCTCTCCATTTCGTGGATTTAGATGTCGCTCGGAATTTGAAAACCGCGGTAATAATAGATATGTAGGACCGAATGAGTTATTTAGGTACAACATTCACAACTCAGAAATATAGTGGAATAAGCATTTGAGATTAAAAAAATGAGATGCATATGTCTTAGGTTGATCCCATATTCAACCCAAGTGTTGATTGTCATGGCATGATGTATCATCCACAATTTATCCGGAGGGAACAAGAGAATGGCATGTTCTTTAACATGTGTCAAGAAGATATTGAAGATGCAGGAGATGAGGATATTGATGCTTCCATTTCATTACAATTTGCTGGCATTAGACATGGGGGCGAACTTTGGGCATTATAGAGGGTCAGTTTTAGGCTACTCGACAAGTATATTGTATGATGAATATGAACCTTTCATATTTCATTTGATAGTAGTATATCATTGACACTTGGAAATTTTTGTTCACTAACAAAATGCAACGGCGTTAATCGATAAGGGATCTCCATAGTAGGTAAAAAATAGAATACAAAAGCACCTTGTGGTTTTCCTTTCTAACAAAAATATGCCCTTTATGTTATTTGATTCCCATATTTCCACCTGACTTTTGTTCAGATATTAGCATACATATGCCAATTTTTATATGTACCAGATGGTCATTCCATTTCATTGATTGAGTTTTGTTCTCTCATTTTTCAGACCTAATCAACCCATATTATGAATAATTTTTTACTTTATGTTATTGCGTGATTGCACAAACCAAGAGTATATCATTTGTGGCCTGAATGTGAAGCACAAATAAGTCGTTTTAAGGGTGCTTTTTATATCAGAGAGTGTTTAGCATCGATAAAGCAAATGGATACCTCAATGTTAATAATTCTACTGTAGTTACTCCGTAATGTACAAGGAACAATTTTCACTGTCTGCCAGATGAATGCTCAACTCTGGAGTCCATTGGAGTATCATTACTTAGAGGAAGCCAACTCACCCATGTTCAGTCAACCTCAACGGATATCAACATAGACTATGTAGGGAGGAATAATCTCTGATGTAGTTATTTTTTGTGCATGTTTGGCTCACATATATTAAGCTTTGGTTGGAATACTTGTGTTTCTAGTTGTTATCATAGTTGTTTTACTTTTGCTTAAACTCTAATAATGCTCACAGGTGTAATATGAGTAGAACCAGATACATGTTTTGTATCTTAAGTTTTAAAAACATCTACCCTACTACTAGCTTAAACTCTGGTTAATAATAAAAAACTACATTTCTTATTACTTTTTCTGTTGGTTGGTTAGAATGACTCACATGTACGTATAGCGGTTGCTAGAAAAGCATATGAATTGTCTATATACATATACAGGTGCTGAATATTTGATAAAGATGTTGTGTTTTCATTTTATTACAATTTATTGACATATATGATATAAATAATTATATGCATAGTGTAAATCATAAATTGAATTTCATTAGTTAACTTTCTCGATTTATGCATATGTTATGCTCAACATATTCTTTATCGAGTTGATTCTTTCGTAAGATAGTTTTATATAGTGCACTGAGTCTCCTAATCTACCATAAATTCATCATACGCTGCTCTGATTGGTTAGTTATCTTGATTAAAATCTCAACATACTAGGCCCAAGGATCAAATCTTGAGAGCACCATCCTTCAAAAAAAAAAAAAACCATATTGGGCCCAATATTACTGTTATATATGTGTCACTTTTATCTTTCTGATAACCATTGGGACATTTTGGCAGTTTTTTGGTTTTTTGGTTTTTCGATCGGAACTGCTAAAATTTTGGACTGTTAGCTATCGTCTTGAGTTTGAGGACTCCGATCGAAAATCTAACTGCATATTATGTGTCACGCCCCAGGGCGGCCAACCCCGGGACGCGGCAAAATGTATATATCATATCAGAAACCTACACAGGAGGTCAAACATATATACTCTAAACCACAAATAAAATGATAACACATATCAAATAGGGCTGACATAATATATACACAATGTAGCGGAAGCTAAAACTGAGTTGTAACCAAAACATATTACAGACTCGATACACAATCATACGTCCTGTGAGAGCCAATATACATGGAAACAACTGAACATATACCAACACGTGCCAAGCACGGAAATAAAATACATACAGCCAAGGAAAGGGATGCTGACAGCCTCTGGTACTCGCGGACGTAGCGCTGCTCCGCTACTGAAGAAATCCCTCGGAAAGCTCCAACTGCTGCTCCGGCTCCAGCTCAGGCTCAGTGACCACTGGGGGAAAACATGTGCGAGGGGTGAGCCACACGCTCAGTGAACAGCACAACCCACGCATCACAGACAATATTTACCAATATTCCATTATTTTATCCAGCCATCAATACCTAGCAACACAATCCAGTGGTTCGTACTTCGCCGAACCACCACACCCTCACCCTCACCCATCTATGGGTGACATAGGATATTGGGACTGATAATCATCTATTCACATATCCAGTAGGTCGCTCATCGCCAACCCACTACACCCTCACCCTCACCCTACCACGGGTGACATAGGATTTTGGGACTGACTAGGCTGTTGGTCACCCTTGGTCCACCGATAGTCTCTCCCTCCACTCCGTAGGCCGCCTGGTCTACTCCCACATTCAGCACAGTCCGTCACCAAATCAGGAAGTGCCTACTGATGGGAGCCCTCTGTCAGGAAGGCCCTGTCTAACGTTGGGGGTAGTCTCTACCGGATCCAACACAGGGAACAGAACAGCCTAACCATACGCATATGATCCACTCGGATCCGCCGACAACACCTCTCTACGACTCAAATGTCATGAACTCTTCAGAGTTCCTCCAGCGCGCATAACCAAGATGCGGGGAAACAAGTACAATCAAAAGCAGTGTTGGAATATCACTGGGGGAAAGAAACTCGGGAGGGCGGCGTGAGTTCCCGATACAGGACATCCCGACAACCAAACAAGGAACACGGAGTACCCTAACACGGGTCTCACCGCTGTCCTCGCAAGGTCCCTCCCCTATAATATTCACTACTCATGCTAATAATCATACCAAACATACAACTCTAACGTTCTGAATTCCTCAGAACCCACCAGGGCGCATAACTACGATGCGGGGAACATGCATAAGGTTATAACAGGGTGGAATATCATTGGGGGAAAGAAACTCGGGAGGGCAGCGTGAGTTCCCATTATAGGACACCCCGACAACCAAACAAGGAACACGGTGTACCCTAACCCGGGTCTCACCGCTGTCCTCACAAGGCCCCTCCCCTGTAATATTCACTATAACATGCAATTTAACAAGTACTAGCATTTAATTTAATAAATAAACTAGTAGGGTGTCATGCATCGGTCGGGCTTCCTAACATGGAACCAGGGGACATGCTGCATGGCTCATATACATATCCTAAGGGTGCAAGTCCCTAACATGCAAAGTCTAGGGTAGCATGCATTCTACACATGAATCATACAAGCATGGATTACATATTATTGCAGGTTAATATACATCCACGGTGCCCCAGGGGAGGTCGGTATACGCCCAAGTGCGTATAACGCCTCTCTACTGGGTTGGATTGTCCCACTCACCGGAACTCGGGTCGACGCGCGACCGTCCGTCGAGATCTGCAAGACAGGGTATTAACTGGGTAAGTATAAATCCGCAAGTATTATTAAATACTTAAATAAATACCCAAAACCCACCACAAACACCTAACACTCGGGCAAACGTGCACGCGACCCGCACGCACGTTAGCCCGAGCACTCCGGCACCACCCGCACGGCCACCCGACCGCCCGGGTGCACCGCCGCGCTTCAGCCCGCGCACCCCGCACGCTTCGCGCCGGCCCGCGAGCACCCCGCGCGCCCCCGCGCGCAGCGCCTCGCCCCGCGCGCACCCCGCGCGCACCTCCGCCACCTTGCCGCACGTCGCGCGCACCTCGCACGCACCTCGCACACCTTGCCGCACCTCGCGCGCACCTCGCACGCACCTCGCACAACTTGCCGCACCTCGCGCGCACCTCGCACGCACCTCGCACACCTTGCCGCACCTCGCGCGCACCTCGCACGCACCTCGCACACCTTGCCGCACCTCGCGCGCACCTCGCACGCACCCCGCCTCGCGCCCGACCTCCAGCCTCCACGCACACGGCATCCGCACGACCAGCTCCCCCCCGGCGCCCGCCCGCGCGCACGCCCAGCCAGCCCCCTGCGCACGCTGCCGGTGCTGCCTGAGGCCCCCAGCCCGAGCACGCCTGCACTGCCAGCCCGTCCCGCTCGCCCAGCACGACCAGCACCCTGCACCAGGCCCGCGCGCACTCGCGCGCACGCCGCGCGTACGCACACCCGCGCACGCACGCGCGCCTGCCCGCGCGCACCCGACCTGGCGCCGCCTGGGCTGCTGCTGCTGCTGCTGTTTGGCCCGGACGACCTGCCACTGCCCGAGCGCCACCACCACCCCTCCCTTGACCACCGACCACCTCCAACCACCTCCGACCACCCTCCGACGACCCCCACTGCCACCAACCACTCCCCAAACACAAAACCCTCCCCTAGCAATCATCTAGACAAGAAATAAGAGGGAAAGGAGGCTTACCGAGGGGAGGAAGAGGCGTCCGGTGGATCTCCACGCGCCGAAACCCTTCCCAAAAGCCTTCTCACGCCCCGATCTATCACGGCCCTCGATTTGGCTCGAAACAGAGGAGAGAGAGGGGAGGTCGGGGAGGCTAGAGTCGTCGGAATCGGGATTTGAAGGCACCGGGGGGTAGGTCGGGACCCGATCTACACTTCCCGTGCTTTAGGTTTTCGATTTTGAGGGGTCTAGGGGGCTTGAAAGGAAGAAAAACGGAGAGGGGAGAGAGAGATCTCGACGAGGAAGACAATGAATAGTGATTAGATATTTTTTTTTATTCCTTTCAAGTAGAGCGCGACTTAAAAACCCGGATACGCCCCGGAACTGTGAAATTTTTGCAAACGATGCCAGAATTCGATGAAATTTTCGTGAGAGGCCTAAAACGGCACCAGGACACCAAATATGCAGTTAGATTTCCAATCGGAGTCCTCTAGCTCAGACGATAGCTAACAGTCTGAAATTATGCGGTTCCGATCGAAAACCCTAAAAATTTTAAAAACTGCCAAAACGCTCCAACGGTTACCAGCAGGTTAAAAGTGACACATACATAACATTATGTATCCTGGTGCCATTCCAAGCCGCTCACGAAAATTTCATCGAATTCCGGTAACGTTTCAGAATTTCGCAGTTCCGAAGCGTATCTGGGTTTTGACCGAGCGAGAAGTCATTGGGAGACTTGACTTGGTCAAATGTGGGCCCATGACACCTCCCTAATCCTAGCTTAACCTAATCTTTTTTTCACTAATTGAGGGTGTGAGTGTGTGTGGAGTGGGTGTGGGTATAAAGAAATCCCACGACAACATTTAAGTCCCTATTCATCATCTTCTCCACTCAATCCCTCTCTCTTCCCTCTCTTTAAAACCCACATATGACCTAGCTAAGGTGGTGGAAACCAAAAACCCTAAGAAGAGAAAGGTTAGGTTTTGCCCCGATCTATCTCCCGGTGGTCTCGGATTCGAGTTCCCACGTGTGTGACCCCTTCTCATACCCTCTTTTCTCCTCTGTTTTCAGCCGTTTTTAGGGCTGAAGGAGATCTCGGTGGTGGTGGTCTTGGAGGTGGTGTTTCGGTGCGCGAAGAGCAACCGATCTTCCCTTCCTTCCTTTCCTTCATTGGGTGAGGTTTCTTTCCTTCTTTTTCTTGTTTAGATGCATGTTAGGAGGGTGTTTTTGAGTATGCATGGCTGTTGGTGGCTGTTGGTGGCGGTTGGTGGCCATCGGGGAGGTGGTAGGGTTGCCTTGGGTAGGTTGGCAGCACAGGCAGCGCAGGCAGGCAAGGTGGGCAGAGCAGGCTGGCAGGGCACGCGCGCGTGCGTGCGGGTGGAGCAGGAGTGTGCGGGTGCTGCGCGCTGGGCGCCATGCGGGGGCGTGCGAGCGGGGCGCTGCGCAGAGGCGCAGTGCGTGCTGTGCGCGCAGGGCCGCGTGCGGGTGCTGCGCGCAGGGGGCTGTGCGGTGGCGTGCGCGCGGGGCGCTGCGCAGAGGCGCAGTGCGTGCTGTGCGCGCGGGGCCGCGTGCGGGTGCTGCGCGCAGGGGGCCGTGCGGGGGCGTGCGTGCGGAGCGCTGCGCAGAGGAGCAGTGCGTGCTGTGCGCTCGCGGTGAGGCGAGCGGATGGTGCGCGCGGGGTGCGCGCGGGGTGCTGCGCTGGGGCGCAGGGCGTGCGGGTGTGCGCGCGAGTTGCTGTGTTGGGGCGCAGTGAGCACGCGGTGCACCAGGGGGGCTCGACAGCGTGTCCGGGCATGCGGGCAGGGGCTCGACAGTGTGTCTGGGTGCGCGATCTGGGGCGCGGCTGTGCGCCTGGGTCGGGTGGCCGTGCGTACGGCTGCCCGGGGGTTTGGGAGTGAGTCGGGGTGCTCGGACTCGCGTGCGTACAGGCCGTATGTACGCTTGTCCGAGTGTTGGGTATTTTAATGTATTTTTGTCATATTTGTGTATTTTACTCACCAAGTTAATTACCCTGTCTTGCAGATCTTGACGGACGGTCGCGCGACGACCCGATTATTGGTGAGTGGGACAACCCAACCCAGTTGGGAGGCGCTTTATGCACTTGGGCGTATACCGTCCTCCCCTGGGGCACCATAGTTAATATTAACTTGTTTAATATGTAACCTATGCAAGCATGATTAATATATAGTATGCATGCTACCCTAGCCTTGTATGTTAGGGACTTGCACCCTTAGGATATGTGTAAGAGCCATGCATCCTGTCACCCTATTCTCATGCTAGGAAGCCTCGACCTATGCATGTGTCCTACTATTTTGATTTATTAAATTAAATGTGAGCTTATGGTAATTTTAGCATGCCTTAGGGAATATTAAGGGGCCTTGCGAGGTCAACATTGAGACCCGGGCTAGGGTGCTCCGTGTTCCTTGTTTGGTTGTCGGGATGTCCTATATCGGGACCTCATGATGCCCTCCCAAGGTTTCTTTTCCCGATAATATTATAGTATATGTCTCCCCGCATCTTAGTTATGCGCCCTGGAGGAATTCTGAAGAATTCATGACATTTATAAGTTGAGATCGGTGTCGGCGGATCCGAGTGGATCGTATGCGTATGGATAGGCTGTTTCTGTTCCCTTCATTGGATCCGTATAGAGACTGCCCCAACGTTAGAAAGGTCGTCCCGTAAAAGTGCTCCCATCAGTAGGTACCTCCTGATTTTGGATTCGAACTGTGCTGAAGTGTGGGACTAGGCCAAGCGGCTACGGAGTGGAGGAGAGACTATCAGTGGACCAAGGGTGATTAACAGCCTAGTCAGTCCCAATATCCTATGTCACCTATTGAGGGGTGAGGGTGAGGGTGTGGTGGGTCGGCGATGTTGCGACCCACTGGATTTGTGTATTTCCTGCCACTTAGAGGCTTTGATTTAATTGTGGTTAATATGAATTGTGATGCATGGGTTGTGCTATTCACTGAGCGTGTGGCTCACCCCTCGCATAATTTTTCTCCAGTTATCACTGAGTCGGATCTGAAGGAGGATCTTCCCGAGCGACTTCATCAGTAGCAGAGCAGCGCCACGTCCCGCGAGTATTTGAGGCCATCAGCATCCTTTCTTTTGATTGTATGTATTATATTTCCGTGCTTGGACACTCGTCGTATTATATTTGGATGTATGTGTGTATATTGGCTCTCACAGGACATTTGATTATGTATCGAGTCTGTAGTATGTTTTGAATTACAGACTCAGTCTTTTAGCTTCCGCTATCTGTGTATATATCATGTCAGCCTTGCTTTCGTCTGTGTTGTCATTTTAGTTGTTGTTTAGAGTATATTATTGATCTCCTGTTTAGACTGCTGATATCATATATACACTTGCCGCGTCCCGGGGACGGCCGCCCTGGGGCGTGACAATTACATTATATCATATATGCACTAGTATACGTTGAAACAAAGTTGCCTCAAATTTCATAATGTCTATCCGGATGGGATGTCACCCATTTTTTTTAATGATAAAATAATATTTTTACAAATGCAAATCAAAAACATTATTTGGAGGATAAATTAGTCAATATGAAAAAGTACAAACCATCAACCACACTTTATCCGTAGATTATTCTTCCTCAATTAAACGTTTCAACATTTATTATTACGTTTCTCAACAAGAATAACTGAAAATACAACCAAACAGAAAATCACATATCCTATTGATAAAATTATCTATTTATGGAATAGATATAAATCATAAAATAACTTATGTCTCTATTTAAACAAACACTTATGATTTATGACTATTCTTTTTTATTTTTTAAATAAACGATAGGCCGACGCCTTAACATATTAAAACATAAGCCCAATACAAGTAAAGATAGAAATGGAACCAACTCGACTTAGCCAAAAAACAACCCACCCCTACATCCCCAGATTCACAATACGTTTGCCATCATAAAAATCTATACCACGTGCACCCACACAATATTTTTCCTAGTCCAGAACACCGACTCCCATATATTCTCTCCATAAGTGAGGGTTTATGACTATTCTAAGGGTGTGTTTGTGTCATATGGACAGTGCGAGAAAATAAGAAAAACACAAATTTCCCATTGACTAAAAATCATGCTATTTGTGCCAAATAAAAAGAGAGAATAAACTCTCTCTTTCTCTTTACTTTTTTGTGTTATTAGGAGAGGGGGAAATTTTTTTTTCTCACCTTATAGAAGAGTGTAGGAGACCAAATTCGTCACAAAAGAGAATAAAGAATAAGATTGCATAAGCGCGAGCATAAAATATAGAAAGGGCCCATTACGATCGACATGTGGCCCAGAATGAGAAAGCCCAAAGGCCCAAATCTCAAGAGTTAAACATGCCCATCTTCTTCGGCAGGTCGGACAAATGGCATTGTCCGACCAGATCAGGACGGACGAACGGTGTCACGCCTCAGGCGTCCCCGAGACGTGGCAAAATAAATATAATATCAGCTATCAATACCTGAGGTCAATAAGGACACCAACAACAATACACAAGGCGGCAAAGCAAGATAATGATAACTGACTGAAAAGCGGAAGCATAATATATAACAATGTCTGTAAATCAAAAACATTATTATAGACCCCAATACACAATCAATGTCCTGTGAAAGCCAAGTCTAGACCAAAGAAAATACAATTTGTGCCACATGCACGATTTACAAAGTATAAAATGACTTTAGGAATGCTGACAGCCTCGCACTCGCCACCCGCCGGCAGAACGCTCCACGCCCATAAGACCACGCCACAGGAAAGCTCCAGCTCCACGCCCAACACTGCCCCTGAAAAGAAACAGTATGCGAGGGGTGAGCTAGAAGCTCAATGAGTGGCTGGAAACCAATCACTATTCTACAGTTCGATACATAAATCAATTTCCTTTCAAGGAAAACACAGGTAGAAACCCATGGATAACTAGGTCACGCGGCGGCGCGACCAACCTCACCCCCACCCTCACTCCCGGAGGGAGTCTTTTGGGACTGATGGGGAGAGACCATACCGTCGGTTGAAGAGACCCGGATTTACTGGTCTAGAGACCATACCGTCGGTCGAAGAGACCCGGATTTACTAGTCTACTCAACACTACTGGATCATCTACATCTAGACAATCGCCCAACGATGTCCTTCAACATCGATCACGAGACCGGACCCAACAACTATGGGAACGGTCGAACAACGAATGGGTCACGAGGCGACGTGTCTTCGCCTCATCCACACCCTCACTCCTGAAAGGAGACATCTTGGGACTTTGGGAAGAGACTTAGACTGCTCTACACCCCTGGTCCACCGGTAGTCTCTCCCACCCTCGTGGCCTCCGCCTAGTCCTCTGACAGGTATAGCCAACGCCGGGGAGTTCCTACATCGGATCCAACGAAGGGGAGAACGATCCCATGTTCGCAAAGCGAAACCCAAAGGAAAACAACCACTCTCGATACTCGCTTATCGAGATATCACACACATGCATAACAACAACCAACACACTCATATTAACCTTAAAGTAGTCATAGTCCCTATACGGGAGTAACTACACAAGTTAGAGGGTCGTAACATCGCCGATCCACCCCACGCTCACCCTTTAGGGGTGTCATGGGTCTTTTCAGACTAGGCCGCTCTCCACCCCTGGTCCACCCGGTAGCCCTTTCCCACCCTCGTAGCCTCGACCTAGTCCACTCCAACTACCAGTACTGTCCGAACACATCGGAGGTACCGGACGGAAGCCCTCTGTCAGGTCAGCCATCGCCGGGGAGTTCCTACATCGGAATCCAACCAAAAGGAGAAGACAGCCTACTCACGCGCGTACGATCCTGTTGGATCCGTCGACAACGCTTCCTAACATTTCTAATGTCATGAATTCTCAAGAATTCCTCCAGGGCGCATAACTAAGATGTGGGGAAACATATATTATAACAACAAGGTTATAATATTCTCTAAGGCATGCTTACAATAACATACTCACATTTGATTTAAATAAATTTAAACAAAATGGGAAACATGCATATGTCGGGGCCTTCTAATCAAGGGACATGGTGACTAAACATGCATAGGGCGCTATACATGATATAAGGGTGCATATCCCTAGCATACAAAGTCTAAGGTGACATGGATACATCATATTTATCATGCATGCATAGCTTCTACATATATATAGCTAGGGGGTCCCATCGATGCGCAACGCGCGTCTATGCGGGTCTAGTGCATCCCTAGAGAGGGGGGGGGGGATTGGAATCGAACCACTCACTTTACGACCTGGGACCTCGCGCATCCCATCCGACGAGATCTGCAAGGTAGGGGCATCCAACTGGTGAGAAACAACACAATTTACACATAGACAACATTAGAAATACCCAATACTCGGACAAGCATGCATACGGGCTCGCACGCATGCGAGCACGCCCGTACGCACGCGAGTCCGAGTGCCCCGACACCTACCCGAACACTTGGGCAGCCACACGCATGGCCCCCCGCACGCGCACGCACGAATGCGCACGCACGCACGCACCCCAGTACCATCAGCGCACTGCCGCGCTCCTGCCCGCTCACCCAGACACGTTGCCGCACGCGCGCGCATGC
This sequence comes from Acorus gramineus, assembly GCA_030737835.1. NCBI lineage: Eukaryota > Viridiplantae > Streptophyta > Magnoliopsida > Acorales > Acoraceae > Acorus > Acorus gramineus. The sequence continues at coordinate 24,264,050 of CM060847.1, forward strand.
GCGTCTAGCCCACGCGCCCTCGCACAGCACCCCGCGCACGCCCCAGCACGCGCACACACGCGCGCACCCCCGCTCGCGCCAGCACCTGCGCACACCCGCGCGACCACTCCGCGCGCACCCCCGCACGCACCCGCGCGCGTCTGCGCGCCCGACTGCGCCTGCCAGCGCCCGCCTGCGCGCGCCCAGCCCATCCCAACCTCATTTTAACCCTCCCCAACCCCTCACACACACCCTAACCCATCTACCTAGCATGCAAGACTTCCCCAACAGCCCCTTAAGCCATGAAAACCAAGAAAAGAAGGGGAGGAGCTCACCTTGGAGGGGGAACGAAAGGGGGAGGTTCGGGGGCCCTCGACGCACCCGCGACCACCTCAACCACCACCACCACCACCTCAGCCCTCCTCAGCCCTCCAATGGCTGCAAATCAGGGGGGGGGGAGGGATCATGAAAAGGGAGCTTGAGAGAGGGGAAGAAACAACAACAACAACACACCTAGACAAAGCTTCTTTTCTTCCTTCACTTCCTCCTTCTCTTCTTCTCTTTGAGACAATAAATCAAACACTTGGTGGGGGGGGGGGGGTTTGAAAAGAGAGAAGGAGAGCAAATGTGTGTTGACGTGGGGGTTTGGGAGGGGAGAGAGAGAGAGAGAGATATTTATCACACAAATATCTAAAGAGGGGATGAAAAGACCTAGTCGCCCTTTGACTAGAAATTCTGCGCATGCTTCACTAGAACAGCCATAACTTCTTCGATATAGCTCCGAATTGTACAATTCCAAGTCCGTTGGAAAGCCAAGAGGATTATCTACAACTTTTATGTTCATGCCAAGATCAAATAATCTCTCCAGCTATTCCGAAATTAGAGCTAAACATAGAACATGGCTGCTGCCAGAATTTCCCTCCCCGGGGTATACTTGGAAAAATACCCATAACTTTTACTACAAGAATCCAGTTGATCTAATTCCACTTCTGTACGAAAGCTAACTCAAAACTGGACATCTCATAGTAAAATTATATTTAAACCTCTTCATCTTGGATTTTAACAAAATCAAATCCAAATACCAAATTGGAAATACATAACTTAGGAAAAAAATTATGCACCCAAATTTTCAAACAGTGCGCTCCAAATGACACAGGCACAACAAACGGTGTTGCCCAATCAAAGACGGACACATGATATTGACCAACTAGGCAGGGCGGGACCCCGAACAGGTCAGGTGTTCAATTCCTAGGCCGACCAGGGATGGACATTTGAAATTGGCCGATCGAGACGAGATGTTCGAATACAAAATGTCCGACCTGGAGTATGAGCCGACCACACACGAACTGGAGCACAGGTCAGCCATATGCCCACCTCTGAAAAATAACGGTTAGCCCAAGGAATATTCTCTGACACGGAAAAATGACTAGATGTCAGAAAATCGGTTGCAGAATGGTAATCCCTAGGCGACACACGTCCACATATCCAAGAGCCATGTGGAGGTTCCATCTCATGATAAACTCACTCCATAAGGCTAAGCTCGGCACGCCCCTTTTCGAGTATAAAAAGGGGGACGTCTCCTCCCTCTCAATGTATGCACTCTCTCTCTCCTACTTGCACTCAAGAGTTCTAAATTCTTCTTTCATTTATGGAGAAGTCACTGACTTGAGCGTTGGAGGGGCGTTAGCCGACACCACACTGGTGTGAGTTTCAGGTGTTCAAAAGTTGAAGAAGGAAGACGACTAGCAGAAGGAGCTTGCTTCGGATCGTCGTGAAGAGGAGTCAGCATCAACGTCGTCTTGGACCTACATCAAAAAGCCCAGATCTACGACGATCCGACCCAGAAGTGGAGGACCTGATTTCATCCCCCACAAAGAGAAAGTGAGTTCTTTTTATTGTAAATATTATATGTTTGATGATATTGAGTTTTTTTGTTTGTTCTTGTTTTTATTTTATAGTAAAATATTTATTTATTTATTTATTATGTGACATGTCAATATTGATCGTTTTTGAAAATATTTAAAAATATTGGACAAGTTAGATTGTTTTTATATTACATTTAAATTAATATACAAACAATATATTTTAATATTTTGGTTATTTTTCATTACTTTATGTGATAACACAAACAATATATTTTATTTTTTAATCATATTCCATCACAGATACAAACAACAATCCTAATTTTCGATCATTTTCCATAAGAGACACAAACATCATATAAACTGATTAAAAGGAAAATGATTTCCTTTCCTGTAAGTTTTCATTTAATTCAAATTCCTTTATTTTCCTTCAATTTCTATTCTTATTTATGTACAAACACACCCTAAATAAATTACTATACTAGTGGAATAAGTGATTTTCTGTTTGATTGTGTATTCAATTATTTTTGTTAAAAAATGTTTAAGTTATGGATAATATATGAATAATATGTGAATAAAATTTCTAAAATATGAAAAAATGATTTGATCTGTGGACCATCTAATTTATAAGAAGATGTGATAATAGTTGATTTGACATGTGCCTCCCTATAATAATACAATTCCAGAGGGAGACAGAATACAAATACCAACTTATTCCACCTATTATGGTATAGCCATATTCATCTATTCCTTATACCCATACAACTTTTTTGGGTTATTCTCCCCTATTCTATCATATTCTCCCCCTCTTGCACTACCCAAAAGACAAAATTTAAAACAAGTCCAATAACCATAAATCAAAAGGTAAATATAATTGCCAACCCCTCTTTTTTTGGTTTTGGTATTGGAGGGACCTTTACTTTTAGCTTGCCAACAAACAGATTAAGTCAGCGCTATGATTCGAATTTAAAATTTATTTTTAACACAAGTAAATCTTGAACAATTGTATTATGGTAACTGAGAACATTGTCCAAGCCCTAAAACAAGGTAAAAAGTTAAAACAAGGTACATCCCCACCAAGAACCAACAGACGAGACGTGTGTTACGTGTGCACATAACATGCATGATAATACACACCCACCAGAATAACTAGAGTGCACACCCCCCCCCCCCCCCAAATGTTTTTTTTCTTTTATTTTTCTGATGACGATGAGATGAGATGCTCTCTTTCTTTAGGAGTCGGTTTCCTCCACGCCAAGACAACCATTTCTCATCTAACCATTAATCCCCAAAATCCATTCTCACTTTCTCTCTCTCACAATTTCTTCTAAGGCAAGATTTCTTTGTTAGTGCTCTTTGAGGGGTTGAATAATAAGAGGGCGATCTCTTCCTTGTGGGTTTCGCATCTCCTGCTTTGTTTTCTTGTTTTTCTTCTTCTCGTACAATTTTTTTTAATTTGGGTGTGAGAAATTTTGATCGGAATGGTGTTTTTTTCGAGGAATCGAGATGTGGGTCTTGCAAAATCGGATTTTTGGGCATCTGGGTTGTGATTGTTTTGGGAGATATATTTTTTTTTTTTTGGGGGGGGGGGGATGTTGTGTGGGTTCTTATGATCTGATTTAGATCCATGGAAACTTCATTGTTGGATGTCTTTCTGGAGTCTTGTTTTGATTGTCCCTGATTTTATTCATTTATGTTGGGGGCATTTTTTTTTATTGATTTGTTACTTGGGTTTAGATTTATGGTCTGTTGATTGAAATTCCTTTTAGTGGGTTGTGGATGAATTTTACCCTTTGTGGATAAATTGAATGTGCTTTTGTAGCTTGCATTTATTGTATTAATTATTAGGATAAACATTCTAAAGGTGAATATCGATGTGGTTCCATGGATGGTGTTTATGAAATTGGTCATCTGGACTTCTTTTATTTATGCTGTGACTTATATAAACGATGAAAGTTGGCACTTTTGTCATTTTTAGTTAAGTTAGAAAAACTACATGTTATTTTCTAATCACAAGATCATTTCTAATGTGATCGGTTAGTAATGCATGTAAAGGCATTGGCAGAAACTAAATGTTTAGTCTTTATGCTTCCATTTGATTCTTCTTGCATTTCTTCTTCAGAGCTGCAGAGGTCAATGACATTGGAATGATTTTATTTGTTTGTTTTGCTCATCCGTAACATCCCGCTTTCTTTGTTTATTTGAGAACTCAAAGAAAAGCATCACTTCTGATTGCACTTGCAGTTCCTTGGAAATTAATTTTCTGGTGGCCTCAATTGAAATAAAAAATTCACATTGGAATGTGGGTCTTCATGAGGAAGATAACTGTAAACGAGTCTTCTATTTTTTTTCAGAAATTGTATTTTGTGCATTTCAACCCTTCTATTTGATTTTAAAGAGATTGCGCTCTTGATGACATGGCTGAATTTTGTTTGAAACTCTCTGCAGGAATCTCACATTGATTGTCACTGAATGGTGTACATCTGAAGAGAAATTCTTGAATCTTGCATTGATTTTGTTGCGCGGTGGACTCCTTAGAGAAGTTTTTGCTTCAAATCTGCCTGTTGAGCATATATATGGGCTGAATTTAGCATTTCATGGGAGGCGTAGAGGATGATGAACCACCCTCAAAACGTTTGAAAGCGTCCTCGGGAGACTTGGGGAGCCTAACAAGCAATTCATCTATTGTGGAACCTGTCCTTAACGGTCTTTGTGATAGGATGGCCAAACCTCTAACTACCCAAGGGTCCAAGGAATTGATTGGTCCTAAAGGATCAATAAAAAAAGTTGAATTTGTAAGAATCATAACTAAAGCCCTTTATACTCTTGGTTATGAAAAGAGCGGGGCACTTCTAGAACAGGAGTCCGGGATAAACTTACACTCCTCTGAGGTTAATCTATTTAGAGACCAAATTCTTGGTGGAAAATGGGATGAAAGTGTGGCCACATTGCGGAAGATCGGTATGCCAAATGGATATGCGTTGAAGTCTGCAACTTTCTTGATACTGGAACAGAAATTCTTTGAACTCTTAGAGAAGAACAGGGTGATGAATGCTTTGAGCACATTGCGTCATGAGATTACTCCTGTTTGCGTTGATGCGAAGAGGTTACGTGAACTTTCACGCTATATTGTTTGTTCTTCACAGTATGGAAATATTGGATTTTCTTCCAAGGATATGGTAGGCCAGAATAGATATTTGAATCTTCTAGAGGAAGTACAGAAGTTACTTCCTCCAACAATTATGATTCCTGAAAGAAGGCTCGAGCATTTGGTTGAACAGGCTCTAAGCGTGCAGCGCAGGGAATGTGTTTTCCACAACTCTTTGGATGGTTCCTTGTCCTTATATTCCGATCATCAGTGTGGAAAAGATCAGATTCCTTCTCATACACTGCAGGTCAAATCTTGTATATGATGTAGGACCTTTCAATCTGCAGTATGATTGCATCATGCATTTCTCTGATTTTTGTTTGATTGACCTTTGTTGGGTTACTTATATATTGATTGTAATTTGTAAATGCTTGTCGAACAAATCATGCTAACCATTTAAGAAAAAAAGAAAGTGTTGGATAGCACATCCTGTTTGGAAAGATCTGTTATTAAATGTATTGATTGACTGGCTTACAGAAGCACAATTCTTAATGAAATCTCAACCTCTTATTATTGAATGTGACAAATATTATTAATTTCTTCACTTAGCATGAGTGTGTATTGCTAGTATCTCATATTATCATTGGATATAAAATACACAGTTTGATGAAAATTAGAATAGGAACATGTAAATGTGAACAAGTGAAAGTTTAAAACTGATATATTTTTTTTGAATTGGACGTGATGTTTTCCCTCTCACTATACAGAATGTAGAGTGCTAGTATCTCATATCTATTCTTGGATGTAAAATACACATTTCAGTGAGAATTAGTTGATGGAATCTTATAGATGGAAAGTTGGAAACAGTTAAGTCAGACTTTGAAACTATCACCCAAAAATGGTATTTCATTTGGAGAATGATTTTTTTTGAATTGGAAGAAGTGGTGAATTGCAAATTGTCATGGAGCTAATGATCTTGACTGAGACTGAACCTATATAAATATTTGAGAAAAATGTGAACATTATAGCTATGCTTGATATAGGATTGAATGTTTTTTTAACAGTAAACCGAGTATTGCCAGGGTTGTCCAAGGTTTATAGACAAATTGGAATCAATGGTTCTGTTGTAATCAATATGTGAGTAGTGAGTATTTCCATATATAATTTCTGTTACATGTAGAACTCACCATTGCATCAGCCTTTAGTTAACTTTTTGTGAAGATAAGCAACTGGAAACCATAGTATTTGCTGAAGGGGCATAATGTATTTGTGTTCTATGTATTTTCTGGTTTTTTTTTTGTACATTTAGGTAATTAGGGGGCATACCAGGTGGTCATTGAGGGAGTTCAACGAGATTCATACTAGCGTTGCGTTGCATATAGTTAACTGCTGCTGTTATATATATATTAATTATATGCAATATTTATGTGATAGTGCTTGTCCTAACTATCGTTGATGCATTCAGTCATTCATCAGTGATATTATTACCAAAGATTCATTTCATTCATTGGGTCTCAGTGAGAGAGAAGGCATACTTTGTGGAGAAGTCTTATAGTTTATAAGAGAAATGGCTGATCACTTACTAGTTTCTATTCAAGTAGTACATAAGCCAAATGAAAATAAAGGAAAAGAAATACAAAAAACAGGAAAACATAACAGTAGACAAGCTGTCTATGCTATGCCCCATAGCTAAAGCCCCCTCGGTGGACTCACTCCTCAAGTCTACCCCACTCGAAATAAACCGAGGATGCACCTGCACAGAACCGGCCCTGTTTAGAGATTAAACTCTCCACAGAATCCCACACTTTTCTCTCCAACACTTAAAAGAGGGTAGGTCCTCTCGAATCTTCCTTTTCTCTTCTCTATTTTCAAGGTTCTCAAGGTTGTCCTTGAAAAGATAGAGATGATTAAGAGAGAATTCCTTTGGAATAGGCCTACCCCAACTCCACGAAAGTCCATCTGATTGGCTGGGACTCAATCTGTGGCAAGAAAAGAATTGGTGGTATGAGCATCATGTGTCTCAAGGATATGAACTTGGCGCCGCTTAGGAAGTGGCTCCGGCGATTGCTATTAGATCGTAGTCAGTTGTAGTGTAGAGTTGTTGAGGCAAGATACTGCTCCAATATTCCCCCTTATTCAATTTTCCTGTGAGTGTCTTATAGTTTGTTGAAGATCTGGAAAGATATTGGAAGTCTAATGGAGCCCTTTTTTGTAACTATTGCATGGAATATTAGTAGAGGGGATTGGATTTGGTTTTGGACTTCGATATGGCTCGAGATTTCTGGCATTTGGAAGGTGGGGCTGGTCTTTGGGAGGTGGGGACGAAATGCAATTTTTGGGAGGAGAGACTGAGGAGTATTTAGCTCTTCTTGAGCTTCTTCAGTGTTACAGCATCATGGAAGGGGTAGCGGGCTTGGTGAGATGGTTGCCTCATCCATCAAAGGGTTACTCGGTCAAGTAGGGATATGATTGGTGGAGAATCAACCCTATAATGCATTTTGGCAGCCAAAAGCAGAGAAATTTGGGGCATCAAGGTCCCCCTAAGGTACAAGCACTCATGTGGTTCTTATACCAAGAGAGACTCAAGAGACAAATCCCCATGCATATTGGATGTGTCATCCATTGCAAAGCTGAAATTGACAATGAGATGCTCAGTAGTTTTTGAGTTCAGAGTTGCAGAAGATTATGGAAATTCAGCATCATTCAGCTTTAGAAGATAGGAGACCAGGCCCTAACTTCAGCAGATCAATTGAAAATATACACTTGAGAACCCTGGTGCTCTGAATAGTTTTGGGTGTTATGTCAACAGCATCAGAGAACCAAACATCCTGCCAGAATCTGACTTCATTCTCCTTCCCCATGATTCATTCAACAGCCAAGGAGGAGTTGGGCACCTGCTCTATAATCCCTTTTCAGAAACAAGATCTGGATGGCCTGGTTCATAAATAGCACAACCTGTGATATTTTGCATAAATAAGTTTACATCATAGATTGATTCATGTACAGGAGGTTGATGAACCCCATTCCCCCATCTTTCTTCTTCTGCAAAGATCCTCCCAGCTAACCAGATGGACCTTTCTAACCCCATCTTTTATACCATACCAGAGAAATCTTTTTATGGTATCCAGTTTAGAAAGTACTCATTCAATGATGTTAAAATTGGGAGGAAGAATATAGAATTACTGGACAAAACGACAGTTGGCAAAATAAGTCTTTCTCCAAGACTGATGTTGCTTTTCCAACCAGAGCCTACACCCCCTTCTCTCAATCAATGAGCACAAATCCTGGTTCCTAAGGGTGCCAACATGAAGAGGAAGTCCCAAATACTTTGTAGGAAATGATTTCACACCACATCCATGCATTAAAGCATAATTTTGGAGAATTTAATTCTCAGACCTCATACCAATTTGTAGCACCTTAGAACATGCTTAATCCACATTAAATTTCCCACAAAGGACTCGTAAATAAATTAATGTATCATCAGCAAAACATGTGAGATAAAATCCAACTGCTTCTACATGCCCTTTTATCTATGCTGCTTTGCAGATATCATCAAATGGGCTAAGCAGCCCCCTTACCATAGCTCTCTTTGCATTAAAAAATAACCCCCACAGTCTAGTATTGACCGGGGTTGAAAGTTTTGCACTGGATACATACTGCTGAATCCTAGACAATCTTCCTGAGAAGCAATAGCAAGTTGCCATATGCCAACGCTTTTTCATAATAAAACCTGCAAACAATTCCCTGCTCTCTTTTTATGAACTGCTGCAATTTACTCTTGTGCAGCCATGAACCTTTTAAAAGGGACATCCCTATGCTGAAAGCAGATTGCCTCTCTTCCATCGGGAACACCTGGATACAGGGAACTTTTGCTCCCCTTTTGATGCTTTTGCAACCATTTTGTTGCTCCCATTTAAAAGATATCATCGTTCTTGGGGATTGGGGCAACAGAGGCGCTTTCAATCCCTTGAGATCTCACAAAGAATTTAGAAAACATAATAAGCAAATTTGACTCCTCTGCACGCCAGCGTGCTTGGAGAAATCTCAATGAGAATCTATCTTGGTCAGGGGCCTTTTCCCCATTGGTGCCAATGATAGAAATCATGACTTCCTTAAAGGGGTCTCAGGTTCCCTCAACACTCATAAAAATTCTTGTAATATCTTTATCGAACCAGGGTGATCTCCATCTGTGATCATCATTGAACAGGGACTTGAAATGGTTCTCTACGAGGGCTTCTGTTTCTGAATTGTTCTTCAACCATACCCTGCCCACATTGTTCTTTGAAATCAGTTTCTTTCTATTTCTTCAGTTTAACTCATAATAATGTCAAAATATTGATTTTATCATTTCAGATGCTTCTAGTGACTTTTATTTAACCACTTATTTGTTTTTCCTTTTCAATAAAACTGTCCCCACTCTTCCTTTCCTTTGTGCTATGCCATCAAATAATTGTGTTTTTTTTATATTAATATATAAAAATGTTTATGTAGGGCATTTCATCTGTGTTTCAAAGAAATATAAATTGTAATATTACTGTTTCAACTGCATAAGGTCAACTGAAGGCTAGGCTGTATCAGTTCTCTGATCTAGTTTAATTTAAACAGGTACTACAGGCCCACAGTGATGAAGTTTGGTTCTTGAAATTCTCCAATAATGGAAAATATTTGGCATCAGCATCAAATGATAAAACTGCAATCATATGGGAGGTAAGCTTTTTATGCATCATGACATGAATTTAGCTTTTGTACCTATAATAGACTTGCAACGTGCCGAATTTTCTTTCCCATGGTTTTGTATGTTAGAACATTTGGCACTTGGGTTGATGCATCTTGTACACTCAAGCGATCTTGCTTTCTGGTGTAAGAGGCTTTTTTTTTGGCTTCTAGTGGATATTTGATGGATTGATTCCTTTAAAATTTCCAAAAGGGCTTCTTCAGGAAGCTTTTCCCCCCGATTGGAAAAAGCACATAATGTATTGCTTCCCAACAAAGTCATTCCTTGACAATTTTAACCCATCAACATTCATCATAGTTTCCTCCTTGGCTCATTCCTCATATATAACAATTTACCAGTATTTGGGATGGGAATATTTGTGACTCCGTAACTAGTTTCATCAAGGATTGGGGTTTGTTTTGGGTTAGGGGAAATAGGGCAGATTTCATGGGAGGACGCATTGTAATTGAGGAATTAAGCTTTGTGGTTATGGAGGACCTGTGGGTGTAGTAGACATCTATTCTCCTAACTTGAGTGGGATGGGTTTTTTTATTTTTTATTTTATCTTTGTCTTGTTTGATGCTTGAATTTGTTTTACAATAATTAATAAAATCGTGGTAGATTGTCCACCTTTTTTTATCACTTTATTTGGGTCTAAAGGAAGGGAGGTTTGCCAATCCAGAATGAGAAGATTTTCCTGCAAAAGAAATCATATAATGAAAATTTTCTGGGGGAATTGGGTTATGTTTAGGTCAGTGGAACAATTATGGTATTTATTTTCATCAGAATTCAGAAGAACAATGAAGGGGACATGAATTTTGAAAGGAAAATATGGAGAAAATTAGAAAATGCCTTTGGAATAGTACCAAGGAGTGTGAAAATAGCCCTCATCTAGCTAAAATAGGACCTCATTTGTTAGGCTAAGAAAGGAGGCATGGTTGTTCTCAATTTTCGCAAGATGAACAAAGCTCTAATGGGAAATGACTTTGGAGATTGATTGGGGATCAGTATTTCCTTTAGATTAGAGTCATCTGCGAGAATCCTATGGAGGATGTACAAGGCTTCCTTTTTAGAGTGACTCTAAGGTGTGGAAGGACATTTTTGACTTGGCAGCAGAGATCAAAGAGGAGATTCAAAATATTCCCAGAAATGGGGTGGAAATTAGATTTTGGAAGGACGCTTGGCTTTACGGTGCATCTTGGGCTTTTACTTTCTCCAACCTTTTCTGTGTGGCATATGATGAGAATGACCTCATATGTCATTCCCTCACATGTGGTGATCGTACCATCATTTGGATTCCATGGTTGCGTAGCCTTGGTGACGTTGAAGCATGTGGCTCTCCAAGAGGTGGAATTAATTTTGGAAGATGATGACTCTGTATTTTTTTTTTTTTTTGAAGAAAAGGTTGGCATTCGCCCTTGTATTAGATAGAAGAGGGAATGCCCAGGCAAGGGCTACAAAGACACTTGCCAAAAGAACAAAACAGGAGATAAATATAAAATAAAAAGAACTTCAGGTAGGGAGCGGACTGGAGTAAAAGAGGATTCTACCAACCAGTATCCCTAGATGAACCCCTATTGATGACAAGTATTAAACTACCCCAACACACAAAAACGCCCTTCCCTCATCACCACCCCACCTGCCCCCGCACAGGAGCATCCCCATTCCACAATGAATCTCACCGCTCCCTCACAAATATTCTCCACATACGGATAGCAACCACGGAACACCACGAGATTTCTAGTCAACCAAATATGATGACTCTGTATTGTTAAGTTTGCGACAAAGCCGAGGTGAACGAATGATGGAATTGTCACCAGATATGAAAGCGTCATATATAAGATCACTTTCATCTAGTGTTCCCCTAACAAGTTTACGTAAAGAGCCTTGGGGATGTGTTTGAAACCATCTATCCTACCAAAATTGAATCTTCACCCCATTACTAGGAAGGAATTGAATCTCCTCTTCTCATTGGGGTCGGTTACATTAATTGTTTCTCACCATTCCACTCTATTAAGAACCTTGTTCTCTGAAATTTACAGTTAATGACTTTCTTAACTATCGCCATCCAAATTTGTTTTGGCCTACTTCTTGTCTGTGTAGCTGCTTCTAGCTCAACCATGTCACTCCTAATTGGTGCACCAAGTGGTTTCCTTTGCACATGTCCAACTAAGATTTCCTCTCATCTTATCTTCTACTGCAATGACCTTGAAGATGGATATATTTGTTTTTATTCGATGCTTTCTTTTATTGCTACAGTCTCATGCAAGCTACATTCATTTTCTAAGCATGTTTTTGAATAGCTCAACCCTTTGACCCATAAAGCACTGGCGACTTTATTGCTATTTTATTCAATTTTTCTTTCAATTTCGTGAGCATTTTGTTATCACGTAATATTCCAATTGCATTTCTCCCCTTTAACATCCTGCTTTATGAATGTTAGCACCCCCTCTCGAAAAAGGAGGTCATGGGATCAAACCTACCGTGCCAAATATGGCGCAGGAGGGCACTAATTTTTTTTTTTTTATGAATGCTGTTTTATTTAATTCCACATTCCTCATGAATTGTGGATCTCAAATACCGAAATTGCTTTCTTAGGTATATCTTGTCCATCTGTACTGACTATTTATTATTTTCTTTTGTCTTCTTGCTAAAATTGCAGTCCGTCTTCATCTGACTTATGTTATAGCCTTTAAATTCTAATGCAACTATCTTTATATCTTTATATCTTTTTTTTTTTGGTACATAGAGGCCCCGGACAAGGGCGACACTATCCCCGACTCAAACCCAAAGCAACTGTGGCCAGAGCCCAACACACAACACAGAACAACAACAGTGGGCCTAAAGCCCAACACAACATCTCAGCCCAACAGGGCTGTATTTTCCATTCTCGCCGCTGGCGAGACTTGAACCACCACTGGCGTAAGCCTGTGGGGGACAACTATCTTTATATCTTAGTTTAAAGTCCTTTACTCTCATCATGTAAGACATTGTCATCTGCAGACAATACAAGGAATATCCTTCTGAGTATGCCTAATAAGTTTTGTAAAGAGGTACGGAGTCAACTGTTATCTTTGATGTAAACCTATCATGATTGGTGTCTGCCCTTTGATTGTTCCAACACTAGTTATGTTCCATCATATGTGTCTTGTATCAATGTTTTTCATGTCCCCTTAATAAGTAAATCGAGCTTCTGTTGTTGACCTCCCTAACATAAAACCAAATTGATTGTCCCATGTTCTTGTTTCATGTCTTTGTCTATGTTCAATCACTTTCTCTCAAAGTTTCATAGTATGACACGTGTTTTGTTCCATGATAGTTTTTGCAATCTTGTGTCCCCTTATATGGGAGTAACATGTCTTTTCTCCATTCATCAGGCATTTCCATTTACTTAAGATCATATTAAATTAGTTATTTAGTCATGTTAGTCCATCATCTTCTTGACACTTGCAAATTTTAGTAGGAATTTCATCAGGACCACTAATTTTTCCTTGTGTAAGAATACTAAAGATTTTGAAAACAATTTAGGAAAGAAAGGAAAAGGCCAATAACCAATGCTATATATAATAATCTATAGAAAAAACCGGAAACAAAGGATTGAGAGAACATCCTCCTTAACTTCACTAACTTTATTCTTCAACAATGCCTAATATTTCCAACTTGCCTTCATTGTCGTCTCTATGTTGAGCTTTCTTGTGTGGTTCTCTTTAAATAATTTGCTAAATTTCTTTCTTAGCTTTTCTTTAATGTGATCTCTTTTCTTAAAACTTTTTGATTCTCATCTTAAGACTTTATTATCTAAATTACTACTATTATTTCCCTTGCTCTAGCAACTTTATAGATTCTACGAAGTTTTATTTGACATTTTTTAAAAACTTTAATTACCCTTAGGATTTCCATTTTCCGTTACCAACTTTTCCTTAGAATGCCATCTATTCCTTTTTTTTATTCTCCGATGATATTTTTTGCCATTTTCTAAATGCAAATAGACATTGTTTCACATAATATTAATTTCATCATTTATGTTTGATCTTGCCATTTATCACTCTATAGTATATCCTTAAAAGAGTATTAGATTATCACCCCTTTAATTTCACCACAGTTTTTTCTTATGTGTTTGCCTTATTTTTCTTTTCTTGTTTTTTACCTGTGTTTAATATCATCAATATCTGCAGTTAAGCTCTCGTCTGATATAGTTTCGCAATCTATTTGGTTATTTTTTGATTCACCATTAAATGTAATGATTTGTTCATTCTTTTAAATGTGTTAATAATTAGTTTAAGGTCATGTGATATTTTAGTTTAAAATATCGATCAATATCTTGATATATTGGTCTCTCCCCCTCTCCCCCCCCATCTCCGCAAAAAAAAAAAAAACCACAAAAAATTGTTAAAAGCAGGCCATTTATGATGCCATTGTTGCTATCATTAATATATCTTCGCTTTGCCCAAAAACTATTGATAGTTGGTAAACTGGTCAATTCAAGCGACTCTAGGCATTTACACTTTAATTAACTAGTTGTTTTTCTTTAAATGCGGAAAAAATTAAATTTACTAGCTGTTTACACTTTAAATTTTATCACCAATAAATTCCAATTTGTCAATTTTTTTTTTGGTAGGGAAATGCTGGAACTCAATCCCATTATCTCTTGGTTGCAAATTCTCTTGTCAAACACTGCGCTGAGGGTCCAAGCCGCTATAATTTATTAATTTCTGATTTCTGATTTTTTTTTTTATCTTTTTCAAAAAAAATTTCAAACAGTTTTCTTTTACAAGTCTGAAATTGATATATCAATTTGGGACCCACTGATATATCACAGAAATTGATATTTTGAACTGTATGCTATATCGTAAATCTGAAGTTGATCCCTGTCAATGACCTCTGCCCGCTCTCTCGTATCTTCTGTTAACTACCCAATACTGTTATGCCCATGTGGACAATTGAGTATGTTACTAATCAATGCTACGGTTGAGTAATAAATCATGTAATGAATTAACTACTTGATAAATTATCACTTGTCCAGATGTTGAGACCTGATTGAATGCATCAGTATTTCTTCCATATTAGACAGTCTTGTGTTCGAGTCTTGAGAATGGTCAATTTGTTAAAAAAATGCCAAAAGGTTGGGATCATATCCAATAGCTATGTAGGACCGATCTGGGTGGCCTTTGTATTTCTTCCATACACTGAATATAATGGATTGGATGGATACATTTTTATCCTTTCCGTGATGTCCATTCGAGAAATGAACAAGCTCTTTTTTTTATTTTTATTTTTTTATACAGTGGATAATTTAGACAATAGGGTGTCGTCTAAACCATATCTTTTTGGCTGGAAATTAGTGAGTATGCTGCGCGTCTTCTTGCTCAATGGATTGTTATATTTACTATTACTATTATCACAAATTCTACTATTGATATTGTCGGGTCATGTCTGATATTATGAATTTTATGTTCTATTATGTGAGAAAATAAATATTCATGTTATTTTCAGGTTTCGGAGAGCAAAGAAGTGTCATTGAAGCACAAACTTATTGGCCATGAACGCTCCATTTTGACTGTTGCGTGGAGCCCGGATGATAGTCAGCTCCTCACATGTGGGGTGGAGGAGGCTGTTCGACGATGGGACGTGAACACTGGGTCATGCCTTCAAATCTACACTAAAGCTGGTCTCGGCATTATATCTTGTGGTTGGTTTCCTGATGGGAAATGTATTCTCTTTGGACTCTCAGATAAGAGTATCACCATGTGGGATTTGGAGGGAAAAGAAGTTGAGTGTTGGAAAGGTCAGCGGACCCTTCGAATATCAGACATGGCTGTGACCAACAATGGGAAATGGATTATGAGCATGTGCAGAGAAAGTGCAATTTTGCTGCTTGACAGGGAAGCAAGTGTAGAGAGGCTGATTGAAGAAGATAATACTATCACTTCATTCACATTGTCCAAGGACAGTAAGTTCTTGCTCGTGAATCTTGTTAATCAAGAAATCCATCTGTGGAGCATAGCAGGCGATCCAAAAGTCATATGCAAATACAAGGGCCACATGCGCACCCGTTTTGTTATACGGTCTTGCTTTGGAGGTTATGAGCAATCTTTCATTGCTAGTGGAAGTGAGGATTCACAGGTACATATATTTCTCTCTGTTTTTTTAGTGCTTGTAATTCATTGACAGAAATACTGAAACAATAGGGTACCAAAATCCTCTTGAAACTCAATTATACATTGGAACTATGTGATCCATTGCTGGACCTCAAGTTTTTTTTTTTTTTTTAGCGTGTGCGCGCTTGTGCATGCTAGTTAACTTATGAAGTTATCTCTGGGAATCAGATTTAAGGATTTGGAAACATGTTTATGCTTTGGGTACAAAGTATCATAAATTCCCATGTTCGTATGTTTGAATGAATTATTCAGTGAGACAATATTTGTCTGTTAACATTTCAATTCATGTAAGGCCAAGTCCACACATATATATATATGTTATATATATATGTTAATTTTTTTTTCTTTCGAGCAAGAATCAGATTCTGTATATAGAAATTGTGAGATTTGTCACTAGGAAGCACATATATTTTAATGTACGTGTCGCTCCAATGTCTGCAGACACCAGACATGACATGACCCGCCAGATGTGTCCTGTACGGCACCTATGTGTCCAAAATTCGAAATAATTTTCCAAATTTCGGATTGGACAGGTTATTAATGTGGCACATACACATCTCACTTAGCATTGTAACTATTTTCTCAATATATGCTATAATATTTATGCATATGTGAAGCTAGACGATGTTAAAATATCTATGGAATCGGTAGCTGTCAACTATTTTATAGTTTATGGATGCATTCTAGTTTTATTGTAGTTAAATGAACTTTTTATAGTTTGCATGCATTGCCATGTTTTTACAATGGTCCTATCCCACCTTTTCAAGATTTGCCGTGTCATTCATGTGGTGTCCATGTCCTATACCTGTGTCCCATTGTCCATGCTCCATTGATTTATCATTTGTTCTCCTAATTTTGAACAACCATTGAGATATTGGTTTGACAAAGGGAGAAGGTTTTGATGATAAGTTATCTTAATTTTAGGGGATATAAAATATCAAATTTGTCCATATCCACATGTCAAAAAAAGAGGGTATAAATATTATTGTAGCCTTTCCTATGAACAAAAAAAATGTTTGCATTTTGACCATTTTTTTTATGACAAACATGATAAGTTGTTCGCTGACCACTTATTCCCCACTTGTCCCCTTATCCCCCCACTTTTTCTCTGACTAAACAAGGCCTGAAAATTTTAATCTTTCATTTTGAGGCCTCATTGACCAGTCTTCAGAAAGCCAAGGTTTTTTCAATAGAAAGTACACCATTTTAGGAATTCAGATTTTTCTACAGTTTCTGCATTTCTCGAACTGTAAAAAATCAATGCCGCACCTTGAAGGATCCGTGCTACTTTTTAAATAAAAAAAAAATCTAGAAATAGTGGTAGTTAATTAGTATTAATCTGTGGTGGTGGATCAGAGATGATGTTCTGGATCTGATGAGGCCTCACCTCAGTTAATACAGGTTCTGGCACTCATGTTTTCCTGCTCATTCAAGCCCCCCTCAGCGACCTCTATATTTTTTCTTTTTGATTATCAATTATATTATCATATCTAAGTCTGTTTTGGAGATTCTGATTTTGCAGAATCATCCTTAATTGAAAACCTCTAGTGGTGTTTTTGGTGAAAGTAAAAAAAAAAGTAAAATAAACTTTTTAGGAATCTAAGAGAAGTTTGCTTTCTGGGAAGCTGTTTTTAAAAGCTGCTTCAAGTGAAAACTCTTTGAAATCTTTTTCAAACGTGTTTCCAAACACGGGAATGCTTTTAGTCACTCACTATGTATAATTTTGTATCTAACAGGTCTATCTGTGGCACCGAGAAACTGGAGAACTTATAGAGACACTCTCAGGACACTCGGGCGCTGTGAATTCTGTGAGTTGGAATCCTGTTGATCCTCACATGTTGGCATCAGCGAGCGATGACCGGACGATCCGCATATGGGGCCTAAATCCTGTTACTCTGAAACCGAAGGACGTTTGCGCCAACGGTGTAATCCATTGCAATGGAAATAGCCGATGAAAACGAAGTGATTGATTTAAATATCCTTTTGTCTTTCCATTGCATCTGTACATTCCTTTGGTTTCTCTCCTTTTCTGTTCTGGTTTTGGAGTCATAGCAGAAACAAAGCTGTACATCGAAACGGTTTAGCTTAACTGTGTCAATAAACCGTCGAACCTTTGATCATATTTTTTTTTTTTTAGCTTTCGCGATTTATCTGCTTAACCGAAATGACCTAACAATTCGTGTCGTTGTCTTTTTTTTTTAAAATTTATTTATTTAATTCAGATTTATCAATTTATGTTGCGTTCGATTGTACCTGTTAGCTGGAATTTTGGTTTGCAATTACTTCGGGGTGTCTTTCCTCATGGCTATAAAGCTAAAGTGCATGTCAGGTTGCATGAAATTTTTGGAAATATTACATAATTTGGAGTTTTTTTGAAATATATATACGAGTATAATGAAGTATATATTTTTAACAAAAAATGAATTGGATGCATATTTTTTTACACATATAATTTTTTGTAATAGAGTATATACACAGGAGGATTATGCTAATTAATTTTAGTTTATAAATTTTAATTCATATACTGTGTTTGGTGACCATGTGACGTATGAAGGAATGATTGCAAAAGGGTGTAAAACTTGAACCATTCATTCAACAAAAAAATTGAATGGGTTACGATTCATTGGAATCTGAATCATAACATTATTAAGATATAATAAATATATTAATTATTATTACTAGATAAATAAATTTATAAAAATACAAAATAATTTTAAAAAACTTTTCAAAATTATGAAATTCTTAATTTTAATACTTTTAAGCTTTTATAAAACACCATAACAAGATTTTATTATTAAGTCAATTTTTAACAAGTAATTAATACTTATTACTATGAAACAATGACCGGTCAATTTAATCAACAAATAGTTGGTTCTTAAAAAGCAGTTAGTTCAATTAGTGAATTGATTGAGTTTTATCATTTTTTAAAACTATCTGGTTTTGTGGATAAACCAAACCGGAATTCCGAGGCGCCAGTTTAACTGATTCAATCGGTCAGGTCGGGTTGGATCAGATTTTAAAACATTGGTAATAATGTTCAATTGTTTTTTTTTTTTTTTTTTGTAATTTATCTTAGCATCCATTAAATTGAAACACTAGAATATAAGGTAACGTTCAAGTTTGATCAATTTTCAGATAATTTTCTTTTTGTGGGAACTGCAAACTTATTTACAAAAGTCCTAATAGTTTTAGGTCAATTTGTTAAATTACCTTGTTTTTGAATATTTGCAACAAAATAGCCCCGCTTGATGAACATCAGCAAAAAATGGACTTTGACCCAACCCGCGCTACCGTGCGTCTCTCTCTCCACACACACACACACACTAGTTAAATAATTAAGCAAACATGAATAAATAATATTAACTTCTCCACACAAAAAATAACAGTAACTTGATAAGAATATGAGGAACATTATCGGACCAAAAAATTGTGAGCCATTGTAAGAACATTGAATTAAAATTAAGCCATCATCCAATAATATTATATGTAAAATAGTCAATCATTTGATCAAACAACACCAAGAAAAAAAATTGAACAAGTTGACTATTATGTATAGTCTTTATTCAAATAGACTACTGCAGTAGAGCGCTTGATTTGATGTTGTAGTTTTTCAGGTTGAGTATATTCCAGAATTTGACAATACTGAATTGCATATAAGTTTTTTTTTTTTTTTTTTTTTGATATCGGAGGGACTCTCCGTAACTGATCTTACGGTCAAGCTGGGAAAGCTACCTTCGTCTGTTTGTCCCTGGTCCCACAGAAAATTCTTTTGAATTTCACCTAACAAACAGGAGGTATGACACGGCGCTAAGACTCAAACTCAAGACCTACTCTTAACACAGGTAAACCCTGAACCGTTGTGTTATGACCACTGGGAACCTGAATTGCATATAAGTTGAAATGAATTACATATCAGTTGTCCTCTGAATTCATTTAACTTCTTTTCTATCGACATATGGTCAATCACTTTTTAATTATTCTTTCATGCATCAAAACATGAAACAAGAAACCCATAAGAGCATGTAATCAAGCACCAACAGCAAAAAAATAAATAAAATGACACTACTTTAGGCATATCATAATCTATGAATATGAAATTTCTGAGCAATGGCTGCATGGTTGCAGGTGATTTCTTTTGAAGAGCAATGGCTGCATGGTTGCAGGTGATTTCTTTTGAAGCAAACTCTCTACCCTTCTCGGGGAGTAAACAGTCATATTCATGTCAGCTAAAAAAAAATGCATGAAGGTGTTAGATGTAATTAATGATCATAATAGCAATTAATTAGTTGACCTGCAGTTTGGTTCAAAAGGGCTTAAATGTGCAAAGGATATGCGCAAAGAAAATCTATAAATTATTAAATAGAAAATGAGTCAATGCCCAAAAAGAAAAAAAAGAAAAATAGGAACAGAGCTGCAAGAAGTCTGTATAAGTGACATATACAAATATCTGATTATTGACATTTTTTTATTGGGTGCGGTTATCCCACCAAACGTTTCACTTAACCTACCATCAAAGAAAAAAAAAAAAAAAAACCGGTGTTTGACTGTTCCCACCAATCCAGGTCAACCAAAATTGATTGTCATTTCAGGTTTTGGGCGATCAAAATTAGTCGAACATGGTCCAAAATTATATTTACCTGTTCTTTGTAAACAAATAAATTTTTGGGTTTATCCATCATATTCTACATTTATTCTTTTATCCAAATAACAGCTAAGGGACTGAAAAAAATGTAAGTATGTATACTTTCAATTAATTCAAATTTTTATAGAAAAATATCCTATTAGACAAATATATATCATTTTTAAGCTTCGTTTGAATTCGTAGTTAAGCGGATTCTTTGTTTAAAAACAAAAAAACCTACCAGTTGATCTAAACACATTTTATATTTAGCTTTTAAAAATTTGTCCGTCACTTACGTAAAAATATTGTTCTTATGTTCTATATTTAAGAAAAATAATTGATTCTCCCTACATTATAACTCAGACTTGGAGTGGCATGAAAGATCTAAGAAGGATACACGTCATGGGATTAAGTTTCCAAGAAAAAAAAATTTAAAACTTTATTACAAATTCTGTTCGACCAAGTTTGGTCGCCCGAAACCTAAAATAACTACCAAGTTAGGTCACCCAAAATATGAAATGACGACTAAGTTCGATCGCTGAAAACTTGAAATGACGACCAAGTTTAGTCGACCTGGCTGGATCGGTGAGAATAGAAAAAACACCGTTTTTTTTTTTGATTGGTGGGGTAAGAAAAAGACTTGGTGAGGATAGACGCGCCATTTTTTTTATACCAGTACACTATTTAACAACCAACTAATACAAATCAAGTTGGTTAGACAATTGGAAGCACAATCTAGCCCTTCATAAGTTTGTATTCACAATTCACCCTTAACTCATGTGAAAATAGGTTGGAAATATCTCCATGAAAAATAAAACATTTACATCCACCGATTCTTCTATAAATATTATTTAGTCTGAACTCTGAATACATACTTCAACTTCCACTAAGAGAGCTAAATGCTTTTTTTTAACTATGATTGTTACATTAGACCTTCACATAATCTTTAAACCCAATTTATTACAAATTCAGAAATACCATAAGGCACAATAAATATACTACACAGTTAAGCCTGCAACGGGTCGCGGACCCGACTCAATAAAAGACGTAAGTATCTGATCCGAATGACTCAACAATCAAAACGGGTCGGGTCTGGGTCCACCCCGACCTAATCTATGGGCTCATTGGACCCGATTGACCCAACCCAAATATTATTTGATATTTTTATTTAGGGTTTTGTTACACTCAGTTACAAAGTCCGACCATATCTCAGACTCCACGTCAGTAGTCTGACGTGGATTTTTTTTAATGCCACGTCGGATCTCCAAAGAGCAGTAAAAAATTTCCCCCCAAAAGTTCCCGCCCATTTTTTTGGATCCATAACTCTATCGTCCCTCCTTTTTGAATCCATTAAAAACATTTCAGTTATTGTTTCTTTCTCTCTATAAAACTTTGCGTCAACAACCACAGACCAGCAACAACAACTCCATGAAAAGGCACTAAATATTCCTCGTTTGCAGTTATTGGACAAAAAAAAAGGTGTACACTTCATTTGCAGAAGATTCCAATAGTTATTCCTCTGTTTCGAATGTTTTATCGTCGTTTGTGACAACCTTTTCGTCGAAGGTTGTCTCGTTGTAAAGTTTTAGAAAATGACAAATTCAAGTCTATTCACCACTATTCAATCATAGACAACCTACTTTTTTGCTTTCTTTCTTTAATGCATATATACATATGGTTATTACGTGTATACCAACTTAAATATGGCATGTAAATGCAGTTGATTGTTATAGACCAAATGGAGACGAATGATTCCGAACAAATTGGAGAGAGCGTTGATGTTGAACACCGAGCTGAAGGAAACCGCGATGAAGAAGCTGAAGACATTTGACATTACGAAGCAAATGAAGAGTTGATGACTGGCATGGAGTTTGATAGTATTGAGGAAGCATTTTCTCGGTACAAGGCATTTGCTTTTCACTGTGGTTTTGGTGTCATGAAGAGTGGAAGAAGATTCCTCCCAATGGTGACTTGAAGGCAATTATTTTTGCATGTTCGAAAGAGGGAAAACTGAGAAAGAAGAAGGACGAAACTACCACAATCATGAGCGTCTCTTAAGCCTGGTATAAACCCACTTGCAAAACCAATTGGAAAGCTAGGATACAAATCAGAATGTTCGGTGATGGAAAATGGGTATTAGATCTTCTTGTTCTTGAACACAATCTGAAGTGGACCCAAAACTCTCACGATTTCACAGATGTCATCGTGCACTGACCGCACATGCCATGAAACAATTAGCTATTAATGATGCTACCGGACTTCCTCCATGCAAGACATTCGACGCACTAGCATACGAAGGGGGAGGTTACGACAATCTTCCATACACTGAATAAGACTGTCAGAATTATCTTCAAAAAGTGAGACGCCTACAGCTTGGAGAGGGAGATGCTGAAGCGCTACTGTAATATTTCAGCAAGCAACATGAGTTGAATGCCTGTTTCTTTCATAGGATCGATTTGGATGAAGAGGGTAAGATGAAAATGCATTTTGGGCAGATGCACGTTGTCGAGCTGCGTATCAATATTACAGAGATGTTGTGTCATTTGATACAACATATCTAACTAACTGGTACGCAATGCCATTCGCACCCTTCGTAGGAGTGAACCATCATGGACAGTCAATTTTGCTAGGTTGTGGATTGCTTGCTAATGAGACGATAGAAACCTATCTATGGTTATTCAAGTCTTGGTTAGCTTGTATGGGTAACCTTCCGCCAACCGCAATAATAACAGACCAATGTAAGTCGATTGGAGGTGTCATCAAAGAAGTGTTCCCCATGTCTAGGCATCACCTTTGTCTCTGGTACATCCGAAAAAAGTTTCAGAAAAGCTGTGTAAGGTGAAGTTATTTTTAATTTATGTAATTAGCTACTTGTTTTAACCACGTACAGTATTTAATATGTTTCCACTAGTACATGCAAATTTTAATCCAGTATATGCAAAATTTAATCGAGTATATACAAATATGGATTCCTATTTACATGTAGATAAAAGGTTAAACTTACGAAAGCACGTGACCTATTAATTTTGTACATGCATTAATTGTACATACCATTCAAGTTTAACGGTACAAAGAATTGAAGGACAACCTTGGTAGCCTCGTCTACGATTGTTTAACCGTTGATGAATTTGAAGTTGGGTGGCAGAATATGATTGAGAATCATTACATGGAGGACAATTCATGGCTGAACTCCTTGTACGAGGATTGTCATCGATGGGTGCCGGTTTATGTGAAGGACACATTTTGGGCTAGCTTGTCCACTACCCAGCGTAGTGAAAGCATGAATGCTTACTTTGATGATTATCTAACATCGAAGACAACGCTGAAACAGTTCGTCCATCAATACGAGAATGCGCTTAGGAACAAACACGAGAAAGAGGCCCTCGAGGACTTCCATTTCTTCCATTCTACCCCACAACTTATTTCTCCATTGAAGATGGAAGAACAGTTAGCCAATGCATATACCATTAACATGTTCAAAAGGTTTCAGGATAAGTTGAGGCAACTAATCCAGCTCAATCACACATGCATTGGAGATGAAGATGATTGCAAAAAATTTCAAGTTATTGAGATAGTGAAAACAAACCGCGGAGAGAATAAGCAGTTGAGATTTAATGTTTTGTACAAAGGAGCAACCAAAGAGGTGAGTTGCATCTGCAAATCCTTTGAATTTCATGGAATTTTGTATCGCCATGCTCTATGCATTCTTTGTTCCGAATTTGTGATTGAAATGCCCGACAAATACTTAATGAATCGGTGGAGAAAGGATTTCAAACGCATTCATTCAATGGTGACTACCGAAAATTCCAAGTCCATGTTGAACATACCGATGGAGTATGACAACCTGTATAATTTGGGTTTACGTACTGTCCAAGAGATTGTGGAGATTGTGAGTTCATTTTTTGATGCATCTATTTTTGTTGCCACTCTATTTGAGGAACTAAAGACGAGAACAGTGAACCACATCTCCACACTGGTTGATGCAAGCATGGCTTACCAGCCAAATTAAACAGGTCAATCGACTAACCGTGCAAGCAATAATATAGCAAACAGTGAGAAGGTGCTTGATTCTGTAGTAGCACAGGCGAAGGGTCGTCCAAAGAGCAAAAGGAAGGTTTCACGGTGTGAAATTGCTGTCAACAGGCTTAAAAATGTATGTGAAAAATAATACCAGTACATACCATTCTGCGCTAGCATATAATAGTTGTTGGTTTTCATGCTATAACTTTCCTCTTTATATTTCAGAAAACAAAAAGGAAGAAGCAACGGCAGGAGAGGTTCACCAGTTTAGTCCAGAACATCGGGATGGGATCATAGATACAAAATTCACAACACAGTTTTCAGATGGGATCACATATACAAAGTTCACAACACAGTTTTCAGATGGGATCACTACCACACCAAATAGACAAAGAATTTGACATGTGGATGGCATCACAGATGTAGAATGCTTACAATTTGGTTATTTATAAGAAGTGAATATTTTGTGTCATTGATCGCTCCTTATTCTTGTTACTTGCTTAATCATACTAAAGATACACCAGCCCACGCCATGCACATATTAAACTGAACATGGCATATACCGATCCTCTTTAGTATATAACAAATCAATAAACGCAAACACATTACTGTAGAACTAGTGAATAATCACTGAAGGCATATAATAAATCATGTAACAAATTACTGTTACGCGCATATACCTATCTTCCTTAGCATATAATAATCCAACAAACACATTACAAATACTCTCAGCATATACAAAGTTTCACTTGGCATATACCAAATTACCCTGTCATATAACTAGTCAATAAATAACTTCACATACATCACAAAATAACCACGTCACAACCAAAAGTCATAACCAAATGTTGTAAACCAAAAGAGGATAACTTTACACCATTCAAAACCTGTAACAAACTTGTCCCATCATACTTTGCAATATTCATCACCCATGAATCCTGCAGTTATCAGAGCACACATATGTGCCATATCTTCTCTGGTGCTTAAATAGCTATAAATATCCATTATCCTACATGCAATCCAGTGGCATACAAAGACGCTGCAATCTTGGCCTCCAGTCTGTTGCGGAGCCGGGACATCAACAACCAGGGGACACCCTACAGCTTCCTCCAGTATCGTCTTCTGCAACAATTTGACTACCTTACTCGCCCAGGCACTATGCTCCTCTTTTCGGATGGAATTGTACACTAGGAATTGTTGGTTCATCATGTCGATGACCAGTAGGAACCAATGTTGTAATGTAAACATTGGAACAAGGATAAAATTCACTTCAGCTAGGTCTACCACATCCGACTTCCACTTGAATGCACCGAAGAAGCGTTTGCATCCCCCCAGACCCCCATCAATGTATTGTTGTAATAACAAAAGAGGTTAGATAACAGTGAGCTGAAAGCTATTCCAACATGGGGCATGGGTGACGTCTTACATTGAAGGCTGTTGAGATATACAAAACATTTTTGTTTGCCGCAGACCTACCAACTTGTTTGGAGAAAGCATCAATCACCTAAGATAAATAATCGGGTATATACCAAATGATTAATGTCATATAACCAAAATTATGTATCACACAATTTCCTTACAGAACCAAATCATAAGAGGTTATCTACCTCTTCACTAAGCCATTGATTGGAAATAACTTTGAAAATGTGCTTCCGAGTGACCAGAGGGTGCACAGCACTCCCATCATCTGCAACCTCCCACACGGGAGAATCATCCATTACCGGATTCTCTAAGAATTTTTCTACGAGAGCTCTCTGCTTTGGGGTGCATTTTTCCTTCCTGGGATAATTCTACATAAAAAGGATGGGTGCATAAATACTCATTCACGAGAATAAATACATTGAATAAATACTCATTCACGAGACTTGGGTTATATATGTGATGGATATATTGGTACTTACCTTTCTGAGAACATCATCAACCTCAATCTTAGACTGTGCAATGGCCAATGCAACCTGTTCCTCCTCCGTCAATTGGTGCTTTTCCTTCGCTAGTTGTATATATGTCTTTGTCTCCTTGGGAACTTTTGCCTTCTTCTGTTGAGTGGGTTTTTTCAATTGAACTTTCTTCCTCTGTAGCTGTCCCCTTGTTGTCGGATCCCCAGTCTCCCCAGTCATAGGTTTTGGTAACTCGACAGCTATATCATTATCCAACTAATTAATATACGCATGACAGTAGACATATACTGATCCAAACATATGATATGTACTTTGCCACACACATCATAAACATTTATCAAAACTATCAGAATTAGATACATATACCTCCGGATTTTGGGTTACGTGCCTTCGTCGTATTCATTGTTCTCTTTCTCTTGGGACCAGTGAGTGATTTATCCCCGGCATTGTCGGTGCCATCATCTTCTCTCTTCTCTTTGTTTACTACCTCTTTGTCCATCGTTTTCTCTTTGAAAGATTTCTGTATCACAGATTCATCCTCTACTAGATTCTGTTCAACCGATCTCTCTTTATCCGCTGCCTCCTGAATAGGCAAGTTCAAAATATATTCACATACGGACTCTATCACGGTTGTCACAGGCGCTTCCTCTGACAAAACATCTTGGGGAGCGGGTGCTTCCTCACTTGCATGCCATTCGGCTGCTTCCTCTGTCGCATGCCCTTTGGCGGCTTCCTCTGCGGCATGTCCTTCAGCCACTTTCTCTATTGCATGCTCTTCGGGTGCTTCCTCTGCTTGTTCTACCTTGTTTTTTGTTGACTTTATACCCCTACCAACAAATCGAACCACCATCTCAATCGATCCAACTGACTTCCCTATTAACATAAATATCCGTCATATAAAAGTTTCTGATATGTATATACCATTTAAAAAATGTATATACCTGTATCTTTCCCTGTGAGTTTACTTTGTTTGATGTTTTTTGTTCTCTCTCTGCTGCTAACTTTTGTCCCCTTGTTTTAGCCATGACCAAAGGTGCTGTGAGATGACCAAGTAAGTCATACATACACATACATTGCACATGAAAATGTAAAGTGGTATATACGAGTAAGATGGTATATACAAAACATAACTTTGCACATGAAAAGATTAAATCGGTATATACTAGATTCAATCGCCTTGGTCCTCTTTTGGGCTCCAATAGCTGATTTTATTTTCTCTGTTTCTAATTTTTGTGCTCTTGTTTTTATCGTGGTCGCCGGTGGTGTTAAAAATTATATTAGATATGTGTGAAATTTATTCAAGCACATGACAGTATTAAGTGATATATACTATATTTATTCGAGCACATGCAAAGCGATGTGTTATATACCAGCAGTAGTCATTGTCTTGCTTGAAGAAGTACCCTTAGCTTCAGTCATACCAACTTTCTTCCTTTCCACCTTCTCTGGAGTTCTCTTACTTGTTATCGGTTTGACCTTTTTCTCCAAGTCTTTGGCATTCAACTTCTGTTCCCTCTACTCCCTCTTCCTCTTTTTAGTTGGTGAAGAAGTGGATGGTGAAACAGCATTGATTGGCATGGGCATGTGCAGAACTCTTTCTAACCCCTTTCTTAGATCCTCAACTGAATAGAAACTTGAAGGCATGGGCATCAACACATTCTGTGTTTCTGGAGCGGCATTGTCATCATCCTCCTCCACTTCGAGCAATAGAACCCTCTCCTCTTTAATAAAATCAATCTTTTGGTGAATCTCTTCCCATTTCAACTCATTGAATAGTCTGGTATATGTCGTTTTCCTCCCACATGGCATATTTCTCCATTTGTAAATGTGGGGCCATCCAACCCCAGGATGGCCTATCTCAACGTGCTCGTACAACCAAACCTTTAAACAAATCAATTATAATTTAATAAGCTACATAATAAGAGCATTTGCTAATATGATTCTTTGACAACATATACCGACCTGATCAGATGTATACCAGGTTAAATAACTACAAAATAGATTGATATATACAAAACCAATTCAACGAAGCACACAGTATATTCAAATTCGGGGCCAACCAACATATATAAATGTATATATGTTTTACATGCTGGATACACTAATAGGAGTCTGGTATATACCATCATATTTAGGAACTACTTTCCAGTATATACTTAATTTCATTTGGTACATACAAAGAAATATTGCACATATACATTTAGTGAAACAATACTACTTACAGTGAGTGCTATCGTACATCCACTGAAATATCCCTTTCCATCTGTCACATTTGATACTCCGACCTTCTCGAGGTTCCAACATGATCTCTTAATTTCTTTGACAACGTCATGGTGAACTGCCTTCGCCCAGGCATACTCCCCAATGTTGTCCAAGTCATCAACAATGTCGACCAACCCAAATGGGCATGCGTAATTCGACCTGCAAAACAAAAAAGTGGCAAAAACGTGCAAGATAAATAATCTAGCGAAGTCCCGGACCGACTTCTCATCGTCTTGGGCCACCAATGCCTTCATGACCTTCTCGATGGCGGAGGCGGTTGGGTACTTCTCATTTTGTGAAGTATTGGTGATAGAAGGCGGATGTAGGACTTTTGCTGTCGAGGTCTACAGGCTTTCGGCGGGCTGAGAGACCGAATATGACTGCCACATCCGATGCTGTGAACCGGAGTTCCTGGTCCTTCACGACGAATCTCTCCCGCTGCGGGTTCCAGAAACTGAGTATTGTTTCCAATAAGCATTTCTCTGTCCTCATCGGAGGGATGTCGATGAAACGCCCAAATGGAGTGGACTTGATTGCCTCGACGTGCAGGGGCTTCTCATTGAGCTCCCATTTCTTTATGATATCAATAGTCCGTGTCGTCGTATAGCTCGTGTTGATCGTCGTCATTGTAGACTTTACCTTCTTCAGAGATGCCTGCGCAAGAAGACATATAAAATTAGATGACAAAATAACACATGGATACGGGTGATGGGGCCGTTGTATATACCTTCACAATGTCTTTTCTGGCGTCCATGGTTTCTAATGAACAACAAGAATGGGAGGAGATGGTCCGGCGAAACGGAAGAGAAGGTAGACGCTGGGGTTGAAGGAGGACACAATGGGGTTGAAGGAAGACATGGTAGGGCTAAAAAGCGTATATAGTGGGGCAACAAAGAGGAGATGGTGGGGATTCTATTTGATTTTACTATGTCACCCCTGCCTTTTCAATTTCTACAGGGTCATATACGTCATTACGAACATTATATGAACAGATCCTTAAGTGAAAGACGAAAATGCCCTCGTCATCATCATTAAAACTGTAATGATGGCGATGAGTATACCCGCATCGAGAATGACAGACATGTTATCAAATCTGTCACGCCCCAGGGCGGCCGTCCCCGAGACGTGGCAATAATAAAATATCAGCTATCAATACCTGAAGTCAATAAAGACTCCAACAACAACACACAAGGTGGCAAAGCAAGGATAATGATAACTGACTTAAAAGCGGAAGCATAATATATAAACAATGTCTGTAAACCAAAAACATTATTACAGACTCGAATACACAATCACTGTCCTGTGAGAGCCAAGTCTAGACCAAAGAAAATACAACCTGTTCCACATGCACGATTTACAATACATACAATGACTCTAGGACTGCTGACAGCCTCGCACTCGCCACCCGCCGGAAGAACGCTCCACGCCCATAAGACCACGCCACAGGGAAGCTCCAACTCCACGCCCAACACTGCCCCTGAAAAGAAACAGTATGCGAGGGGTGAGCTACAAGCTCAGTGAGTGGTTGGAAACCAATCACCATACAACAGTTCAATACATAAGCACTTTCCTTTCAAGGAAAACATGGGTGGAAACCCATGGATAATAGGGTCACGTGGCGGCGCGACCAACCTCACCCTCACCCTCACTCCCGGAGGAAGACTCTTGGGACTTTTGGGGAGAGACCATACCGTTGGTCGAAGAGACCCGGAATTACTGGTCTACACAACGCTACTGGATCATCTACATCGGGATAACTGCCCAACGATGTCTTTGAACATCGATACACAACCGGACCCAACAACTATGGGAACGGACGAACAACGAATGGGTCACGCGGCGACGTGTCTTCACCTCATCCTCACCCTCACTCCCGGAGGGAGACTCTTGGGACTTTTGGAAGAGACCTAGACTGCTCTACACCCTTGGTCCACCGGTAGCCCTTTCCCCGGGTAGTCACTACCTGGTATACTCCCACGATCAGTACGCTTCCGAACGCCTCGGTGGTACCTACGGATGGGAGCCCTCTGTCAGGACAGCTTTTTCAACGCCGGGAAGTTCCTACATCGGATCCAACGAAGGGGAGAATGATTCCACGCTCGCAATATCATTCGTTAGCCCTCTCCCGGGTAGCCTCTACCTGGTACACTCCCACGATCAGTACGCCCCCGAACGCATCGGTGGTACTTGTCACGCCCCAGGGCGGCCGTCCCCGGGACGCGGCAAGTGTATATGTAATATCAAAATCTACATAGGAGGTCAATAATATATCATACACAAACAACCAGAATGACACACAGACACAAAGAGGCTGACATGATATATACACCAAATGCGGAAGCAAAAGACTGAATCTGTAAATAAACATACTACAGACTCGATACTCAATCATCTGTCCTGTGAGAGCCAATATACACAAATACAACTGAATATACACAGACGCGTGCCAAGCACGGAAATAAAATACATATAGTCAAGAAGGGATGCTGATAACCTCTGGTACTCGCGGAACGTGGCGCTGCTCCGCTACTGAAGGAATCCCTCGGAAAGCTCCAACTGCTGCTCCGGCTCCAGCTCAGGCTCAGTGGCAACTGGGGAAAACATATGCGAGGGGTGAGCCACACGCTCAGTGAACAGCACAACCCATGCATCACAGACAATATTGACCACAATGCAATTATTTATCCAACCTCTAAGTGGCATAACAACATAATCCAGTGGTTCGTACTTCACCGAACCACCACACCCTCACCCTCACCCATCAATGGGTGACATAGGCTATTGGGACTGATAATCACCCATAGACAAATCCAGCGGGTCGCTCATCGCCAACCCACTACACCCTCACCCTCACCCTACCACGGGTGACATAGGATTTTGGGACTGACTAGGCTGTTGGTCACCCTTGGTCCACCGATAGTCTCTCCTCCACTCCGTAGGCCGCTTGGCTTTCACCCACAACTTCGGCCCAGTCCGAAACCAAATCAGGAGGCGCCTACTGATGGGAACCCTTGGAAGGGACGGCCTTTCTAACGCTGGGGCAGTCTCTACCGGATCCAACGAAGGGAAAACAGAACAGCCTATCCATACGCATATGATCCACTCGGATCCGCCGACAACACATCTCTACAACTCTAATGTCCTGAATTCCTCAGAATTCCTCCAAGGCGCATAACCAATATGCGGGGAACATACACAATAATTAGCAAGGGTGGAATATCATTGGGGGAAAGAAACTTGGGAGGGCAGCGTGAGTTCCCGATACAGGACATCCCGACAACCAAACAAGGAACACGGAGTACCCTAACCCGGGTCTCACCGCTGTCCTCGCAAGGCCCCTCCCCTATAATATTCACTAATATGCTAATAATCATACAAGGGGTAAACCATTAATTATCAACTAGAGATGTAATATTATTGGGACAAGAACCTTGGGAGGGCAGCATGAGGTCCCGATACAGGACATCCCGACAACCAAACAAGGAACACGGAGTACCCTAACCCGGGTCTCAATGTTGACCTCACAAGGCCCCTCTCTATAATATCATCTAAGGCATGCATTTATCATACACTAGCATTTAATTTAATAAATAAACTAGTAGGACACATGCATAGGCCAAGGCTTCCTAGCATGAGAACAGGGGGACATGATGCATGGCTCATACACATATCCTAAGGGTGCAAGTCCCTAACATGCAAAGTCTAGGGTAGCATGCATTCTACATTTAAATCATGCTCGCATGGAATACACATTATAACAGGTTAATATAAATCCATGGTGCCCCAGGAGAGGTCGGTATACACCCAAATGCGTATAACGCCTCTCTACTGGGTTGGATTGTCCCACTCACCGAAATCTGGGTCGTCGCGCGACCGTCCGTCAAGATCAAGGGGAGGAAGGGAAGTCCGGTTGCTCTCCGCGCACCGAAACCTCTCCCAAAAGGCTTCCAACGCCCGGATCTACCTCCACCACCGAAATGGCTCAAATCAGGGAAGAAGAGAGGGGGGACGGAGGGGCAAAACTCACCGGAATTCGGATTTGAAAGCACCGGGGTGTAGATCGGGACCCGATCTACACTTCCTATGCTTTAGGTTTTTGGGTTTGAGGGGTCTAAGGGCTTCAAATGGGAGAAAAAGAGAGAGGGGAGAGAGAAATCAATTGGTAGGGATGATGAATAGTGCCCATCTAATTTTAGATCTCACTATATATAGCAAGTCACTTAAAAACCCGGATACGCCCTGGAACTGCGAAATTTTGGAAACGTTGCCGGAATTCGACGAAATTTTCGTGAGAGGCCTAAAATGGCACCAGGACACCAAATATGCAGTTAGATTTCCAATCGGAGTCCTCTAACTCAGGACGATAGCTAACAGTCCAAAAATTAGCGGTTCCGATCGAAAAACCAAAAAAATGAAAAACTGCCAGAACGCTCCAACGGTTACCAGCAGGCTAAAAGTGACACATATATAATAGTACTTACAGATGGGAGCCCTCTATCAGGACAGCTACAACCCGGGCTTCTTCAACACGGACGACATTGGAAGTAAGCATTCCATGTTAGCAAAGAGAACCCATGGAAAACAACTACTCTCGATAATCACATATCGATGAGAGCGAACACTATTGTACTCCCACACGGTTGCGTCGCTCGGACACAAGGGGGTTGCCTCTGCTCTCACGCAGAAATAATCCCAAGGCACATAACCCAACAGGCGGTTCATATACACGCCTAGCACGGGTAGGCCTAGCCTAATGCCCCACTACCGGCTTAACAAAATCGATAAGATAATGAATTCTCCTGAATTCCAAACGAGTGCATCGCCCGGATGCACGGGGCGATTACATCGCTAGCGCTCTAACTAATAAGGTACAACCCGACAGCGGGTCATACCCACACCTATTTCAGATAGGCCTATCAGTTTTTAACATGTGCATATAAATATATCCAGGAGAATTATATCTAACTATGTGCATGAACCATATGCACAATCATCTAATAATTATAGGGACACTCCCTAACATGGATTTACATCATAATAAATCATATAACATGCATACATGGTCATTAATCACATAAGCACACAAGGCCTAACTTAAGCATGCGTTGGGTATCGCCAACTTAAAAGAAAGGGTCAAACGCGATCTCGCGCACTAACAGGTGCATGCCAATATTCTAAACGAACCTGAGTCGAGTAGGAAATCGCATCTACTTACTCAGTTCGTTCAGAGGGAGAGGGCGAGAGAGATCATCATCTCATGAAGCTGGTCATAGCTTTGCCCCATTAGCATGGGCGCAACAACTACACCACGCCCTCGAGTCTTATCGCAAGGGAATATTAGGCAGGTGCCCGTTATTAACCCAGACTTATTCATGTTGGATATTCCAATTAATATGGTGGGAGTAGTATTACAATACTACCTAAGGCATGCCATATTCTATACATCCATACACATTACCAAAAATACATGCCCATACTAGAGGGGCTCATGCAACACAATCATTCATACATGAATACAATACATGTATATAAGCCTAGCATGCAAGATATCTACATATTATAGTTTAAGCATGGCCATACTACTTATCTACACAAGTAGTATAGCTAAGATGCCCCATCGATGCGCGACGCGCGACTACGCGCGTCGAGCGCATCCTGAGAGGGGGGGGGGGGATTGGATCAAACCACTCACCTAGCGAGCGCGTGGCCCGGCGAAAATCAAGTGGCGTGTAAAAATAATACTCCCATGCGAACACCATATGCTCCCGCAACACACCCTCGCGCGCAATACCATGAGTCATCGTGCGACACTCGGCACGTCCTCGCTCGCGTGACCGCAAATGCATGCGTGCCCACCTCATGAACACATCTGCATGGGCTCTCATATCACAAAAAGTCACCACCTCTCACAACCAACTCACCATTACACACTCGCCTAGACTCGAGCAAGCATACACGACACGCACTGCCAAGCATGGGCGAGTACTCCTCGCATGCACACCGCGCGCTCCGAGCGGACCCGAGTACTCCAAGAAAGCCCTTGGGCACCCCGTGCATGCCGTGAGCACTCTGTGCATGATGTCCACGCACTCCGCACGCATGCGAGCACATCGAGCATACACCCGCAGCCCCGCAAGCTGTTCGTGCGATCTCAAGCGTACCGGTGCGACAACCCTACGCCCCTTTAGCACATAAACACAAGCACAAAAGGGGTGTGAGGAAAACCATAAGGTAGAGAAGAAGAAGAGGCATTCAAGGATCTCTCACACCTACTCACACCTCCCCTCCCTACTCACACACAGCATCCACCAAAAGCACCCCAAACCAGCCACCAAAAATACCCCAAACCAGCCACCAAACATGCTCAAAGAGGGGCAAAGGAATACCTTGAGAGGGAGGAGAAGAGGGAGGCCAAGCAAAGCTCATACACACATCCATCTCTTCTTTCCTTCACTCCTTCTCACTTTCTTTTGTTTTCCTCCTCATCATTTCCGTCCCGAGAGAGAGTGAGCGAGAAGAAGGAGTCGATTCCTCGGAGAAGAAAGAGTGAGCATTGAATTCATATAAAGTGGGTTGGTGGGGGGAAAGACCAAATCGTCCCTGACCAGAAATTCTGGACAGGCTTCACTCGAACAGCCATAACTTCCACGATATAGCTCTGAATTGCACAATTCAAAATCCTTTGGAAAGCCAAGAAGATTATCTACAACTTTCATGTTTATGCCAAGATTAAATAACCCCTCCAGCTATTTCAAAATGTGAGCTAAACATCGAACAGGGCTGCTGCCAGGATTTTCTCATCCCCGGGGTATACTTGGAAAAATACCCATAACTTTTACTACATGAATCCAGTTGATTTAATTCCACTTTTGTACGAAAGCTAACTCAAAACTGAGCATCTCATGATAAAATCATATTTAAACCTCTTCATCTTGGATTTTAACAAAATTAAATCCAAATACCAAATCGGAAATACATAACTTCTAGGAGAAAAATTATGTAGCCTAATTTTCAATCAGAGCGCTCCAACTCCTACAGGTGGCTAAAAGCTAAAATTTTAGCGACTCCGATTGAAAAATAAGGCTCCAAATGACACAGGCATAACAAAATCAATATCAAATTTCGTGCTCTTCTCCACAAGGTGAAAGCTAAAAAGAACCACACAACCCGACTGGTTTCGAGAAAGAAGAATTTCCAGCCGAACGACGGGCGATTTTGATGGGCGATCTTGGGCGTGCTTCGCTGTTTTGATGCCGGAGGCAGCCGGGCCCCAAGGTGGGGGTCCTCTTCCCCTGCATTCAGGTGGGGGCTCCCCTTCCCCCCTGCCTCCAGGAGGAAATGGTTTTCTCCCTTCTTCTCTCAGTAGTAATGGTAGTTCCGTCTCTCTTCCAATTGATGCTCCTTTCATGGGAAGACTTTGTGAGGATGAACGAGCTTCCACTCCAGGATCTGCAAAGCCTCCTCCTCCTCGGGGAGGAACAATAGACAGTATATTTAAAGTCTTCAGCATGAAAGGAAAGGGAGCCCATCCATTGGTGAACTCATCTACAGTTTCTTCGGCTACCCCAACTGTTCCCTCCAATGAAGCTCCAGTCCACTCCCTTTCTCCTACCCTTCCATCCCACATACCCACATCATCTTCCTTGCAGGCTAAGATCTCCTCCATCCCACTCCATTTCCCTGCTATGCCTGTACGGGGAGCTCATGAGAGCGGCACCACTCAAGTGAAAAAGCAAAGAAGGCCAGTGGCAGTCCCACCCCCATCAACTACTCAACTAACTAAAAGTTGGGGATCTATTTTTCAAAGAGAAAACCTGCTCTCAACTTCTGGTTCACTATGCTACATCGAACCCACTATAGATGGAGCAAATACTGTGGCGGCGCTTAATCCAGAGGTTTACTCCAAGCACATTAAACAATGGGATCAAGCAATTGTAGGATACATCATTGGTAAGATCCCTGTGTATACTCCTTTCTTGGTTTTCTTAAGAAAAAATGGAAGCCAAAGGGGGATTTCCAACTCCTTTTACACGGGAACGGCTTCTTCACAGTAAAATTTGATCTGGTGAAAGATTTCAATGTTGTTCTAGAGGGGGGTCCGTGGACTATGGATCATCGGCCCTTTATTGTTCGAAAATGGACTCCGGAAGCACGAATGGAGCAAGAAAGATTAACTAGTATTCCACTATGGATCAGACTTCCTAATCTACCTCTCCACTTATGGGAGGCAGATTGTTTGAGTCGAATTGGTAGCACAATCGGGGTCCCATTGTATGCAGATTCTGCCACTCTTTGTTATAAAAGGGCTTCCTATGCTTGTATTTGCGTGGAGGTTCAGGCCTCTAAAGCTCTCCCAGAATCAGTTCTTGTTGAATTAGCCCCTGGAAATAGAGAGTCCTTTAAGGTGGAATATGATTGGAAGCCTACAGCATGCCAACACTGTAAAACTTTTGGTCATGATGAGGTCTGTTGTGTAATGAAACCAGTGTATACTGTTGCTCCAGAGAAGGGGGGGAAAGTAACAAAAAATGCTAGTCACTTGAAAGGAAAGGAAAAGGTGGTTGCACAATGGCAAGAGGTCCATAAACCTCACACCAATCCTAATCGAAAACTATTGTCAGATGCAATAAAAGCAAGCGCTAGTGCTCCTAGTTCTGGGAAGAATTCAATTCCTTCGTCTTCAAACAAGGCTGCTTTGTCCCAAGACAACCCCAATGTAGAGATTTCGGTGTTGGAATCTCAGGTCCCGCAGCGGCAACAATTCGTGGAGCAAGAGAACCCAATGACGCAACCTCTGTGCTCAAATAAGTTTGCCTTGCTCCAAGATGAAGAGGCTGATGGTGAGGATCAACAACAACAAGTAGAGAGTGAGGAACAAAAATATCAGTCCAAGACAACACGGGCTGAAGGTGTGGTTCAACAACAACAATTAGAAAGTCAGAAACAACAGCAACAGTTTGGGGTAGCAAGGTTGCAGAGCAAGCAGGCAGAGGAGGCTCAGCCCTTGCCAACAGCTTCCAAAGTTAAACAGCAGCAATTTGAAAGAGAGGAACAGCAGCTTCATCTTGGGCCATCTAGAGTTGAAAGTGATGATCAACAACAGCAATTAGAAAGCCAGAAACAGCATGGGGACGCATGGGTGCAGGGAAAGCAGGCAAGGGAGGTTCAGCCCCTGTCAACTGTTCCTGAAGTTAATAAACCAGTGCAATCAGGCTCCCCCTCTTTCTCCGGGGAGCTTATGGAGAGTCAGCAGCCTATCACGCTTTCCAACAAAGAAAAAAAAAAAACTAGTTAGTCTTCAGCTACAAACTGCTTCAAATGAAACCAGTGAAAGCCTTGAAGGGAGTAAGCAGCGGTTTTCAACTCGAAGACGCACTCCAAAAGGGGGATTCCCCTCCTCTCAATAATAATGCTATTATGGACAGTTTGATATGGAATGTGCGTGGCCTAAATAGTAAGGTTAAGCAATTAGATGTTCAACAAGTTATTCGGAGGGAAAAATGCTCACTGTTCTGTCTTCTTGACACCAAGATGGATGCATCTACTCAAAGTCTTTTCTGTGTGAGATCATTTCCTTCTAACTCTTGGTTTTTCACCATGGATGGAAGAATCGCTGTTTTCTGGCAAAAGGAACTCATGGACATCACTATAGTTGACTCTTCAGCTCAACATGTCCATTGCTTGATTCAATCTAAGACTGTCCCACGGCCCCCCCCCATATTTCTGTACTTTTGTTTATGCGTCAAATTCCTCATCAGACCGTGCCTTGTTGTGGTCTACACTGGTGGGCATATCATCTTCTATCCACGGCTCGAGCTGGTGTGTTGGTGGGGATTTCAATGAGGTTCGCTATGGGTTTGAAAAAATAGGGGGCAAGCCAATCCACTCAAGGAGAGTAAGGAGATTCAACAACTCTCTCCTGACTTGCTCTCTAGAGGACTTAAAATCTTCGGGTCACATTCTATCTTGGAGCAACCAACAAGACAATAGGATCGCATGCCGACTGGATCGTGTGCTTGCAAATGAAACTTTTTTTGCAGAGTATCCCCATGCAATCCTCCATTATTTGCCACCAAGGCCCTCAGACCATGCTATGCTTAGACTGCAAGTTCAACCCCTGATTCCCTCAGGACCCAGTCCATTCCGTTATTTCGCAATGTGGGAAGATCATCCACAATTCTCCTCTGTTGTTGAGAGTGCATGGAACCAGATTTCAGTTGGATCTCCTTTATTCCAGTTTGTGAAAAAGCTGTCCAATGTAAAGTTTGCATTGAAAGGCTGGAACAGATCCACCTATGGAATTATTCAGCATGCATTGTCAAATTGTAGACAAAATCTTGAGAGTACACAAACAACGCTTCATGATGACCCTCTCAATCAGTCTCTGATCAAGGAAGAAGCTACAGCCCGGTCGCATTATATGGCAGCACTTCAAGCAGAGGAAAGCTTCCTAAGACAAAAGTCGAGGCAGCAATGGCTAACCCTTGGAGATAAGAACTCAAAGTTTTTCTACTCTTCCATAAAGGCCAGGTCATCTCGAAATACTATTAGTTGTCTCCGTGATTCAAATGGTTTGCTTTGTACTAACCCCGATGTGATAAAGTCCTCAATTGTAGCTTTTTATGAGAATCTTTTGAACCAGGATTCAGGCTGTTCACTACCAGCCTTGAGCTTCTCTACCTCAGTTTCTCATAGCCAAAATGCTTCATTGATCTCTCCGGTCACTGAGGAGGAGGTCAAGCAAGCAGTCTTCAGTCTCAAACCTCTCAGCTCCCCGGGGCCAGATGGCTTTCCAGCTCAGTTTTATCAGAAATTCTGGCCCCTCATTCACTCTGATCTATTCCAAGCAGTGCACCATTTTTTCAAGCAAGGGTATATCTTGAAGCAAATTAGCCATTCATTCATATCTTTGGTTCCTAAATCAGCCAATGTGGATTCACTGGATGGCTATAGGCCTATCTCTCTATGTAACACTCTATACAAGATCATCACAAAAATCCTGGCCTCGAGACTCCAAGCAGTCCTCCCTCAGTTAGTCAGTCCACATCAAACAGCTTTTATAAAAGGAAGGAACATTCACCATAATATAATGCTTGCACACGAGTTGGTTTCTTTTCTTAAAAAAAAAAAGGTTCAGCAAGGGCTTGCATAAAGATCGACTTACGCAAAGCTTTTGATAGTGTGCGTTGGAATTATTTAAAGGCTCTCTTGAAGGGATTCAATTTCTCTGATCAGTGGATTCAATGGTGCATGGAGTGTATAACCTCCTCCAAATTTTCTGTTCTTGTAAATGGTTCCCCTGAAGGTTTCTTTTCAGCTTCTTGTGGTTTGCGTCAAGGCGACCCGCTATCCCCTCTCCTATTCACATTGGTCATGGAATCCTTTTCCACTCAAATTGAAAACCTTTGTAAGGAGGGTCAGATTGGGCAATATCTAAAGGACCCCCTAAATATATCTCACTTATGCTTTGCTGATGATCTCCTTCTCTTTGTAGAGGCCTCCGAACACTCTGCTAAGGCCCTTAAGCAGCTTTTCATGGATTTCTCATCAAGTTCTGGGCTCCAACTTAATCCAAATAAGAGCCAAGTCTTCTCTAATTGCTCAGCTCCTCGGTTCTGTCAGATTCTTAGTATTCCTCAGCATCAGCTCCCTATTAAATATCTTGGAATGCCTATGTTCACAGGATCTCTTAAACACAGTCTATGCCAGCCGCTGATAGACAAAATTCGGCTCAAAATCCAATCTTGGGTTGGAAAATTCCTATCTATTGCAGGGAGACTCGAACTTATCAGATCAGTTCTTAGCTCTTTTCATATATTCTGGTCTGCTGCTTTTTCAATCCCAAAGAGAACCTCTCAGGAAATTGAAAAGCTAATTCGGAATTTTCTTTGGCAAGGATGTTCAAATACGAAAAAGTTGCATCATGTTAATTGGATCTCTGTCTGCAAGCCAAATGATGAAGGGGGTTTGGGTATCAGATGAATTCAAGATTGGAATAAAGGGGCTCAGGGAGTCCATTTCTGGGACCTTGCTAGTGAGAAGCCCTCGTTGTGGTCCACATGGGTCAAAGTCAGATATCTCAGGAGAGCTAGTATATGGAACCATATCTCACCATCTAGTAGTACCAACTCTTGGAAGCAAGTCATAGCAGCAAGACCCTGGATTGTGGAAAAAGCTCGATATATAATCTTTGAAGGCAAGTCCATAAATGTCTGGTATGACCCATGGATCAATGGAAAGAGTCTCAAGGAATTATTGGGCAGAGAGTTACTAATATGGGGTCCTCCTCACTCAACATCTTTGAGTGTTCTTATCCAAGATGAGAAATGGACCAAACCAACTAGATGGCACTCTGATCTGGATGGCTTTTGGGAGGAAATTCAGCAACTTGATGTTGGAGGTTATGGTCCAGACATTCTAGTGTGGCCGCCAAGCAGAACCGGAGTTCTCACTTCCCGAGAGGCTTGGAAGGCACACTCTGCTCCAGTGAATCCAATCTGTTGGACAGACTGGCTATGGCTCTCAACTCAGTCCCACAGACACAGTTTTGTGCTTGGCAATTTTTCCATAACAAACTCCCCACAAGGGATCGGTTATTCCGGAAAGGTTTAGTCCAAGACATGGGCTGTCCCCTATGTAAGTCTTCTTCTGAAAGCTCAGATCACTTAGCCATTCAGTGTTCTTATTCTCGTTACATATGGCGTACTCTTCTACGTGACCTGCTCATTCGGCAGTCACCTCCAAGGTCTCCCCAACAGTTCCATCCTTGGATAAAAAATCTCAACCTCCACCCGATACAAGGCACAATCTTCAAAACTCTCCTCACCAGTATTTTGTGTGCGTGTTGGCAGGAACGCAATTCCAGAATTTTTAGAGGGAAATCGATTTCCAAGAGTAGTCCTTCAATTTATCAAAGTAGAAATCCGTTTACGCTTCAAAGAAATTACTTTTAAAGCAATTCTTTCTCGGATCTATTGCAAATTTCTGATAATTTTGGTATTACCATTACTGAACCAATCAAAGCTCACTGTTCTGTCCTTTGGGACCCTCCTCCTCTAGGATGGATCAAATCTAACTCTGATGGGTCCCTTTCGGAGGAGCGTGGAGGCTATGGAGCTATACTAAGGGACTCTGCATCTAACTACATTGTTGGAGTTGCTGGCAGATCCCCCCTCCCATCAATCAATCTTTTAGAGCTGCGAGGAATAGAAGCGGGTCTAACACTGAGCATTCAGCGAGGTTACAAGAGTGTATGGTTTGAGAGTGACTCCACAACGGCGATAGCTTGGGTGAAAGGCAAAGGTCAGTTGCCATGGTTGCTATTAGACTGATGAGGAGGCTATCAAAAGGTCTTAAATGCTTACAAAAATGGAAGATCACACATATTTATCGTGAAGGTAATAGCCCAGCGGACATCTTGGCATCAAGACGACAGCAAATGGGTGAGCATGTGATCCCTCCCCATCTTGTATGGCCTGAGTTGGAAGATTCAATACAATCAGATAAAATGGGAATCCTATACTCCCGCTGCAAGTAGATGACATCCCCGACAATCATATATCTTTTTGGTCTAAGCTGCCATTTAAATGTTGCTTTTCATGTAGTTTCTTTTACAAGGTTGCATCTTCTAAGGGAGGGGAAAGAGCTAGGCAGGATGCATGGTGATCATAGTCATCTTTCCCTCCTTTTGGCTTAATCTTTCACTCTTAGAACCTAAGTAACTCTTGCACATTTTGTACATTTGTTTATTCATAGCAATATATAGTTCTCAATTACCAATAAAAAAAATATATATCAAATTTCGTGCACATTAGATATAAATAAATAACACTAGAAAAAAGGAAATTAGTAACGAACAAATAATCCGTAAGCGGTATATACTAGCTTAATATAAGTATATGGCAGTTTAAGAAGGTATATGAGTATATAGCACTAATGTTATTTTTTTAATGTATCATATTTGGAGGAATTTTTGAATCTACAATCTTTATTTTCAAAGATACAATATAAGATTAAAAACAATTGAACACCAAGACATTGAATGAAAGATAGCGAGTTATGAAACGATATGCTATGCAGCAGAGGTACCACACTGGCATATGCTAACATGAGAAAAATAAGGAAAACAAGAATCTTTGTGAAAAATACCTTTTTGAAACTATCTACCACCAAAACAAAATAACATAATAAAAAATCTCTGTGAAAAATGAACAATGAAGCCATATGCTAACAAAAAAAAAAAAAAACAAGAATATCTTCCAAAACATAATTTCTGAAAAAAAAAACCATATGCTGACTAAAGAAAATAAGGAAAACAAGCATATATGTAAAAACATAATTTATGAAGCCATATGCTAACAAAAGAAAATAAGAAAGCAACAATCAAAAGGGAGACAATGGTAAAGACGTAAAAGATCCATGCTTCAAAGATAGTGAAGACGCAGCAGAGGTACCACATTGGGAAAATGGTGAAGACAATGGTGAAATACCACACTTGTAGCCGATAGTAAGCCATATCCACGATATTAGAGGGTGAGTGAGAGGCGAAGGAAAGAGAAATAGAGAGTGTGAGAGATTTCATTTCGTGAAGGGTTGGTCAAAGAGAGTATGTTAGTATTCTGTGAGGAAAGAGGAGAGAGAACGAAGTTGTAATAAAATACGCTGAAAGCTTTTTGTCAGACCTTATCGTTATCTTGTCCTCGGTAGTCACGCCATATATATGTGTTTCATGATATATACCAGATAAAAGATGTATATACCACATTCGTCAGAGCATGCCCAGCTTTTCCAGACTCCACATCAGTGCCTTTTGTACATTTATAGAAACATCCGCTCAAGCTATCAAATCAATGTCAACGCTCCTTTTTGAGGGGATAAACATTCAACGCCCCTCAGTTGGTTCAAATATTTTATTTTAAAAAATGTTACAATCATTTAATGCCTCTTAGTCAGTTCAAATATTTTATTTTAAAAAAAGTTAAAATCATTTAATGCATGTTTCACAGTTTCGTCAGTCTGCTCTTATCGAGGAATTTTGAATTTCAAAATTCTCTCAGAACCCATGCGGGATCCGAATGATTCCACGTCAACCCGCCCTCGCCACGTTGGATCCTACGTGGGGTCTGAGAAAGGGTCGGAGAAACCGACTAAGTGCAACATTTTTCTTTTATTTATGATCTAACCTAACACTCATTATTCAACCATTTACAACTAAATATTGAATAATCATTTTAAATTTTAAACATTTAAAATATTTTTACAACCTTTTGACTTCATGTAAAAGCATAATAATTCAAACCGGATTCTAAATGTTCCCTCATAAAACATTTAAAAATCAAAATAGTGAAGAACTATTTATAATACACTAGACTCTATTAAAAAGAAAAAAAATGAAGCCATTGTAGGTCCTTGAAAAGTTTCTCAACCTTTCTTTGTTTGGCTTGAACTTGTTAATGGGTCGACCCGACCCGACCAGATTTGAGACCCGATATAGACCTGACCCGAAGGACCCGACAATCAAGCGGGTCGGGTCCGAGTCCACCCAGACCCGACCCGTTGACAGGCCTACATAAACAGTTGAAGAATATATATATATATACAAAAAAAAAAAAAAAAATCTACCGTCATCAATCTTACTCATCAACAATGATATCATGTGATGGCGCATACTATAATCTGACACTTTAAAACTAATTATGAGTCTGGAATTAGTATAAAAATATTGAGTTAGGTGGAATTTCACAAATTTGTCAACTTCTGATGCTTGATAGTTAAACAACCTATAGGCACCCATCAAAATGTTGGGAGATAAGACTCTTTCCAACAAAGTAATTGAATAATGAAGATGGCTAACTATATCTTCACCTTCTCTCAAACAAAAAAAAGAAAAGAAAAAAAAAGCTATATCTTCACCAGCTCCCTCATATGTAGCCATTTGTTTGGATATTAGGTTAGGTGGATTTGTCTTTAATTAAATATATTGATGATTTGAGTCACCATGTCTGAAGTCACTTTGTTTTGACCCTTCATTATAGTTTTTTTTTGACCCATAATTATAGTTAATTTAACAAAAATAAAATAATTTCTCAGTTAATAAAACCTCTATGGATGTAAA
Source organism: Acorus gramineus (assembly GCA_030737835.1). Taxonomy (NCBI): domain Eukaryota; kingdom Viridiplantae; phylum Streptophyta; class Magnoliopsida; order Acorales; family Acoraceae; genus Acorus; species Acorus gramineus. The sequence goes on from CM060847.1 coordinate 24,308,766, forward strand.
ATGACTTCACATGCATTGATGTGACTTCTGTTGACAGTATTTCTTTTTTGAACTTTCGGGAGATGTCAATATACAACAGGAAATGACTTATTCTTGATGGCATAAGGTAGAGGCCTATTGTTTTTAATCTTTTGCGGGAGGAGTTTGATTTTTCATGTTTTTATTTATTTAGTATCTCAAATGCGTTTTATTGTGTGCATTGCTTGTTTTTGTTGTTTTTTTTTCTTGTTGATAGGTGCTAAGATTGAATCATAGGAGGCAGATTGCTCAATAATATACTATTAATCAGGTTTGTTTCCTCAAAATAAAAGAAATGATTACACAACATTACAAGTTCTTTAATTTTAAGTCGATATGGAACAATTAGGTCAATTGTAGAGTTGTGATCATGTGATACATGAGTGAAAAGCATAACACTAACATCAAACATTGACAATGTAATATTGAGCCAAAACACTTCTTGACAATAGCTTGGCAGATTTAAGTTGTTGGAGGAATTTTGAGTTCGAATCTTCCTCCTATTGATAAGTTAATATGTAACGAGAAATTAAAATAAAATACTTACGTACCAAAATAATATTGCAATCCAATATTATACATTTGTAATACGAAATATGGTTAAAGTTGTTTACTTAATGAGGTCATTGCAGAGTTCTATTGTATAATTAAAGACATAAAACTATTTTAAAAATTTTAAATGTTTATATTATAGGCATTTGTAAAATTATAAATAATAATATAGTTGAAAGTGAGGTGTTTTCTATCACACATTGTCATGGCACAAATGGTGAGATAAATATCTACAAGACCACATTGATATATATATATATATACATATAGAGAGATGATCCGTGCGGACGTGCCCGATCGAACGGTCCAAAAAAAAAAAAAAAAACAAAAAAAACACTCGACGACCTCTGACTCTTTCTCTCGCGACTCTCTCTCTCTCTGACTCTCTCTCCCTCTCTCGACTCTCTCTCTGTCTCTCTCGACTCTCTCTCCCTCTCTCGACTCTCTCTCTCCGGCGAGCACCCGCGACGCGTCGGCGACCACCCGCGACCATCGGCGACCACCCGCGACCATCGGCGACCACCCGCGACGCATCGGCGACCACCCGCGACGCGTCGGCGAGGTTGAGCTCTCTGTCTCTCTCTCTCTCTCTATGATTAGGGTTTTTATCTAGGGTTTGTGATGTTTAGGGTTTTATCCTTTAGGGTTTGTGATGATTGGGTGTTTTTTTATCTAGGGTTTTTGGTGATTGGGGTTTTTCATCTAGGGTTTGTGATGATTGGGGATTTTTTATGTCTTGAAAAAATATTTTTATCTTGATTGGGGATAATGGTAATAGATTATTTTTTTCTATCTTGATCTGTACTTGAATAATCATTTGGATATTGTTATTTTTGATAGGCTTGTTGTATTTGACGATAATCCATTCATGTTTCAAAACATTAAGATTTTTATTTACTAGTGATAATATTACTTTTCTTGAAAGTGTTTTAAATTTGATCTAAATATGACATTGTTCTTTCTATCTATTATGAAGGGCCTACCACTTTGCATTAAAAAAAAAAATAGCTTGTTACATTTTCTAATTGGACTCATCACTATTTCTACTTTGCATTAAATAGCTTCTTGTTTCATTTTCTAATTAGACTCATCACTAATTTTTTTCATGCTCGGGGCATCTTAATGTAAGATTAAATTAAACAAAAGGAGTTGTCCGATGTTGAAAGAAATGTAAGAATAAATTAAACACTCTCTATTAAGATTGATATACCTACTTTTTAAATTTGTTGATACAATTGATATTTTTCAGGTTAGCACGAAACACACAATAAGAATCCTCGGTATATAGAGACACCCAAAATTCCACCATTTTGTGAGGTACCTACAAACTATTGATTTCAATCATTTTTGCTATTTGAAAATATTGTGTATGGTTTTTTTTTTTTTTTTGAATTGTAAGTTGCATGGGAAATATTATGTATTGTCATGTGTGAGGTGTGTTGCTATTATTTAGTGTAATATAGTTTCATGAAAGCATTGCTTTAGAGTTTACAATTAATACAGTTTTTTGATTTTTTTTATTTGTTAAACAGGTTCTTCGGTTCTTCTTTGATGTAGACATGGTAGAACAAAAGCTTTGGGGGACCTGATTTTGAAGGGACAAATATAGCTATTCACATGGAAAGATATCACTGAAGTATTAATGTTTGCGAATTTGTATTAATTTAAGTGGCTGTGTGTTATTTTCTGGTGAGCAGTGTTGCTTCTTTTGTGTTGTTTTGGGTGATCCATAATCTCTTGGAACATTGATTTGATCTGTAGCGTTTGAATGTCCAAACCTAACTCAATTAATGCAGGCATGGCAATATATTATCCTTATGTAATACCCGATGTGTAATATTTTATTTATCACTCTGTCTTTGCTCAGTTGATGTGTATTATTTTATCATTGATAAGCAGTGTTGCATTGTGTTTGGAAAATGTTACTCTGGAAAATGCCAGGTTTTGTCATTACCATGGTGTGCTATGTGAATTTTGTAGTCTTGCATGTGTTGGTTGGTTGCTATGTAGACAACTTTGATGGCTATTTTGTGTGTCACTGGTTGTCTCTACCTGGCATTTCTGTGGTAGAAATCCATTTGGCTCTTATAGTTGAATCTGAAGAAAGGTAGTGTGGCATTTCAGGCTTGCAAATTTTATGTTTCGAATGTCGGGATATCAAACTGTGTAGGCTTTAAATATGGAAATGCTAAACTTGTTTGATAATGTGCTTATAATTGAAACTGATCCTTGCCTGTATGTGATGTTCTGGGGTTTGATAAAACAAGTAGTCCGGATGATACAAATTAAAGTATACATATATTTTAGCTTTAGCTTTGTACAATTTATATATTATTGGAATACTACTTCAATAATAATAATATTTTATTTCATATGTATTGGAATTATCATGTTTAAAATAGAGAAAACTCGATATAATTCCTTGGAAAGTTAGCTAAAGGAGAACGTGTGGTCTTTTTGTTTCTGACTATGCAATTTTAGCATACAAATTTTCAAGCCTGAGCCGAAGTTGTGTGATGCTGAGGCCAAGGGTATGACTGCACATATTTATTCTTAGTTCATGCCACAATAAGGACTGTGAATTGAATTTCCTTTCCTGCGGACTGTTAATTGAATTCCCTATTACTGGAAACCTTACTTGAATAACAAAATCAAAACCAACACAACACTTACTATTCATTACATAATCTACTTAACACATTCTATTAATTACATAATTTGAACCATCAAGTTACACATTTGTTCTAAATAAAATTGCACAAATTACAACAAGTAAGAATAAAAACACAAGTTTTATTATGCTCCTTATATCCTCTATAGCCGACTTCATTAAAACTTGGGCAGTCTTGAGCTCCATAATTAAGATGCCCCGAGCATGAAAAAAATTAGTGATGAGTCTAATTAGAAAATGAAACAAGAAGCTATTTAATGCAAAGTAGAAATAGTGATGAGTCCAATTAGAAAATGTAACAAGCTATTTTTTTTTAAATGCAAAGTGGTAGGCCCTTCATAATAGATAGAAAGAACAATGTCATATTTAGATCAAATTTAAAACACTTTCAAGAAAAGTAATATTATCACTAGTAAATAAAAATCTTAATGTTTTGAAACATGAATGGATTATCGTCAAATACAACAAGCCTATAATACCTGAGGATCTGGCCCCGACGAAGGGCAAAACGGCAATAGGGTCGACTTCCCAAAACTCAACGCCCCAAGTAGAGCGCAACTACGCTAAGGATCTCGAAGAGATGAATAGAGATATCATCACCTCGAGAACCTGATGGAGGAGATTTTGAAGCGACCAGATGCTGTACCACCACTACCTCCAGAAGTGCGAAATCAAGGGGGCCCGATCGCAGGGGAAGGTGTCCCACACAACTAGGACCAGCAAAGTCAGCAAGAAAATGAAAGGGTTGGTGAGTCGGTGTATTCTTCTGGAGAGGATCTTAGAAGACGAGAGAGAGGACCTGCTCAGTCAGCATTTCCCTCAAGGAGAACTCAGCTTAGGCCAGACCAAGGAAGGCGCTGCAGTCGTTCTCCACGATGAGAACCAAGGGATGAATGCGTACCACAACCACCAAGGCTGGGACATTTCCGCAGTCCCAGCCGCTACTCGGCGTCATCGGATGATGACTATGAAGATGAATGGCCTGATCGGACAAGACAAACATATAAGAGTGAGGTGACGAACACCCGGGACCGGGATTTCATCGCCAGAGCGCTGAAGGGGTTTGACTCTCCATTCGTTTAGCATATCTTGCATAGTACCCCGCCCAAAAAGTTTGTCCAACCCAAATTCTGGCCGTATAATGGGACAACCGACCCATTCGATCATGTGTTGAGCTTTCGGCACGCGATGGCTTTGTACGAACAGTATGATGAACTAATGTGTAGGATGTTCCCTTCAGTTTGGAGGGAGCAGCCCTCAGTTGGTTCCATCAGCTTCCTGGCAGTTCGATCCGGTGTTTTGAAGAGCTCGGAACCTTGTTTGTCGAGCATTTTATATGCAATCGCAAACAGAAGGACTTGGGAGATGAAAGTGCACATGCAAACTGGGGAATCTATCTAGAGTTATGTGGATCGCTTCTGTCTCCTCATGTTCGAAGTTGACAAGTGAGACCCAATGCCGTCGTAATGGTGTTCCACAATGGGCTGCCGCCCAAGCACGAACTGAGGAACTCCCTGGTAAAGAAGGTCCCAGAATCGTTGAATGAACTGATGTGCCAGGCAGAGAAGTATGCCAAAGTCGAGGACGAGACCACTTCCTCTAGACCCTAGATGGTAGCGGCAGTCTCCAAAAACCCACCAACAAAAGAGGATAAAGGACGTAAGCCACGAGCTGACACAAAGAGTAACCCGACGACCAACAAAGTTACGGAACGCCCGTACACCAAATCCTGGAAAAGATAAAGAACGCGCCGTTCTTCCAATGGGCACCCTCGATGAAAAGCGATCCAGCCACCAGAGACAAAGGCCTTAAGTGTGATTATCACAGAGACTATGGACACCAGACAGAGAGTTGTCAAACACTAAAGGGGTTTCTGGAGGTACTGGTCCATAAAGGAAAGCTCAAGGAGTTTATAGACACTGAGGAGAAAAAGTGGCCTGAATAACACGTGATTGCTGTTGCCCCATCACTTGAGGCCGAAGTCATTGACATTATCTGGGAGGATTACCAGTTTTAAATGACCACAAGTCGGTCCAACGGGCTAAAAAAAGGTGGTCGGGTCATATGTAAGTCTTGCAGATCGACCAGGAAGCCCGACTATTCACCAAAAGATCGAAAGCAAAGGATCCAGGGCTCATATCCTTTTTCGATGTCACCATAGCGCACAACGATGCTCTGGTCATCACCTTACGCATCGCGAATTATGACGTCAAAAGGGTACTGATCGACACTGGGAGTTCACCGACATTTTGTTCATGAAACCTTATCTCAAGATGGGCCTGAAACCCTCAAGCCTCAAGCCAATGCGGGATCCGTTGATTGCTTTTAGTGGAAGCCAAGCTATCCCGACCGGTCGGATAAATTTGCCTGCACAGGCAGGCAAGGAAACAGTTATGACCGAGTTCACTGTTATGGACTTCCCTTTCCATTACAATGCCATCATGGGCCGCGTCTGGCTAGGGGCAATGAAGGCCATACCTTTGACCTATCACAAGAAATTGCGTTTCCCGACCTCACGCGGGATGATGGAGATATAGGGCGATTAGCCAACTGCAAAGAGGTGTTACGCCATCGCCACTTCCGGCAAAGCTCCAGTCGAAGAGCAACCTGGAGGCGTAGATGACATACACCCGAAGAGTTAGCAATTACTGAAGGATCAGGTGAAGGCCGATGAGGCCCAACCTGGAGAAAATCTTCATCAACCCGCACAAACCGGAGAAGTATTTCCTTATTGGTATCGCGTTAGACCAAAGTGAAAGAACAAGTCTGATCAAATTACTCCATGAGCACGTAGATGTGTTCGCATGGAAGCCTTCTGATATGCCCGGCATCAATCCAAATGTGATCTGCCACCGGTTGTGCATCTCTCCTGCATTATGACCTGTCAAGCAACGAGAGAGGCGAGTAGCACCAACTCATGCCGATGCGATCAAGGAAGAGGTGGAGAAGCTCCTGGCTGCGGGATTTATCAGGGAAGTCTGATACCCCGATTGGCTAGCTAATATGGTGGTGGTGCCTGAGAAGAATAAAAAGTGGTGAGTCTGTGTCAATTTCACTGACCTCAACAGCGCTTGCCCAAAGGACAGTTTCCCCCTTCCTAAAATAGACCAGTTGGTAGATGCCTCCTCAGGCAATGAGCTGATGAGCTTTATGGACGCATATTCAGGGTATCATTAGATCCCGATGTACGAACAGATATAGAAAAGACATCAATCATCACCCCGATGGGTACCTACTGCTACAAGGTCATGCCCTTCGGGCTAAAGAATGCGGGGGCAACATACCAACGACTAATCACCAAAATGTTCAAGCAACAGATCGACAAGAATGTTGAAGTCTATATAGACGACATGCTGGTGAAAAGTGACAAGTGAAGTGATCATCTAGAGCATCTCAAGGCAGCATTTGAAGTGCTTCGAAACTACCGCATGAAGCTCAATGCAGCTAAATGTTCCTTCAGGGTAGAGTCGGGGAAATTCCTCGGCTTCTTGACCACACATCGGGGGATAGAAGCTAACCCCGATCAGATCAAAGCCGTGTTGGAAAGGGTACCGCCAAGGAATCAGAAGGAGGTTCAAAGGTTGACTGGGAGATTGGCAGCCCTGAACCAGTTTATCTCAAAGGCTACTGAAGGAAACCTCCATTTCTTCAAATTGCTTAGAAAGGCTGAGAAATTCGATTGGAGCCCCGAGTGCCAGTTGGTCTTTGAAGAGTTCAAGAGATATCTAGCATTGCCTCCGCTGCTAATGAAGCCAGATCCGCGCGAGCCACTATACCTTTACATTGCGGTTTCCGACCACGCAGTCAGTTCAGCTGTCATAAAAGAGCATGAAGCAGTACAACGGCCAGTCTATTACGTCAGCAAATCCTTATGCGGACCAGAGTCCAGATATCTTTACCTCAAAAAGGTCGTCTATGCCCTTCTCGTGTCCTCCCAGAAGCTTAGGCACTACTTCGTTGCTCACTCAACTAATGTAGTGACTGATTACCCACTCAAGCTTATCCTTAAAAAAGCCAACATCACCGGGTGAATGCTGAAATGGGCAATTGAACTGTCTCCCTTTGATCTCCAGTACATCCCAAGAAGTGCTATAAAAGGGCAAGTAGTCGCTGACGTTTTAGCTGACTTAACCCCACCGTCCGAGGAAGTTCTTGTGATTGATGATCAAGAGATAGTGACCGGCCCGATGTGGACTCTAAACGTCGATGGAGAATCTACTCGGAAAGGCGCGGGGGACATGACTGGTCTTGAGAAATAGCGACGGACTTCTATTCGAACATGCCATAAAGTTAGGCTTCCGAGCATCCAACAACGAAGCGGAGTATGAAGCCCTTGTTGCAGGGTTGGAGCTCGCAATTCACCTCGGTGTTAAGTCCATTGACATCTATAGCGACTCGCAGCTAGTGGTATACCAGAGTATCGAAGAGTACGAGACCAGGGATGAACAGATGGTGGCATACCAGGAAAGGGTGCAGTTTTTACTCTCTCAATTCAAATCGGCTACCATCCATCAGATAGAAAGAGAGCTCAACGCTCAAGGCGATGATTTAGCAAACTTGGCATCAGCCATCAGTGGAAAGCCGACCAGAAGCATTCAAGTTGACTATTTGAAGATCCCTAGCATTGAAAGGGCGAATGAGGTCTTGACGATTGCCTGTGCGGAAGACTCACCCAATTGGATGACATGCATCAAGCGACATCTTGCGGAAGGATTTTTGTCGGAGAGTAAAATCGAGGCAAAAAAGCTCAAACAAAGGTAGGCCAGATTCTGGATGTCATCCATGGGAATTCTCTATAAAAGAAGCTTTCAGGGACCCTACCTATGATGCATCGGACCTCAGGAAGCACAACGGCTGCTAAACACACTCCACTCAGGCTTGTGCAGAGGAAACATCAGTTCCAAATCGCTAGCCCTTCGGGCGGTATAAATCCGATATTTCTGGCCAAGAATGAAAATAGATTCTGCAGATCTCGTGCGGAAATGTGAAAATTGTCAAGAAGTTCGGCCCACTCATACACCAACTAGCTGCAGACCTTATCCCCCTAAAGATCCCCTGACCTTTCGCCCAATGGGGACTGGATATTGTCGGACCTAGGTCCATGGCACCTCGGCAAAAGCGCTTCCTTTTGGTTACCACCGATTACTTCACGAAATGGGTTGAAGTTGTGCCTTTGGCAAGGATCAGGGATATCGAGGTCAAAGCTTTCTTGTGGAAGGAGATAGTGTGCCACTTTGGAGTTCCATACTCCATTATTTCAGACAATGGCAAGCAATTCAACAGTACTGTGATAAAAGAGTTCTGCGAAGAGCTGAAAATACAGCATCACTTTTCCACTCCATGGTATCCCTAGAGCAACGGGCAAGCTGAGATTACGAACCAAACCATCCTCAACAGTTAAAGAAAAGGCTGGATAGTGCGAAAGGTAAGTGGGTCGAGGAACTCCCTTTGGTCCTCTGGTCTTACCGGACCACCTCAAGAAGGTCTATAGGAGAAACTCCCTTCTCGCCGGCGTTCAGAATTGAAGCCGTCCTACCAATTGAGACTGACCTAACAACACTTCGGACCCAGGATTTTGACCAAGCAAACAATGACAGCCAGATGATGCAGGACTTACAGCTCCGTGATGAAAGGAGAGAGATTGCAATAAGAACAACAAATTATCAAAATCAGATATCTCAGTACTACAACTGACGAGTCTCAAGCAGGAGTTTTCGAGCTGGCGACCTAGTCCTTAGAGAAGTCTTCCTAGAGAACAAGAACAAGAAAGATGGCAAGCTTGGCCCAAACTGGGAGGGCCCTTTTAAAGTCACAAAAGTCAGACCAAACAGGGCTTACCACTTAGAAACTATGGACGGGCATGAGATTCCTCGACCTTGGAATGTAATCCATCTCAAAAAATATTATCATTAAATGAGAAATGCTTTCTCTCTTAAGTTTTCTATGTGCATGAATAACACAGCAGGACGAAGAACGGTAAAATGAAGTCGCACTCAAAGGGCTGAAACTTGATTGAGGTCGCTCTTTGCATTCAACTCAGTTCAACCCTAGTTGTCGCGCACTAGCCTCAATGGCAAAACGAAGCCGCGCTCAACGGGCTGAAACTCGATTGAGGTCGCTCTTTGCACTCAACTCAGTTCAACCCTAGTAGTCGCGCACTAGCCAAACGGCAAAACGAAGCCATGTTCAATGGGCTGAAACTCGATTGAGGTCGCTCTTTGCACTCGACCTAGTTCAACCCTAGAAGTCGTGCACTAGCCAAATGGCAAAATGAAGCCGCGCTCAACGGGCTGAAACTCAATTGAGGTCGCTCTTTGCACTCAACTCGGCTTAGCCCTAGAAGTTGCGCACCAGCCTCAACGGCAAAATGAAGCCGCCCTCAATGGGCTGAAACTCAATTGAGATCGCTTTTTGCACTCAACTTGGTTCAGCCCTAGAAGTCGTGCACCAGCCTCAATGGCAAAACGAAGCCGCGCTCAACGGGCTGAAACTCGATTGAGGTCGCTCTTTGTACTCAACTCAGTTCAACCCTAGTAGTCGCGCACTAGCCTCAACGGAAAAATGAAGCCGCGCTCAACGGGCTGAAACTCGATTGAGGTCGCTCTTTGCAGTCAACTCAGTTCAACCCTAGTAGTCGTGCACTACCCTGAACGGGAAAACGATGCCGCGCTCAACGGGCTAAAACTCAATTGAGGTCGCTCTTTGCACTCAACTCGGTTCAGCCCTAGAAGTCGCGCACCAGCCTCAACGATAAAATGAAGCCGTGATCAACGGGTTGAAACTCGATTGAGGTCACTCTTCGCACTCAACTCGATTCAGCCCTAGACGTCGCAGCCCAGCCTGAACGGCATAACAAAGTCTATACACCCGTGCAACATACGTTAAAGAGAACGGCGTAAAAGCGTGCATAGCATTAAGACAGATGCAATCCATTTCTACTAAACCTAGTGCAAAAAGATAACTCTAAGGAGGATCCAGGGGAGGTTAGCATATGCCGATCTCAAGCAACTTACTTCTCCCTATTATTAAATCATGTCGACATCACAAGACAATATAAAAAAAAAGAGGGAGAAATAAGCATGCAAAGAAAGCAAGGTAGTAGTACAAGGAATCAAACCACAAGCTAAGAAAAAATTATTCCGTTCAAACATGTCCACCATACAATAAAGAGGCGTTTCGCCATTTAACCAGCAAACCATGAGTTTTTTTTTTAAAAAAGAAGGGTGGAGATGCAGAGGATGGTTCTCTAGAAGCCAATCTAATTCCCCCTGCGGCACACCTCGAGGAGGTTCGGCAGATTATGACCATGGAGTCATCCTCGATATCTTCTCGATTGCTCACTCCGCTTGCCAAGGTCACTAGATCTTCATTCATATGAACCACGGTCTTGGTTGCGTCAGTCACAGAAGGAAGTGCTTCTATTCCCGCAGCGCTCTCAGAAGGCTTGTTCTTCACCCCTACTGTCACGCCCCAGGGCGACCGTCCCCGGGACGCGGCAAGTGTATATATGATATCAGTATAAACAGGAGTTCAATAACATACTCACACAACAGCTAAAATGACAACACAAACAACAAAAGCAAGGCTAACATGATATATACACGAATTGCGGAAGCTAAAAGACTGAATCTGTAATCCAAAAACATATAACAGACTCGATACATAATCAACTGTCCTGTGAGAGCCAATATATACAATGACATCCAAATATAATACAAAAACGCGTGCCCAAGCACGGAATAAATACATACAATCACAAGGGATGCTGATAGCCTCTGATACTCGCGGGACGTAGCGCTACTCCGCTACTGATGAAGTCCCTCGGGGAGCTCTTCCTCCAGATCCGACTCAGATGACACTGAAGAAAATAATATGCGAGGGGTGAGCCACATGCTCAGTGAACAGCACAACCCATGCCCCACAATTTATATTAACCACCAGATTTTTATTATCCCACAATCACATTATTAAAAGCCACAAAATGGCAACAGCTATACAGGCCAGGGGGGGGGGTGGCTATCGCCAACCCACTACACCCTCACCCTCACCCTCAATATGGTGACATAGGATATTGGGACTGACTAGCCTGATAAACATCCATACACATCCATACACCCTCACCCTCACCCCTCAATAGGTGACATAGGATATTGGGACTAACAATCCAGTGAGTCGCTACATCGCCAACCCACTACACCCTCACCCTCACCTCTCAATAGGTGACATAGGATATTGGGACTGACTAGGCTGATGGTCACCCTTGGTCCACCGATAGTCTCTCCTCCACTCCGTAGGCTGTTTGGCCACTCCCACATTCAGCACAGTCCGAGTCCAAGATCAGGAGGTGCCTACTGATGGGAGCCCCTGCACGGGACAGCCTGTCTAACGCCGAGGTAGTCTTTAAAGGATCCAACGAAGGGAACAGATCAGCCTATCCATCGCATATGATCCACTCGGATCCGCTGACAAACACATCTCAACAACTCTAATGTCATGAATTCCTCAGAATTCCTCCAGGGCGCATAACCAGGATGCGGGGAACATGTATAATAATAATAACAGGGGTATAATATTATTGGGAAAGAAATCTTGGGAGGGCAGCGTGAGGTCCCGATATAGGACATCCCGACAACCAAACAAGGAACACGGAGTACCCTAGCACGGGTCTCAATGTTGACCTCGCAAGGCCCCTCCCTATAATATTATCTAAGGCATGCAATTAAACATATTCTAGCATTTAATTTAACAAATTAAACTAGTAGGACACATGCATAGGCCGAGGCTTCCTAGCATGATAACAAGGTGACAGGATGCACGGCTCTTACACAACCTAAGGGTGCAAGTCCCTAACATACAAGTCTAGGGTGACATGCATTCTACATTTTTCATGCTTGCATGGATTTCACGTTACAACAAGTTAATATAATCCATGGTGCCCCAGGGGAGGACGGTACACGCCCAAGTGCGTATACGCCTCCCTACTGGGTTGGATTGTCCCACTCACCGGTAATCAGGTCATCGCGTGACCGTCTGTCTAGATCTGCAAGACAGGGTAACCAACTAGGTGAGTAAAATTCACAGATACCCCCAAAATACATCAAAAATACTCTAAAAATACCCAATACCCGGACAAACGTACATACGGCCCGTACGCACGCGAGCCCGAGCCCCCGACTCACTCCCGAATCCCCGGCAACCACCTGCACGGCCACCCGCCCTCGGATGCACCGCCGCGCCTCAGCTTGCGCACCTAGGCGCACTGCCGGGCCCCTGCCCGCACGCCTGGACACGCTGCCGAGCCTCCCGGGTGCACCGCGCGCCCACTGCGCCCCAGCGCAGCAGCCCGCGCGCACACCGCACGCCCCGCGCCCAGCGCCTCGCCCCGCGCGCACTCCGCGCGCACCACCACGCGCATCACCCTTCGACCAGCCGCTCGCCCAGCCCCGGGTGCACCCGTGCGCACTGCGCCCCAGCGCAGCGCCCCGCACGCGCACCCGCCCGCTCGCACCCACTGCTCTCCTCACCACGCGCACGCCTGCACCCTTGCCCAGCGCCCCGCGCGCATGCTCCTACACGGTGCCCAGCGCCCCAGCGCCCAGCGCCCAGCACCCTCGCCCAGCACACCCAGTACACCCAGCACGCCCAGCGCGCCCAGTGCCCAGCACGCCCGCTGCGCCTGCCTGCTGCGCTTGTGCTGCCTGCTGCCCGAGACGACCAACCTCCCTGCCCGAGCTCCTCTACCACCAACCACCGGCCACCAATGGCCTCCGACCGCCCCCAACCACCACCGACAGCCACCCACAGCCGCCGACCACCACCCAACCTCAAAACCACCCTCCTAACAAGCATCTAAGCCAAAAAAAGAAGGAAAAAGAGCTTACCAAGGGAAGGAAGGGAAGTTCGGTTGCTCTCCGCGCACCGAAACACCTCCCCAAAGACCTCCACCGCCGAGCTCCTCCCTAGCCCTCGAAATGGCTCAAATCAGGGGAGAAAAGAGAGGGGGAGAAGGGGCTAAACACCTCGGAATTCGAATCCAAAAACACCGGGGTGTAGATCGGGACCGGATCTATCCTTTCTATGTTTTGAGTTTTAAGTTTTGAGAACCCTAGGTGGCTCAAAACTAAGAAAAGGAGAGAGGGGGAGAGAGAAAATGAGATTGAGAAGATGATGAATAGTGTAGGGCAACATTTTAGATCACTTAAATAAGTCAAACCAACATTAATTAGGGTTTAAGCTAGGTTTAAGTGAGGATTAAAGGCTTTAAGTGGGATTTGACTTAGGTCAACCCAACCACACAAAAAACAAAAAGGGTTGACCAAGTCATGGGCCCACTTTGACCGAGTCAACTCTCCCAATGACTTCTCGCTCGGTCAAAACCCGGATACGCCCCGGAACTGTGAAATTCTGAAACGTACCGGAATTCGATAAAATTTTTGTGAGCGGCTTGGAATGGCACCAGGACACATAATATGCAGTTACATTTTCAATCGGAGCCCTCAATCTCAGGGCGATAGCTAACAGCCCGAAATTTTAGCGGTTCCGATCGAAAAACGAAAAAAACTGAAAAACTGCCAGAATGGTCCAACGGTTACCAGAAGGTTAAAAGTGACACATATATATAACACCTACAACATTGGAAACTATTGGCTTCATGGCAGTGGAGTTATCTATGCGGTCAGGGGAAGGAAACTCGTCGACATCAATTATATAAGACAGGGTACAGCCAAGGAAACTGGTTACCTGACCGGGCATGTCTGTATGCCCAGAGGGAGATGTCAGATTTGGATGGTCAACCTTCTCATTAGATTCAAGGAGTTGAGGCCCGATGACTTGAATGACTAGTTCAGGGCCCGGCTCAGGCGCTCCAACCCTGTAGTCTTGGAAGCCCTTACGATAACACCTATCGTATCCGACTGAGACGGCCTTCGCAGACTTCCTTTCTATCTAACCTAGGCGCTCCCGCACTCTTTCAAGAACTTGGATTTCAAAATCCAATTTCATCTCCCTCTTTTGCTGCTTGGCCTCAGAAACATTGAGAGCCCTTTCGGCCTGTTCTTTCTCCAAAATTCTAGATAGAGGTCCTTTTTAAGCTTTTCAACCGCCCGGGAGTGCTCTTCCTGGGCAGCTTTCATAGCAGTCTCAGCTTTCTCTCGAGATGCCTGCTCTTCCTCGCGAGCGGGGTGTGCCTGGACGGCATCACTAATGAATTGATCAAACTTCTGGCCTGTCATGCTCGAATAAACGCTGAGCTACCCCAAAATAAGAAGACCATAAGAATCTCGAAAGATAGATAAATGTACTCTTCCACGATTTGGTTTACAACAAAACGAAACACACCTGGTAGGCCATGCTTTGCAGGATTGAACCCACCTTAGAAGAAGATATATCGCCTGCCACGGCCCTGTCCTTCTCCAGGATCACGGATTGGATCAAACCAACCACCACGCCATGGTCTTTCAGACTGGAATCAGACACTTGGATCGGGCGGGTCTTGTCCGAGGGGCAGGGACAAACGCCTGGACCTCTTGGTCTCAGGAAGCAGATGGAGGGGGAGGTAGCCTGAATGCAGGGACAACCTCTTTTCCTTTGCTTGAGGGGGCATTAGAGGCGGGTGGCAATGACCTGGGAGCTGAGGACGGATGACCGGCTATTGCTGGTTTGCTTCTCTTGGACGGAGTGCTCGAAGATTGCCTTGCCGGCGAACGCCTTCTCTTCTCTGGGCCAAGGAGCTTGCCAATACTCCCTGATCGCATGTCCACTTCAACCTGGAGCGCCGCAAGCCTCGCCATCTTCTCCTTCTCGTTGGAAGAGGGGTTGTCCTATCCGCGGAGTTAGAGCCCGACTTCTCCCCGGGCTTGGGATTGGCCTGGAGCGTCACAGGTCTGGCTGACCTTTCCTTCTCGCCAGAAGTGGGGGTCGTTCTCCCCAAAGAACAAGAGCCCGATTTCTCCCCGGGCTTGGGACTAGTCTTGGGCCCTTTATGAAGGCTCAAACCATGTCAGGCGCCGCTGGATGAACTCTCCGTCACCATGGGGTCACCCAAACCCAATTGAAAGATTGGTTCTAAATCCTCCTCGGAGTGGTTCTATGTTTCAGGAAGTTGGCTAGTCTGAACAACTGAAGGGTTCGACTCGTCGATAGGATAGGAAGGGGCTACAACAATATCACCAAAACGAGGGCAGAGCCGATGACAACTGCTCGGATTAGGATTATCCCAACCAAGGATCCTGAAGAAGGCCTGGTTGTTCCTCTTTAAAGCGACTTTGATATGCTCCAACTTCACCAAATCGTTAGATGGACGAGAGTTCGCGGCGGGAGCTGAATCAGAACGGAAAAAGAGTTAGTAAGTTTGAAACAGGAAATTATGTCATGAACGGACTGAGTAATGCTGCCCAACCTAGAGGGCCCATCAAGATGAACCGAGGGATCTTCCATATATCTTCGGGAGCATCACCAAGCTCTCAGTTGCTGGACAAAATAATTAACTTGCTCTCGGTCCAATTCTAATCTGAATCCGACAGTTCATCTATGAGTTTCTCATTGGAATTCCTAGACGTAAAGTGATAACATCTACCAGATTTTCTGAGCTCATATGTATACATTATTTCGGGGACACCTAAATCTAAGTTGAGCTCCCTATTCAACGTTACATAGCACATCAAAACCCTAAAGAAATTAGGATTACACTGCTTGGGATGAAGCTCGAAGGTCGACAGAAACTTCCTCACTAACGGGGGAAAGACAGAGTTAGGGCACCTCTGGCTATGCGGGAAGGATATACATACATGCATGAATGGTTCATACTATCTAGAGGGATAGGGAATGTGTAGAACTAGGACCATTCCATACCCACTGACTCTGGAATTTTGAACATACTTCTAAGACCAGAGAAGGATTTCGTGATTGATGTTCTCATGATGGAAGAACAGTTAAAGAAGGAAGACACAGAAAATAGACCCTTCCTAAGACTATAGAATCGAACCCTCACAACGAGATGAAGAGGGGTTGTAGTGAGAGGGAGGGACAAGTTAAAAGACGAGAAGAGAGAGAAAGGGCAATACCTCAATTCAAAGATGAAGGACTTGATTACCTCCTCATCAAGACATCGAATGCCTATTTAAAGGACACTAGTCGCGCCGAAGAGACGGCGCGTCTTTTCGACTGATCGAGGTGCGACGGTTGGCGCTTCAGGAAGGAGGAACGACAACCCTAATCATGGGATTGATTTAAAACGCCTTAAATATCCCACTCGAAGAGCCACGTGTAAAGGTGTCCACAGACCTCTGACTTAAGAAGATACGCAGAATCGTGCGATTCAATGACTCAAATGATTACTTGGTTAAAATCAAACACCTAAGCGAAAAAATTAACGGTCATAAATGATGCCCGACCTGGTTAACCCGATTAGAGAAGTTAGTCTGGAAGTGCCCAACTTCAACTACAGACCAGCAATGCCCACCTAAAGTAAGAAAGAGCAGGAAGTGGCATGCGAACAGTGATGACATATAGTGGACCAAAACATTCATCTATGCAAACATGAATCATTTTCCTCATAAAGTTAAGTCACCAAAGACAATTATCAAAAAACCATGAACGCAAGGTAAAAGCGTTCACCATACAACAACAAAGGTAAAATTAACATGGGACGCAGCCCAGATAAACACCATGTGTAATTTTTTTTTAATGACAAGAAAAACATAGAAAGGCCCACAAGGATGCCCTCTCACTACCGAGGACGAGAAGCGAAAGGAGCTGACCAAGTAGAAGTACTCGGAACATCCCCCGTGTAGCGGCCATGACACCTCCGAAACAAAGAAGCGTCATATATTTCTTCAAGTCGATTTGATGAAGGTAAGGGTTCCCCATCACTACCAGCCATGTAACCGGCGTAAAAGCCAGCGTAGAAGTCTTTAGGCCGTTCGTCCTCCTCTTCCTCCTTGATCAAAAGCCTTAATTTCTCAAGCTCCTTCTGAATGGTGAAGACACGTACGTTCCCAAACCACGTGGCTGGCCTTGCGAGGAAGAGCAGGGGGCACTGCGAATAGAGTGTCAGTCCTGACACGAGCATCAGCCACAAATCGAGGAGGGCTAGGACTATGAACCTGAACGGTCATCTGCGCTGGAGACGGAGGAGCCGGTGCCGCTACTCTTGGCTCTTCATCAGCCACGTGGGAGCCCTAGAGGAACTCGGCGTGATCCCCATGCCGGGGAGATTGACCTCCAAGGATTTCTTCCTCCTCTTCTGCTTGTTCTCCAAAGTCCGCAGAAAGGGGAGCTTGGTGATTTAGGGGAGAAGGGGGAGCTTGACGATTCAGGGGAGGGTCTTCCAGCATGGTCTTCCAGCTCCTCCCACGAAAGCCTAAGGCACAGTTTATGTCCCCCGTGCGAAGGCTCTCTTGTGGAGGACAAGCATTGAGGGACGAGTCACCTAGAGAGAAAAAGTGTAATAAAAGGAAATCACCTTTAAAAGAAGAAAAGCAACTGCTGCCAAAAGAAAGACCGACCTAAACCCAATGGAGAGTCCCTCCAGTGAAGCGAAATCCAGTACGTGCAACCTTCAGGCATCCATGCGCCTTGGATCTTGAAAATTTTGGGCCACCAATCGTAGATGAATTCTTGAGCATCCTTTATCAGCTCCCGTGACGCCGACCTCCATGCCAGATAAAACATCTTGTCCCCTCCATTGATGAGCTTCAGGATATACAAGCTTCTCACCTCGTTCAGGCCAAGGCTCATGCCGCAGGCGTGGTTGAGGGTAGTGACTGTCATCAGAATACGGTAGGCGCTTCGGATGAGCTGGAGGGGATGAGGGCCAAAGAAGCTCAAGAATTCTATTATCAACAGGGATAATGGAAAGGTGATCATGCCAGCTTCAATCTGGCTAGAGTAAAGCAAGAGGAATTCACGGTCCGGGGGAGGAGGCATTTCTCCCGTGTACTCTTCGATCACAAGGTTGTCAGGGAATCGAGCCATTTGAACAGAGAATAAAAGCAAAAGGGTGCTGACCAAATTCTAAGAGGAGGAAATTCAAATGAGGTGGATAGAAACTGAAGAGCAGTTACACATATATAAAGGGTTAGGTCTGAAACCCCAACTGCCTCTGTCGTTTGGGAAAACGAGGTGGCAAACTTAAATTTTGGGGTTACCCCCCAAGTGGTATTAAATGAAGAAAATACATGAGCAAGTGACAAGTGTCAAGCATGTGAGGCGTCAGACCCAAGGATCCAACTCAATCGATCCAAGAAATCATGTTGGACAAGCCTATTAGTCGGTCAGGTCTCCTGAGATTGGTTCTTCTAGACTCCCAAGCAATTGAGAGACCAAAAGAAGGGGGCATTGTAAGAGACCAAATTCATCGGAAGGCCGAATAGGGGATAAGATTGTATAAGTACAGGGATTAGCCCATGGTGATAAAAGAGGAGTTCGAGGTAAGTAAGCCCATGGGCCAATGGGCCAAAATTTCCCCACGGCCTCATCAGGCCCACTTTCCCCGATAGGTTGGACAAATGATTATGCCCGACCAGGTCAAGTTGGACGTGCACCGAAAAATTGTTGATTGGAGTTTTGACCAACTAAGAACGGACACTGAGCAATGCCTGACTTAAGGGACAGACCATCTGGGACTCAATGCCCGAATTGAAATGCAGGTCGGCCATTTGCCCGCCCCTGTGTAGTAACGGCTAACAAGAGGAATATTCCCTAATGCTGGAAAAGGACAGAGTGTCAGAAAAACAGTTATAGGTTGATGATCCCTAGGTGACACATTTCCACGGATCCAGAGGCCACGTGGAGATTCCAAATCATGATACAGTCACTCCGCAAAGCCAAACTCGGCATGCCCCTGTTTGGTATAAAAGAGGGACTTCATCTCCCTCTCCAGGTATGCGAGCACTTCCTCTCACTTATTAGTCCTCAAGAATTCTAAGTTCTTATTCTGCCCAAGGAAGGTGACTGACTTGAGCGTCGGAGGGGCGTTAGCCGGCACCACATTAGTGTGAGTTTCAGGTTCCCGAAGGACGAAGAACGAGGACGGCGACTGGCGCTGAAGGTCTGCTACTGGATGTCGTGAAGGAGATTCATCATCAACATCATCTCGGATCCACAACAAAAGCCCTGATCAGAGATGATCTGGCCCAGGAGGGTGAAGGCTTGATTTTACCCCCCACACCTAGCATAACAAAAAAAAACATAGATAACGGGCGGTCCTACGCCACCATCTATAACAGGCTTACAGGACTTGACAGTGAAGCCTAGAACTGATTTATTGTGCCGGTCCATGATGAGAGGCGCTTTGAGATGGTAGTGAGCTGAAGAGCTTCCGCCTTGTATAGGTGGTTCCGACGAAGCATGATGTCCTATATATATGTGGAACTCTCCCAACCCTGTCCAGAAAGAGGTGACATTTCCCTCTTGGCGTTCAGCAAGTCTGAAGATGTTCGGGATCTCATTGCGAAGGGGATCATGGCCACACCAATGGTCTTGCCAGAAATGGACATGCCGACCCAGCAACGAATCATGTGGGAGAAGGGATTTACCAATCCGAAGATGCCTTTGCTGATTGCCATTGTGTAGGTCAATATCACTGGCCACCTCAGATCCCCCATACCTTGTCCACTGTATCAATCCTTAAGTATTCTGCCCCAATTTTGCGGTGTAT
Source organism: Acorus gramineus (assembly GCA_030737835.1). NCBI lineage: Eukaryota > Viridiplantae > Streptophyta > Magnoliopsida > Acorales > Acoraceae > Acorus > Acorus gramineus. The sequence continues at coordinate 24,328,664 of CM060847.1, forward strand.
CGTTGATCCACCGCCCAAGCCAACAAGAGAGGAGAGCTTTTGTTCATGTCCCATATGTCGAGCATGCCATGGCCACCTGATCGCTTGCTCAAACACACTGTACCGCATTCCACCATGTGCGGCTTTTGGGAGGTTGCATGAGTACCTTGCCACTATTGACAACGTATTGCATCGATGTGGCCCAGTGCCCCCTTCGACGCTTAGAAGATCGAAAAAAAGAAGATTGGAATGCTTGACATCACTACCTGAAGAGTGATCTTGCCACCCGCACTCAGTAATTTTCCTTGCCAACCAGCTAAGTGCTTCTGGAAGCGTTCGATCAAGGTCTCTCGAGGGACTAAAAATGACGAACCGGATCCAATGTCATACAATCTGTTCGCCTCGTCCTCCGACGGGTTATGCTAGGTTGCCAGTGATCCTCCTCCTCGAGCGTCGTGGAAACGAGGTGGGGGTGACCTGCAGATGACCCTCCGACGCTATCAAGTCAGCCACTGCATAATATGGGGTTTTGTAGAAAAGGATTTCTAACACCCCTCAATAGGGAGAACCGGTTCTTTATTTGTAGTACTTTGGTGGATGCCCTAGAATCAATGGTGGGTCTCTCTCTCATTGGATGGATGGGGAGAGATCCCAGATTTAGGGGATTAATTATATGTTATTAAGAGGGATTTGCAGAATTAGTTATTGATTATTCCTAGATGAATACATATAGTTTGTTGGGATCTTATGAATCAATTAATGATGTTTCTAAATCAAGGATATTATTGTGATATTAGAGAATCAGCTTATTGATAGCTCTAGATTTAATATACTCTATTGGGATTTAGAGAAATAGTTATTGATAATTCCTCAATAAAAAAATCGAATGTAAACTGCTGACTTGAATTCGTATCGGTCGTCGAGCGTGGAAGGTTCAACAGGCCGGATCTACGTTCAGTGGGCTATCTGGATCATGGCCCCTCGCTAATTGAGTCTTGGACTTCCTGTACATGGAGCATGGTTAATGGGCTTAGATTTTGGCCCCCACAGTCTCCCAGTCGTCCTTGGACAGTTTTGATCACACCAGTAGAAGTCGTCCTTGGACAATTTTGATCGCACCAGTGGAAGTCCTAATGTCTTGTCTTGGCTGGTAGAGAGTGAAGTCCGCATCCTAAGATGCCCGCCAAGCGATTGACACCTCGCATAGGATCATCATGTCGTCCGCGTATTGGATGAGCGGGACTTCGAGACCCCCATTGGAGTTCGACAGGTCGTGCGAAGCCACCGTGAAATGCTCAAAATTGACTATTTTTTATGTTAAAAACCAATTTATTGTTTATTATTTTTAAAACATGTAAACTAAAAAAATATAAATAAATATGCATAATCACACGCACACACAAATATTAATCAATAATTAATTATAGGATTAGTTGAATTAGTTTATAAAATATTGTACTAGGGAGTGACTAATTAAATGGGAAGCATGCATGTGGTGGGGGGGGGGGAACCCGTAATTCTGTTTCCCACATGCACTTTCCATAGACATGTTTTTTGAATAATGTTTTTCAACCTTTCAAAAGAAGGGCAGGTTTGAATGTATGTCACAAGCCATCCAATGGACCGTGGTCTGGCCTCAATTTTATTTGATTATTTGATACTTTAATTATTATCTGAACTGTTTAATAACTTTAAAATTAAATAATTTCGTGGTCCCCAAAACAACAACATTATCATTTACAGGAACACTCCCTTCTTTAACCTCTCAAAAGAAGGGCAGAAATGAATGTACATCACAAGCCATCAATGGTCCATCTAGGCTTTCATTTTTTTTTTTTTTTGGAAAAATAGGCTTGAAGTGTTTTCATCCTTTATACTTCGTTTTGATTATCTGAACTCTTTAATGTGTTTTAACTAATTTAAAATTTATAGGCGAAAATCAAAATTTATTCAGTCATTTATCATCATTATTGTGTCTAGTAGATTTCAGGCAATTAATGGTTTAAACTTAAGAGTTCCCTAAATCAACATATTAGCAATCTATTGACCACTTTAAATTTTATAGAACCGATGTTTTTTTCCTATGTCAGTTATAGATGATTTTGAAATTAATGACCTCATTAAATTTTCATGATCAAAGGAGGACTTGCTTATCATTTTCATAAATTATAAAATAAACTTTCGCTGCTACACGATTCTGCTTACAGCCATGTAAGTTATGTCTTCTGGAATGAGTCATACACTTTTTTATTATTTTTACATATAAAAGAGTTTATATAATCCACTAAATTATATTAATTTTTCTTTTTATACATGATGAATATTTGATTAATTAAATAAAACATCAAGCACATGAAGGTTAATTTTATGCATGTATGGACCACGTGCACTGGACTCTGACGAACCAAGGTGAGCAAATGCAAACCACAAGAATCCTTCTGTATCTATAAATATGAACACAAGGCTAGCTTTGCAACTTCACCACCAAAAGTACTCACTATGGCTTTCTCTGCTTGTTCAATGTTGAAACTCATAACCATGGTTTCCATGGCTCTTCTTCTTCTTCTGCTTCCCTATGTGCATGGGCAAGGCTTGACTGTAGGTTTCTACAACAAAACTTGCCCGAACGCTGAATCGTTGGTCCAACAAGCTGTGGCGAAGGCCTTCGCCAACGACTCCACCGTCGCTCCTGGCCTCATTCGTCTGTTCTTCCATGACTGTTTCGTTAGGGTAAGCGTTGGTCGTTGTGTTCTTTGATGAATTTCTCTTTCTTTGATTTTTTGTTTTGTTTTGCTTGGTTGTTTAATTTGTTTTTGTTAGCTTGAAACACATGAATTATGGACATACAAATGATTTGTTAAGAGTCATGGACCTTGTAGATGTAATTGGTTCTATTTTTGAGGATGAATTGTGCTTGGCATGTATACTTTTCATGCTTGACATGTTTAATCAGTAACCAATTTTGTACTCTCAAATCAAACTAATTTCTTTTCATATCTAGAGGAGATCACTAGTGGTTAGTTGGAAAAGTGAACCTAGTTTTGCTGAACCAGTGAGCATCCTTCACCTCTAAATTAGAGTACTCATTGCAAATCTCAACTCGTACAATGAAGAAAAAATGGTTGTTTGGCTAAATGGGATACAGTCAATTATGGATTCCATCTGGTCTTATTAGTCCCAATTGTACAACATAAATGTGACTAAAGATATAAAAAATTCTATATATTAAACATGTACAATAATTTATGTCAATATTTTATTAGGGTCTAATGAGCATCCGGCTTTGATAGGATCCCCATAATTGTTCACAATTTTCTTAAAGGGTCAACTGCTCTTCATACTCTATTAGTTTTCTCAAATCCTTAACCACCCAACTAAAGCCTACCCATTTGAGGGAAAAGAAAAATAATTAATTGTTTTCATGTTTGGTTTTTTTATGCTTAGACTGAATGTGGTTGTCCAGGTCAGTCTTTTGAGGACTGCAAGTTTTGAGAGTAGGTGAGGCTTACATGCGATGAGTTCCCCTAGCTCTTAGTCTAACTTTTTGTAAAACTTGTGTATTTGTAAAGCATAAGATCTTACAGCAATACAACTTTTGATTACCCATAAAAATAAAAAAATGCTGTCAGTCTTTGCTGGGCCATTCATAACTTATATTTGAAAAAGAAGAACAAACTCATTGTAAAAGAAATCAAGATTTTATATTTTTTTATTTTTATCATCTCATAAAACCTACCCTTTTAGCCTTGATTTTTTCCATGCAATCTCAAAACCAAACTCAGCTTATATATATAATATTTGAAACAAGTTTAATCATTTTTTAGGATGGTGTGATTCTTCAAATAAAGCTCATGAGTTTAAAAATGTAAGCATTTTTTATTTAGTTCAACGTGAAGTGTTGATCACTGACAAGTGAACATGTGATATGTCTGTTATATAGGTTTATACTTAATTACATTTTATGGCATACCTTACAATTTTGACATTCTTTAGATTTCACATAAGCATGTACTTGCAAAACATATATGCTTTTACAGAATCAATCACATATTCAGCTAACATAGAATATACTTCATTAGCAAACTGATAGGCTTCATAATTGTTAGTTGCATATAATAAGAACTGTGTGTGACAACGTCCATACACATCGATCCATATATATCATCTCACATCAACTATATCCATTTTAGATCATGTAAAACATCTATTTATAAACTATTGTTTCATATCGAATATATCATAGTATTCATGGGCGACCATTTTAATTTGAATGATCTTTCAATTTGTAAACAATTGTTTCATATAATGAAATGATAATATGAGGTTCGTGCATTCCGTGTGAATCACGTATATATATTTCTTATCGAGGTATATGTGTCGATAAAGAAAACATATCATGTCATTGAAGCATATATGCTTTCATTATCAACGGCATATACTTTAATAAATGATGTATATACACGATTTGCACGGATTACACCATATCATTAATCCTTATATATATAATAATAAATAATAATAATAATAATAATAATAATAATAATGAAAAACTCATTCGAACCACGAGAATGACTGAGTGTAACATTTTTTATAATGCATTTAGGGTTGTGATGGTTCGGTCTTAATAGACTCGAACTCAACCAACACGGCGGAGAAAGACGGCCCCCCCAACAACCCGAGCCTCCATGGCTTCAACGTGATTGACTCCGCGAAGTCGGCCATCGAGTCGGCTTGCAACACCACCGTCTCATGCGCTGACATCGTGGCCTTCGCAGCCCGCGACGCCGCCACCCTGGCCGGCAACATCACGTGGGCGGTCCCCTCAGGGCGGCGCGATGGCTCGGTCTCGATCGCCAACGAGACCCTTACCAACCTCCCCCCGCCGACCTTCAACGCCTCCCAACTCATCCAGAATTTCGCGAATAAGAACCTCACCTTGGACGAGATGGTAATGTTTGGAAATTATAGTTCCAACTTCAAAAGCTTCAGGAAGTTCAACTTTTAAGAAATGAAGTTTGTAAACACCAAGTTGATTTCTCAATAGGTAACCCTATCGGGCGCGCATAGCATTGGCATCTCCCACTGCGGGGCCTTCACGAACAGGCTTTACAACTTCAGCAACGCGAGCATGATCGATCCCACGCTCAGCTCCTCCTACGCGGACCTACTGCGAAACAAGTGCCCCTCCAATAGCACGCTCTCAACGCCGATCACGGTCGCGCTCGACATCATCACGCCTAATGTGCTCGACAACAGGTACTTCTGTTCTTCAAACTGTGTGTTTAATTAATATCTTTAGAAGTTGTTTATGACAGCGTTTAGTTGCATGATTGGACAACTTTTATGTTTACAGAAAACTGCTTTTGTAATTAGCAGCTTCTTGTAGACATATTTCAGGCCAATTGTGTTGAAAAACTGCGATTTTTAAAAGCTGGGGGAGGGGGGAGCTTTTGCAAAATTAGTTTTAAAACCTATCGGTTTTGCAATCGTACAACAAGATGCATTCCATGAGAAAATCAATTAGTTTTTTTTGCATATATATCCCTCAAAGAATCCTATATTATTAAAATATCTCTCTTAAAACTTTATTTCTGCCAATATTCATAAAAAAGATTAAAATTGTGCACGAATGTCATTTTAAAGGATATTTATGCATACCATAAACCTTTAAAATTTACAATCATTTATCCCTTTTGAGGGATGTTGCTGGCAATAGTAAATTTCCAGGGGTATTTTGTTAAATGAGATTTTTTTTTCAAGGGTATATATATATGCAAAAAAAACCCAATTTAATTTCAAATATGATTTTTAATTTGTTATTTTTTAGATCTTTCAAATTTTTAGCTTATCTAAATAATCCAACGATTAGTTGTTATATATATATATATATATCTTTTAGATCCTTCTGTCTAATACTATTTGTATGGATATATAGATTAGTTAACAAATGCATATGAGATAATTAACATTTCATTAGATTTAAGAATGTACATATAATGCATAACAAATATAACATTGTATAAGATTTAAGAATGCATATGAATTAAAATATATATACAAAAGGTATTTCATGGGGTAAACAATAGACAAAAGGATAGAAGCATCTAGAATAAATGTAACTACTGATTTAGTTAAGTGTTTTGATATGCTATAAAAGAAGTCTAAGGAACTAATATAAGGGGTTGAAAATTTGGATATAATTTTTCCGTGTTCTATTTCATTTCATTGTAATTTAAAAGTTTGTTACAGTTTTTACACCCAACATAGAAGTTTTTTTAAGTATTTCTCGTATTAATGAAGAATAATGTTTCAAAAATAAATTTATTATCTCTATATTATTAATACTGTAATTCTCCCATATGAATGTATGATACTCTCTGTAATAACATATATAATACTGAATGAAACACTTGCTGTCATACACGAATTTTGTGACAATAACAGATACTATACGGGGTTGCAACTGAACCTGGCGCTGTTGACGTCGGACCAGGCGCTGTTGACCAATGTGAACACGAGCGCGGCGGTGAACAACAACGCGAACAACCAGACTGCTTGGGTGGAGAAGTTCAAGAAGGCAATGGTGAGGATGGGGAACATTGGGGTCCTGACTGGTACTCAGGGGGAGATCAGGAAGAACTGTAGGGTTGTTAATAGTGGGAGTGGGATTAGTTTGGTTGTGGATTCCATGGGTTCTCATGAGGATTAAGGTACAACATTTTGATGGATGACTTTGTTTTTGTTTGAGTTTAGTAGGCTTGTTTGGCACAGTTATGCATTGAGCATGTGTTGAAGGCGAGTGGTCTGGTGGTAAGGGACATTTTCTATCCAGGTGTCCCTACTTTGAGTCGTTCTATCTTAAATAAGTAAAAAAAAAAAAAAAAAAAAAAAAAAAAAATTGTATTCCCTTATAGGCTGGTTGCAACTTGCAGTGGACTTTACTCCATATTATATTCTGGACCATGTTGGCTTGAGTTGGCTCATATTTCATTAGCACTAATGAGGATATACCATTGTGTTTTATGTATTCTGCAGTACATTAAATGAGTTATACTTTTGGGGCTTGGAAAAAAGGTTGTGCATAACATTATACATCCCTCCCCCTTTCACTAAAAATACACATTGTTGTTTGAGGGCTAATACTATATACTAAGTCTTTTTTGTTGCCCCATACACTGTGATGGAGTAGCGTGTAATGCTTTATCGTTGTGTAAGAGAATTATCACAATATATGGGGCATAATTTTTTCCTTTTTCAAAGAAAACAATGCATACTTCAATTCGTATGATAATATGTATGTATTTTAATAGGCGAGTGTATTTTTTCTTTTAAAAGAAAACTTTTGTCAGCTGTGGATGAGACTGCACACGTAACTGAATATATCATTTTCTTTGTTGCTTTACCATCTCAGTGGGTTATATTGAACAAGAAAAATATGAATATATAGCATACGCCGTACATAGATGTCCCCTAAAGGGGAAAAAACTAATATAAATCACTCAAACAATTAAAACATATAAAGAGGTAAGCTGAACATACTCAAGCCCCACAATCCCCCAACAAAAGCTCATCCATGCAACCAAATGCATGGAAGAAAGCCAATCTACCACTCCCTATACAAAGGATAGTATATATGTATAACAAAAAAGAAATAAACCAAGGACAACCACACTTAGATTGAACTCTCATGGCACATGTGGGATGCTCGAGATCTATGGAATGGTAGTAGGGATAGACTTTATATCGGACACCTCGACCTTGGGGAACGTCGGCAATGGTGGAAGTTCGACCTTAGGCAATTCTGGGACCTCCTCCTCAGGTAATGTTGGGAACTCTGGCTCTGGAAATTTTGGGATCTCTGGCTCTGGTAATGTTGGAAACTTTGGCTCATGTATTGTTGGGAACTCCGGAAATGGTGGTAACTCTGGCTCGGGCAATGCTGGGATCTCTACTTCAGGAAACTTTGGTATCTCTACTTTAGGAGCTTCTGAAAGATGTCTAGTTGCATGGATCATCAAGACATGATTGTTGAGGGAGAGGAGAGTGAAGAGCGTGCAAAATGACAGGAAGGAAGTTTTAGAAGCCATGGTTAGCCTTTGAGGAACTCAGAGATAGAAGCCTTAGATGGTTTGATGAGGTGAAAGTAGGGTTGTGTTTTTATAAGGAAATGTGGATGATTTTGGTATGAAATTAGTACATAGTGTTTAGTGGTTGGGAATTTCCATGTATGTACTGTTGGGAAAAGTTAGTGTTTGGCAACAATTGTTTGTTCATCTTCTCAACCATACTAATTGTTTTCGAATGACACAGATGTGTGGATATAATTTTTTTTTTTAATCAAGTGTTTTTTGATGAGGGTATTTCATTAAGTAAGGTGAGGCATTAGGCAATTTGCTTTTGTGTCTGAGGGTTTAAGTTGGATTGACCTTTAAGACTCTAAAAAAGAGTTTGTTTATCAAATTAATGTTAGATAGGTTTGAAGGAATATTGGACTCCAAACTAATAAAAGGATCTGGAACACAGTATTTATTTGGTAAAGAAAAATTATCCAACCCAAAAATAAAGGACCAGTTGTACTTTTGTAAAAAAAAAAAAAAAAAAAAACTTAACACCAAACCACATGGGGACATGCTTATGCAAATATAATATATCAAAGGATAACGTTATGCACTATCACTTTTTGAGGCTCAATTTTAGTTTACACATTTTTTTTTTATAAAGAAAAATAATATACCTTATCGAATAAAATATATTTTCTTTTATAAAAAATGAACTTTACATTCTAATAAATTAGATGGATCTATATCTATACTATTTATAAAAGTACGGATCTTGAAAAAACACTCACTTGACTGTTTTATCCCTTCAAATGGAAGCATTTTTTCATCTTCTCACCGCTTCCCAAACCACCTCGTCCTCATTTTCTTCTGTTGTTTCATCTTATGATTCCCTCGACCACTTCCTCCGCTCCTCCCTCTCTCTCCCCTCCCTGTCATCGGCACCGACGCCTCCATTGTCACCAACCTCTCTCCCTCCATGGACGCCCTCACCCCCGCCCTCTTCTCATCCGGTGGCGTCTCCTCCTCCGATGGATTCGTCTGGATCGCCCACGGCGGCCAAGTCTCCACTTACGATTGGTGCGTCCTCCTCTACCACCGTCCACACTATCTTTGGGTTATTTAGTCAATATGAATATGATCTAAAAGTTAAATATATAATACAAATTCTAGATTAATGTATTTAAGAAAGTGTAACATGGTTTTTTTTTTCTTTCACATCATCAGGAATGTTAAACCCTTCTTTCTGAGGATTATAACACTCATACTGAGAAATGAAAAGATCTTCCAAGAAGAAGAATGTTATGTGATATATAGGGGTTTTGGGCTTCACTCTTATCTTTCCTTTTTTTTTTTTTTGGTGGGAGACATCCTGTTCCACACCTTATCAGTTATAACATGATTGGTGGACATCCTTTTCTGACCTACAAAGAACTTTGAGAATGAAACTTTCAAAAGTGAATTGCATGGATGGAATCTGTTTTTATCAAAATGCTTGTAGAAGTGGTAATATTCTAGGAATTATGTCATTCTATTGCAATTTTACTTACACCCTAACTCATGAAACCACTAAAAATAGTCTAGGTTTCCTACTACTTTATTCATCTAAGAATGTTCTTTATTCTTTATTTCATCTGAATATGTGGAAACTTCCATGCTTTGATCAAGAAGAATGGACTTATGTGCTGCAGACAGTGCTTTTGCGACAATGCGAAGGACATTGGCTTCATCAAGGTTAGTTGTTCTTGCTTAAAATTTATGCATCATTTTGATATAACATTTTTCTATGATGAAGGATACCACGTGTGAGAAACTAATTTGGTTCTTGAATTTTATTCAACTCCTTCTGATTGGTTGAAATGTTGCCTGGTGGTTTGTTTTGCCTATTGCCCATGACCTTGACCTTTCCTGTAGATGACACCATTAATGCTATGCTTTGGTACTGGATTACAGTGGCTTGTCCAGCAGTAAATAAGTAAGATTTCTGACCTCTATGCAACAACTTTTTAATTTTCGTTTCTACCCTATCATTAATTTAACAATTACTTATATAACCAATCTGTTCAAATGTTATCTCAAAATCAGATTTACGTAAAGATATCAACATATTGAAATTTTAATAATTCAAAATTTAAGATATAATTTAACAATTACTTATATAACCAATCTGTTCAAATGTTATCTCAAAATCAGATTTACGTAAAGATATCAACATATTGAAATTTTAATAATTCAAAATTTAAGATATTTATTAAATCTATCTCAATTGAATTATATAAAAATTCAAGGTAACAAGGAAAAAAAATTAGAATTACTTTCTCAAGTTTTGACCTTTAAACCATAGTAGAATAACATTCTGGTTATTTATAAATGATAATTGAATCAGTTTCAAATTGCTCTTACATGGTTGAGGGCTTGATTGTAGGTTTTATATTTTATCATGCTTTTAGTGTTCCAACATCATATATTACTGTGTTTCTGTCTTTTTTTTACATGTTTCTTTATCACTATACGCATATTTCAAAGATCTCCATTGGTTATTGTTTTGATTTTTTTTACATGGAAATGTATGTGATTCATTTGATTTAAAGTGGTCTAGTTCCTACAGCTTTAAAAAAATAATGTTTATTGAACTTTTGATTGACTAATAAGTTCCACTCATCTCAATTGTTTGAATGATGTTAGGTGTCAGTCTATCAACTGTTGAAGTTTTGTTTTATTTTTAATTTTGTATTTTGGACAGGAATAAGGGGCAATGAGCAATCTTGCTGGTACTCCATAGTTTTCTATTATGTAAATGAAATATATAGCTATAGGTTTAAGTGGTTTTCTTTAATGTTCTTGAATAGTAATTTGTGGGTTTCAATACAATTTGGTCACATATGAATTCTAATGGTTGTTATTTTATATTTTTGCAATCTCAAATTGTTCTGTTAGTAGTCTTATGGGTTGTGCTTTGTTTTCACCTTTTCTGTTTGTTTTTCAGAAATGATTAAAAAAATCTTTTTAGAAAGTGCAAATCTTCTTAGAAGTTGTAAATCTTATTATTGTCACAGTAGAGTTATACATTAGAAATAACCTTTCTTGAAGATTTTACTGTATTCAAGTATTGATAAAGACCTTTTCCAACACTTTTTTCATGTTTAATGTTTTTCATGGATCTATAATCATCTTTGTAATGAATTGGTTTTATACTTTTGTGTATCAAATAAATGTTTATTAACACTTCGTTTGAGTAATGGATGTTTATTGGTGTTGAGGCTATCACATTATCACTTCTTTTAATTCATTGGTAAATATGCAATATGAATAGTTAGGATGTGTTTGAGAATCTCATCATGAGAGGATTAAGACTTGTTTTAGGTTTAGGGGACTACATGATTAAATTCTTATGTAGATGTCCAGGGAACTACATGATTAAATTCTTATGTAGATGTCCATTAATATGAGGGTCAATTGCTTATGAGATATATATAATTGGAGATTGATCATAATTCATTTAAGAGTGCAAACAACATATTCATACTGGTGTGTCTTCCACATGATGGGATATATATAATTTTAGTACTTGAATAAATATATTGCAAATTTTTGTTTTGTATTTCATGGGCCTTTACGTATATTAATTTGATTTTTATCAATTTACTTACTTTTCTTATGTTGTTATTGTAGTCCAAAAGTATTATTCAAAATTACTACCATGTTGCTATTGTTTGGACACTTTTATCATATTTTTTTCTCTATTTTTTTAGAAGATAGGTCTACTTTTTAAAATCGATATAAGTATGGTTAATTGGTAGTGTATTTTTTTTATTTTGAAATAATATTCATTTTCATTAAACAAATTAATTCATGTGCAACGCACATGTGCTTTAACTAGTATAGAAAATGTGAAAACATTATAATAAGGCATATACCTCATTATGTGATTCTATGACGCTAACGTGGTATATGATGAGACTGGAATAAGGGCTGAAAAAAAACTATGCAATAACACTATACCTAACCATATATTGGCAAGGTAGTAGAGGAAAACATTTTCATCTCGGGTTCACAATTTGAGCCTTCGCTTGTGTGAAATTTAAGGAGATGATTTAAGAATGAAAAAAAAACACTTATCTAACAAAAAAAATAATATTAAGGAGAAGGAGATAATAAGTAAGTGAATCACTCCTTTATATCTCTCGTTTCAAAGGCCAATTAAGCATGCGAAATCGTTTGATAATTTCCAACTTATCTCTCTTCTTTGTAATGTGGTCTGCAAGACTGCTACAAAATTTTGATCGAAAGGAATCAAGCAATTCTCCCGAGATTATTTTATGTAAATCAGTGTGCCTTTGTTAGAGGGAGAAATATTGTTCAATGTACTCTCTTGGCCCATAAGCTAACAAGGTGTATTGCCTTAATCTACTCTTGTGAAGGGACACTCTCAAGATTGATTTGCATTAAAGCTTTTGATAGCGTGCGATGAGATTTCCTAGGGGAAGTAATGAGAGGTGTATGAACTTTTATGTGTGCTCGTGGTGCAGACTCTTTCTGTCAAGATTGATGGTATATTGGACACCTCGACCTTGGGGAATGTAGGCAATGGTGGAAGTTCAACCCTAGGAATTTCTGGGACCTCCTTCTCAGGCAATGTTGGTACCTCCAGCTCAGAAAATTTTGGGGTAGATGGTATAGGTTTGAAGGAATATTGGACTTCAAACTAATAAAATGATCTGGGACACATTATGATCTTTTTTTACTTGGTAAAGAAAAATATCCAACCCAAAAATTGTAGGCAAGATGATAAAATAAAAAAAATAACAAAATGACGAGTAAGATGAAATACATAATATAGTGACAACACCACATTTATTTTATGGAATCATGTAACATGGAGCACATTAGTTATTTAGTTCTTTTAACTGTGGATTAGTCAATGCATACAAAGATCTTTCTTTTCATTTCCTTTTTATTTTCTTTTCTTTTCTTTAATTTTTTGTTTAGGGCGTAGAAGATCATCAGTGACACCAGTGTTTTAGTACAAAATATTACAGTACTAAAAAAGAAAAATTAAACAAATCGTTGTCCATAAATTTTTTAATTTTATTATTATTTCATTCCATAAGTCAGGGAAGGCAGGCGCTTTCATTAAAAACATCTATGGATTATGTTTCTAATGGATTATATTCCTTATCCATCTATTGTGAATTTAAAAATCTCATAATAATCCTGGAATTGGATCAACACTGAGAACTAAGGTCATGCTTGGATATGTAGTATGGTGGATTATGCGATAGAGAACTTAGTGTCATGCCACTGCGGATCCTAATATGTTTTGCGTGTTTACATGGCATATTCAGCGTTCCCATACTATTTTTTTTGGCATCTCAGAAGTCCCCGAAAAAAAAATGCTTCTCTATTATCCTCCACTTTTTCGAATGCGGAGTTATCCGTCGTGATCCCAAATAGACTCTTAGTTGGACATAGGCAAATCATAAATTGTGGTGCTTACTATTACATAATTTTTTACACAAAGGATCATTTTAATACAAACAAATCCCAATATAACATAGATAACGGGCGGTCCTATGCCACCATTTGTAACAAGCTTACAGGCCTTCACAGTGAAGCCTAGAGTGGCGCTTTGAGATGGTGCTAAAGAGCTTCCGCCTTGGATAGGTGGTTCCGACGATGCATGGTGTCCTATATATATATGCATGTGGAACTCTCCCAACCCTATCTAGAAAGAGGTGACATTTCCCTCTCGGCGCAAGTTTGAGGATGTCCAGGATCTCATTGAGAAGGGGATCAGGGCCGCACCAACGGTCTTGCCAGAAATGGACATGCTGGTCATCCCCGACCCAGCAACGAATCATGTGGGATTGAAGGGCTAAACAAATCTGAAGATGCCTTTGCTAATTGCCGTTGTATAGGTTGATATTACTAGCCACCTCAGATCCCCCATTCCTTGTCTGCCGTAGCAATCCTTAAGTATTCCGGCCCAAGTTTGCGATGGATCGTTGATCCACTGCCAAAGCCAACATGAGAGGAGAGATTTGTTCATGTCTCGTATGTCGAGCATGCCATGGCCCCCTGATCACTTGCTCAAACACACTGTACTCCATTCCACCATGTGCGGCTTTTGGGAGGTTGCATGAGCACCTTGCCACATGAATTGACGGCGTACTGCATTGATGCGGTGCAGTGCCCCCTTTGACATTTAGAAGATCGAAAGAAAGAAGATGGGAATGCTTGACACCACCGCCTGAAATAGAGTGATCCTGCCACTTGCACTCAGTAATTTTCCTTGCCAACCCACTAAGCACTTCTGGAAGCGTTCGATCAAGGGTTCTAGAGGGACAAAAAATGACGAACCGCATCCGGTGTTGCACGATCCGTTTGCTCTGCTTCCTCCGACGGGTTCCACTCTACTTCAGGCGGGTTCCGCTCTACTCCGGTGTTGCACGATCCGTCTACCCCGTTGCGTACACACGATTAGACCCGATTTGATTTGGTCTGCATACGACCGTCTGTACGAGGGGAAGGTGGTAGCTGGTGCCAGACCTCTCCCGATGTCGTACGTCCATACGAGAAGACCTAGCATAGTATTCTAGCCTCCATCAATAGTAGAGTATAGAGGCAAATATTTGCAGGCATTCATTCGACGATTAGAGCATTTATATGCATGCTAAGGGAATGAAATTAAATTAAAACGTTCTAAGACATTACTCATAAATGCCACCTGGTTACCCATAATATTTTGTCAAGTGCATGGTGTTCCAGGGAGATAAAATAAGTACCTTTCACGGACCGTTGGTGTAGAGTTTATGTGCCCCCTTGCCAAAAGCCTCGACCACTTCGTATGTGCCTTCCCAAGTGGCTCCGAGTTTTTCTGCATTGAGTTCTCATGTGTTTTTGGTGATACGCCGGAGTATCCATTTGTTTGGGAAAAACGATCGGGCGTGCACCTTTTTTTGTTGAAGTGGTGATCTTTTTGGCGTTGATAGGGGGCCAGGCGGATGAATGCAGTTTCCCTCTTTTGCTTCAAGAATGTGGGATTATCGGGGAGAGCCACGTCATTCCATGGAGAGTCCGATCAGCTTTGCGAGGTGGGGCAAACCGATGCTGCTGGACGTGTGTTGTTCATGGGAGAGATCGCGTGTAACATAGGATCATTCAGCCAATGTTGTCCATACAGTCCTTTCCATGGAAGGACGATGGATGGCCTAGCCTTTAGAATGATCATTGGTATCATTTGGTATGAGTTGCCCCTATGTGCAGTGTAACCTTTGGCTTGAGCTACCCCCATGTGCAGCGTGGCCATTACCTTGAGCCACCCTAGTGTGTAGCGTGGGCTTTAAACAAGCATTGAAAATAATCGCTTGCCACGTGCTACCCCCATCAGCTCCGCTTGGGAAGGACTAATGGACAACATAGATGAACAATTATGGGAGGATTTCTCTGAGGGGGTGGGCGGAGGTGGTGGCCTGAGTAGGTGAGCCGAGGTGTGATTCGAGCTAGGAGCTGAGCTGATGAGGTGACCTATAGAAGCGACCATGGAGGGTTGAGATGGTGACCCGAGGGTCTGATTGTTTGGTCCAAGATCTCTTTTTGTTCGTCAGATCGATAAGATGAACAAAAAAAGAGATTAATCAAATATATTATCATGTTAGCAATAGATAATGTATAATATCAAAAAAATTCAATGTCGAGAATATAAAAACGGGCTAATATCAAAGTAGGGAGAACCGGTTCCCTATTTATAGTACTTTGGTGGATGCTCTGGAATCAATGGTGGATCTCTCTCATTGGACGAATGGGAAGAGATACCAGATTTAGGGGACTAAATATATGTTATTAAGAGGGATTTGCAGAATCAGTTATTGTTTATCTTTAGATGAATACATATAATTTGTTGGGATCTTGTGAATCAATTAATGATGTTTCTAAATCAAGGATATATTGTTGTGATCTCAGAGAATCAGTTTAATGATAGCTCTAGATTTAATATACTCTGTTGGGATTTAGAGAATCTGTTATTGATAATCCCTTAATAAAAAAAATCGAATGTAAACTACTGACTTGAATTCGTATCGGTCATCGAGCACGGAGGGTTCGACAGACCGAATCCACATTCGGTGGGCTATCTGGGTCGTGGCCCTCGCTAATTGGGTCTTGAACTGCCGGTACGTGGAGCATAGTTAATGGACTCAGATTTTAGCCCCTACAATCTCCCAGTCATCCTTGGACAGTTTTGATTGCACCAGTGGAAGTCCTAATGTCTTGGATGGGAGAGAGTGAAGTCCGCATCCTACTATGCCCGCCAAGTGATTGACAAGTTCATCCTCCAGTTTAAGCTGAGTCTGGAGACCAACTCAAAATATCAGGTGATGAAGCGAATGCTTCTGACTGAACCCTTTGATACCTTGCATAGGATCATCGTGTTGTCTGCATATTGGATGAGCGGGACTTCGAGACCCCATTGGAGTTAGATAGGCCATGCGAAGCCACCGTGAAATGCTCAAAATTGACTATTTTTTTTGTGTTAGAAACCAATTTATTATTCATTATTTTTAAAACACGTAAATTAAAAAATTATAAATACATATGCATAATCACATGCGCACACAAATATTAATTAATAATTAATTATAGGATCAGTTGAATTAGTTTATAAAATATTGTACTAGGGAGTGAATAATTACATGGGAAGCATGCATGTGGGGGGAACCCATAGTTCTGTTTCCCACATGCACTTTCCATAGACATACTTTACCAACCAAGTATTACAATTGTTTAATTTAGTTGTCCCAAATATAACTTTATAATACTCTTTTTTAACCTTCCAAAAGAAGGGCAGGTTTAAATGTATGTCACAAGCCATCCAATGGACTGTGGTCTGGCCTCAATTTTATTTGATTATTTGATACTTTAATTATAATTATCTGAACTGTTTAATAACTTTAAAATTAACTAAATTCGTGGTCCCCAAAACAACATTATCATTTACAGGAACACTCCCTTCTTTAACCTCTCAAAAGAAGGGCAGAAATGAATGTACATCACAAGCCATCAATGGTCTAAATAGGCTTTAATTATTATTATTTTTTTGGTAAAATAGGCTTTTAGTTTTTTGATCCTTTATACTTTCATTTTGCTTATCTGAACTGTTTAATCAGTAACCAATTTTGTACTCTCAAATCAAACTAATTCCTTTTCATATCTACAGGAGATCACTAGTGGTTAGTTGGAAGGTGAACCTAGTTTTGCTGAACCTGTGAGCATCCTTCACCTCTAAATTAGAGTACTCATTGCAAATCTCAACTCCTACAATGAAGAAAAAATGGTTGTTTGGTTTTTTCTGCTTAGACTGGATGTGGTTGTCCAGGTCTGAGGCCACAACTTTTTCAGGACAGCACACCCTTGGCTTTTCTTATGAGGACTGCAAGTTGTTCTTATCATCTAAAGTGATTCTAATATGCGGTCAGTCTTTGCTGGGCTATTCATAACTTATATTTGAAAAAGAAGAACAGTTTCCTAGTAAAAGAAATCAAGATTTTATATATTTTTTTTATTTTAATCATCTCATAAAACCTATCCTTTTTAGCTATTTGACTTTTTTCCATGCAATCTCAAAACCAAACTCAGCTTATATATATAATATTTGAAACAGGTTTAATAATTTTTTAGGATGGTTTTGATTTTTCAAATAAAGTTCATGGGTTTGAAAAATGTAAGCATTTTTTATTTAGTTCAACGTGGAGTGTAGATCACTGACAAATGTCTGTTATATAGGTATATACTTAAATTACGTTTATGGCATACCATACAATTTTGACATTCTTTAGATTTCACATAAGCATGTGCTTGCAAAACATATATACTTTTACGGAATCAGTCACATATTCAGCTAACATAGAATATACTTTAATTATCAGCAAACCGAGGCTTCATAAGTGTTAGTTGCATATAATAATAACTGTGTGTGATAATGTCCATACACATCCCATATATAGCATCTCACATCAACTATATCCACTTTAGATCATGTTAAACATCTATTTATAAACTACTGTTCCATATTGAATATATTATAGTATTCATGTGTGACCATTTTGAATGATCATTCAATTTGTAAACAATTGTTTTATATAGTGATATGATAATATGAGGTCCGTGTATTCCGTGTGAACCATGTATATACATCCCTTATCGAGGTATATGCGTCGATAAATAAAACATATCAGATCATTGAAACATATATGCTTTCATTATCAACGACATATACCTTGATAAATGATGTATATACGGGATTCAGACGGACTACACTATATCACTACTCCTTATATATAATAAATAATAAATAAATAAATAACTCATTCGAACCATGACACTGACTGAGCGTAACATTTTCCATCACGCATTTAGGGTTGTGAAGGTTCGGTCTTACTAGACTCAAACTTGACCAACACGGCTGAGAAAGACGGCCCCCGGCCCCCAACAACCCGAGCCTCCACGGCTTCAACGTGATTGACTCCGTGAAGTCGGCCGTCGAGTCGGCTTGCAACGTCACCGTCTCATGTGTTGACATTGTGGCCTTTGCCGCCCGCGACGCCGCTGCCCCTGGCCGGCAACATCACGTGGGCGGTCCCCTCACGGCGGCGCGACAGCTCGGTCTCGATCGCCAACGAGACCCTTACCAACCTCCCCCCGCCGACCTTCAATGCCTCCCAACTCATCTGGAACTTTGAGAATAAAAACCTCACCTTGGACGAGATGGTAATGTTAGGAAATTATAGTTCTAACTTGAAAAGCTTCAAGAAGTTCAACTTTTAAAGAACGAATTTTGTAAACACCCAGTTGATTTCTCAACAAGTGACGCTATCGGGCGCGCATAGCATTGGCGTCTCCCACTGTGGGGCCTTCACGAATAGGCTTTACAATTTCAGCAACGGGAGTGCGATCGATCCCACGCTCAGCTCCTCGTACGCGGACCTGCTGCGGAACAAGTGCCCCTCCAATAGCACACTCTCGACGTCGATCACGCTCGCGCTTGACATCATCACGCCTAATGTGCTTGATAACAAGTACTTCTGTTCTTCAAACACTGTGTTTAATTAATATCTTTAGAAATTGTTTTTGACAGCGTTTGATTGCACGATTAGACAACTTTTGTATTTGCAGTAAACTGCTTATGTAATTAGCAGCTTCTTGCAGACGGATTTCAGGCTAATAGTGTCCAAAAGCTGCGATTTTTAAAAGCTGGAGAGGAGGGGGGGGGGTGAGCTTCTTGTAAAATCAATTTTAAAACCTATTGGTTTTGCAATCGCGCAACTAAATGTACTCTATGAGAAAATTAATTAGTTTTTTTACATATATATCCCTTAACTTTTATTATTAAAATATCCTTCTTAAAACTTTATTTCCACAATATTCCTTAAAAAGATAAAAATTGTGCATGAATGTCATTTTAAAGGATATTTATGCACATTATATTATTAAAATTTACAACCAATATTTATCACTTTTGAAGGATATTGCTGATAATAGTAATTCGTTAGGGGTATTACGACAAAATGAGATTTTTTTCAAGGGTGTATATATTATATATATATATATATATGCAAAAAAACCCAATTTAATTTCAAATATGATTTTTAATTTGTTATTTTTTAGATCTTTAAAAATTTTAGCTTATCTAAATAATCCAACGATTAGTGGTTATATATATATATATATATATATATATATATATATATATATATATATATATATATATATATATACACGCGCGCGCGCGCACACACACATATATATATATTAGATCCTTCTGTCTAATACTATTTGTATGGATTTATAGATTAGTTAACAAATGTATATGAGATAACTAACATTTCATAAGATTTAAGAATGTACATATAATGCATAACATAACATTGTATAAGATTTAGGAATGCATATGAATTAAAATATATATATACAAAAGGTATTTCACGGGGTAAACAATAGAAAAAAGATAGAAGTATCTAGAATAAATGTAACTACTGATTTAATTAAGCGTTTTGATATGCTATAAAAAAGATATAATTTTTTCCTGTTCTATTTCATTTTATTGTAATTTAAAAGTTTGTTACAGTTTTTACACACAACATAGAAGTTTTTTTAAAGTATTTGCCGAATAATGTATTAAAAATAAATTTATTATCTTTGTATTATTAATACTATAATTCTCCCATATAAATGTATGATACTATCTGTAATAACACATATAATACTGCACAAAACACTTGTTGACTATTTGTCATACATGAATTTTGTGAGAATAAGAGATATTACACAGGGTTGCAACTGAACCTGGCGCTGTTGACGTCGGACCAGGTGTTGTTGATCAACGTGAACACGAACGCGGTGGTGAACAGCAACATGAACAACCAGACTGGTTGCAGTGGTGAGGATGGAGAAGTTCAAGAAGGCAATGGTGAGGATGGGGAACATTGGGGTCCTGACTGGGACTCGGGGAGATCAGGAAAAACTGCAGGGTTGTTAAAAGTGGGAGTGGGATTGGTTTGGTTGTGGATTCCATGGTTTCTCACGAGTATTAAGGTACAACATTTTGATGTTGTGGGGTGACTTTGTTTTTGTTTGAGTTAGTAGGCTTGTTTGGCAAAGTTATGCATTGAGCAGATGGTCTGGTGGTAAGGGACTTTGTCTTTTTAGGTGTCCCTACTTTGAGTCGTCCTATCATAAGTAAGTAAAAATAAAATAAAATAAAATTGTATGCCCTTATAGACCGGTTGCAGTGGACTTTACTCCATATTATATTCTGAGCCCATGTTGGCTTGAGTTGGCTCATATTTCTTTAGCACCAGTTAGGATATACCATTGTGTTTTATGTATTCTGTAGTACATTAAATGAGTTATACTTTTTGGGGCTTGGAAAAGGGTTGTGCATAACATTATACATCCCTCCCCCTTTTACTAAAAAAAACACATTGTTGCTTAAGAGCTGATATTATATACTAATTAAGTCTGTTTTGCAGTCCCATACACTGTGATAGAGCAGTGTGTAATGTTTTATCATTGTGTTTGAGCATTATCACAATGTATGAGGCATAATTTTTTGTTTTTCAAAGAAAACAATGTATAGTTCAATTCGTATGACAATATGTACGTATTTTAGTGTATTTTTTCTTTAAAAAGAAAACTTGTATCAACTGTGGATGAGACCGCACACGTAAGTGTATATGTCATTCTTTGTTGCTTTACCATCTCGGAGTGTGACATTGAACAAGAAAAATATGAATATATAGATAGATGTCCCGTAAAAGTGAAAAAAACTAATATAAATCACTTAAACAATTAAAACATATAAAGAGGTAAGCTGAACATACTCAAGCCTCATAATCCCCCAACAAAAGCTCATCCATGCAACCAAATGCATGGAAGAAAGCCAATCTACCACTCCCTATACAAAGGATAGTATATATGTATAACAAAAAAGAAATAAACCAAGGACAACCACACTTAGATTGAACTCTCATGGCACATGTGGGATGCTCGAGATCTATGGAATGGTAGTAGGGATAGACTTTATATCGGACACCTCGACCTTGGGGAACGTCGGCAATGGTGGAAGTTCGACCTTAGGCAATTCTGGGACCTCTTCCTCAGGTAATGTTGGGAACTCTGGCTCTGAAAATTTTGGGATCTCTGGCTCTGTTAATGTTGGAAACTCTGGCTCATGTATTGTTGGGAACTCCGGAAATGGTGGTAACTCTGGCTCGGGCAATGCTGGGATCTCTACTTCAGGAAACTTTGGTATCTCTACTTTAGGAGCTTCTGAAAGATGTCTAGTTGCATGAATCATGAAGACATGATTGTTGAGGGAGAGGAGAGTGAAGATGGTGCAAAATGAGAGGAAGGAAGTTTTAGAAGCCATGATTAGCCTTTGAGGAACTCAGAGATAGAAGCCTTGGATGGTTTGATGAGGTGAAAGTAGGGTTGTGTTTTTATAGGGAAATGTTGTGGATGATTTCGGTATGAAATTAATACTTAGTGTTTAGTGGTTGGGAATTTCCATTTACTGTTGGGAAAAGTTAGTGATTGGCAACAATTGTTTGTTCATCTTCTCAACCATACTAATTGTTTTCAAATGACAAAGGTGTGTGGATATAATTTTTTTTTTTTAATCAGGTTTTTTTTGATGAGGGGATTTCACTAAGGTAAGGTATTACGCAATTTGCTTTTGTGTCTGAGGGTTTAAGTTGGATTGACCTTTAAGACTCTCAAAAAGAGTTTGTTCATCAAATTAATGTTAGGTTTGAAGGAATTAATATTGGACTCCAAACTAACAAAAGGATCTGGGACACAGTATTTATTTGGTAAAGAAAAATTATCCAGCCCAAAAATAAAGGACTAGTTGTACATTTGTAACCAAAAAAAAAAATTTAAAAGACATCTGCATCCCTACAAACATGGATAATCCCATATAAGTTCATTTGAAAGTTGGGTTAAACACACGAGTCCCTGAAAACTCATAAAAACCTAATTATCATCATCGGGTTAAAATTTCATTTAAATTTGACAGAATATTTTATCACCATGTAATTGTGTAAACATTATAGTCTCTATAAGTAATCATAAAAATAAATTAGTCCATGCAAAATCATATTATCTTTGTAAGATTTTTTATGTTTCCTCATTTTATTAATGTATTGATTGAAAATGGTTAAAAATTTAAGGATCGTTTAATCATTTCATGGTTATAGGTTAAAATTAAGTATGGTAGGTTGGGTTATGCTTATTTTTTTTATTGAAATCAAGGATGTATATTGATTTTTGTGAGTTTTCAAGGACTTGTACGTCTGCCCCAACTTTGATAAGGACTTATATGGGATTACTTATATTTGCGAGGACTTGGATGTCTTTAACCAAAAAAAAAAAAAGAGTTAAACACCAAACCACATGAGGACATGCTTATGAGTACTCGCAAACATGGATAATCATATATAAATGCTGTGATTTTTAACAATTTTTTTTGTGTGAAATAAATAATAATAATCACGAAAAAATATATACGAAGCCCAAATCAATCACCGACGCTATCAGAAAAATATAAAAGCAAACAAGCCACAAGAAAACACACAATTTAATGTGGTTCGGCGTAAGCCTACATCCACGGGGTACTCCGGCAACAATCCACTCTATAAAATAATAATGATAATAAATGTTTTCTCAAGTTTTGCCCAAAACTTGAGGAATACAAGATGAAAGAGGGATATTTGATTACCTCAATGAAACTCTAAATAATTTTCCAAATAATATAGAGAACCCAACCTTAATATAGATCGGAATACGTAGAGGATAATCTGAAGAAGGAATACCTCTCTCTTCTCTCTCTCTCTCCCTCTCTCTCTCTCCACTATTGCTGCCGAATAACACACGCCGAACACCGTTTTCCTTCTCTGGCCGTGCGTCGCTATGAAGAGGAATGGAAAGAAATTAAATACCCTCCCCACATCAACTTATTCACGTGCATGAATTGACCCATGCATGGGCCTTTTAATGGGCTTCAAGCCCTCAATTGGGCTAGATTCTAATAAGCCCACAAACCAAACAATAAGTCCTTATCAAAGTTGAGATAGACATACAAATAATTAAAAACTTGCAAAAACTCATATACATTATTGGTTTCAACAAAAATTAATCCTAACCCAACCTACCTTACTTAATTTTAACCTACAATCATGAAATGATTAAATTATCTTCAAATTTTTAACATTTTTCAATTAACACCTCAATAGAAATGAAAAAACATAAAAAGTCTTACAAGTATAATATGATCTTTGCATGGACTAATTTATTTTTATGATTATTTATGGAGATTATAATGTCTACATTGTCACACCCCAAGGCGGCCGTCCCCGAGACGTAGCAATATATATATTATCAGCTCTCAAGTGCAAAAGGTCAATAACGACTCCAATAAATAACACACAAAGCTGGTAAAACAATGATAACTGATAGATCAACTGAAAAATGTGGAAGCATAAAAATATCAATAAGTCTGTAAACAAAAAATACCATTACAGACTAGAATACACAATCAATGTCCTTTGAAAGCCAAGTCTAGTCCAAATAAAATACAACTTGTGCCACATGCACGATATACATTACATAAAATGACTCTAGGACTGCTGACAGCCTCGCACCCGCCACCCGCTTGACAGAACGCTCCACGCACATAAGACCACGCCACAGGAAAGCTCCAGCTCCACGCCCAACACTGCCCCTTAAAAGAAACAGTATGTGAGGGGTGAGCTACAAGCTCAGTGAGTGGCTGGAAACCAATCACCATTACAACAGTTTAATTTTAAGGGAATTTTCTTTCACGGAAAATATGGGATGAAACCCAATGGATAACAAGGTCACGCGACGGCGCGATCAACCTCACCCTCACCCTCACTCCCGGAGGGAGACTCTTGGGACTCTTGGGGAGAGACCATACCGTTGGTTGAAGAGACGCGAATTTACTAGACTACACAACACTACTAGATCATCTTTATCGAGATAACTGCCCAGCAATGTCTTCGAACATCGATACGTAACCGGACCCAACAACTATGAGAACGGACGAAAACGAATGGGTCACGCGGCGACGTGACCTCATCTCATCGTCACTCTCACCCCTAAGGGTGACACAGGACTATTGGAAGAAAACCTTTTATTCCACACCCTTCGTCATCCGGTAGCCCTCTCCCAAGTAGCCTCTACCTGGTATACTCCCATGATCAGTACATCTGGCGAACGCATCGGTAGTACCTACAGGTAGGAGCGCTCTGTCAGGACAGCTTTAACGTCGGGTAGCTTCAATGCGGATCCGAAGAAGGGGAGAACGATTCCACGCTCACAAAATCATCCGGTAGCCCTCTCCCGTGTAGCCTCTACCTGTCGGCCTTCCACGATCGGTACATCGGCTAGATGTGTACCGCGATACGCATCAGTAGCACCTACAAGTGGTGGCACCAAACAGAACAGCTTCGACATTGGGGTGGTTTCGATGCACGAAGCTGTCGGGAGGAAGCACCCCACGTTCGCAAAGCGAACCCTATGGGAAAGTCAACTACGCTCGATAATCACATATCGATGATATCGAATACTCTTGTACTCCCACACGGGTGCGTCGCTCGGACACAAGGGGTTACCTCTGCTCTCACGCAGAAATAAGCCCAAGGCACATAACCCAACAGGCGGTTCACACACATGCCTAGCACGGGTAGGCCTAGCTTAATGCCATAACTACCGGCTTAACAAAATCGATAAGATAATGAATTCTCTTGAATTCTGAACGAGTGCTTCGCTCGGATGCACATGGGCAATTACATCGTTAGTGCTCTAACTAACAAGGTACAACCCGACAACGGGCCATACCCACGCCTATTTCAGATAGGCCTAATCATTTTTAACATGCGCATATATATCCACGGAATTATATCTTAGTTATGTACATGAACTACATGCACGATAACATATCAAATAATTATAGGGATACTCACTAACATGGATAAACAATATATATACCATGCATGGCTAAAAAATATGCATAGAAGCCTACAAGCATACCTCATGTAAGCATACAAGCATACCTCATACAAGTATACTAGCATTCAAGCATATACCCTAAAATGCGTTGGATATCACAAACTTAAAATGGAAGGGTCAAGCGCGATCTCGCGCACTTACAAGTGCATGCCAATATTCCCAAACGAACCTGAGTTGAGTAAGAAATCGCATCTACTTACTCAGTTCCCGCAAAGAGGGAGGG
Source organism: Acorus gramineus (assembly GCA_030737835.1). Classification (NCBI taxonomy): domain Eukaryota; kingdom Viridiplantae; phylum Streptophyta; class Magnoliopsida; order Acorales; family Acoraceae; genus Acorus; species Acorus gramineus. The sequence goes on from CM060847.1 coordinate 24,354,509, forward strand.
TGAGAGAGAGGGAAAGTCGCATCCTCTTCGGAGGCTGGTCATAGCTTTTCCCCAACAAAATGGGTGCAACAGCCATACCACGTCCTTCAGTCTTATGACAAGGGAATATTAAGTATGCACCCAGTTATTAACCCAAGTTTAATCATAATAGATATTACTAACATAGGGAGGTAGTACTATAAATAAAGACTACCTAAAGCATACATATTCTATACATTCATATTAACACACATCACGCATGCCCATGCACGAAGGGCGCATGCAAACATAATAATTCACACATGAATATGATACATATGCAAGTATATGGTAGAAATAGGGGGTTCTATACAATATACGAGCTGTACTAACCTAGCATGCAAATACCTAGCATATTATGGGTTAGACATGACCATACTACTTATCTAAATAAGTAGTATAGTCAGGGTGCCCAACGGATGCGCGACGAACGGCTATGTGCATCCAACACTTCCTAAAGGGTTAGATCAAACCACTCACCGATACCCGGATTGCCGCGCGCCCGGTCTATGAGATCTGCAAGACACAACCAATGATCCACAATTAAAATATGGAACCTCCTGACCCACATATAAGCCTACTTCATGAAGACCCTAACTCCTCATACTTTTCACAACATGCATAACAACTCCTTTACACACAATCAAACAAAACTGCTAAACCTTCTGCAAACAACCCTACTATTTGATCTCCACAGCACCCAATACACATCAAAATATTATGAAATAAATCATGCACATTCTTTGTTATGCTGGGATCATAATCCATGAAGACATTAGAACCTAATTTTTCCTCTACAAGCCCAAAATAAATTATTTCCAGAAGTAGGTCAATTCCTCCGCGAATTTGGACAGGCCATGCAAAACAGGTTCTAACGTACACCACTGATATCATAATGACCCCAAATTTCATATATAACAACTAGACACATAGATGATCATATCATATAATGCCTAATCCTAAAAATGTGCCTTTAAATACTATATTCACTGAGATCTTTAAATGACAGAGAGCTGCTTACCAAAACAGGGTAGGGAAATGGGGAGATGCGGGGTTCTCGACACACCCACGACCACCTCAACCACCACCACCACTACCACCACCTCATCAGCATCTCCCCAAGCCCTTCATGGCAGAAAACATGGGTGCAAAGGGGGCATGAGAAGGGGATAGAGAGAAGAGAAACAACAACAACAACACACACTCACCCTTTCTCACTCTTCCTTGTGCTTCTTCCTCATCTTTTCCTTCATTAACAACACACACAACACAAAAGAACAGAGAGGGAGAGGGAGAGACGGGAGTGAGAGATTTTCCACACAAAGGGGCTTTAAATGGAATTTAAGTGAGTTGGTGGGGGGTGACAAGACCAAATCGTCCCTGACCAGAAATTCTGGACGGGCTTCACTAGAACAGCCATAATGCCCATCATATAGCTCGAATTGCAAAATCCAAAATCCTTTGAAAAGTCAAGAAGATTATCTACAACTTTCATGTTTATGCCATGATCAAATAATCCCTCCAGCTATTCCGAAATGTGAGCTAAACATTAAACATGGCTGCTGCCAGAATTTTCTCATCCCCGGGTATACTTAGAAAAATACCCATAACTTTTACTACATGAATCCAGTATCCAATTGATCTAATTTCACTTTTGTATGAAAGCTAACTCAAAACCGGACTTCTCATGATAAAATCATATTTAAACCTTTTCAACTTGGATTTTAACAAAATTAAATCTAAATACCAAATCGGAAATGCATAACTTCTAGGAGAAAAATTATGTAGCTAAATTTTCAATCAGAGCACTCCAACTCCCGTAGGTAGCTAAAAGCCAAAATTTTAGCGACTCCGATCAAAAAATAAGGCTTTGAATGACACAGGCATAACATTCTCCCCCCCCCCCCTAGAAAATTTTATCCTCAAAATTTAAGGAAACCCAAAGGGAAGACCGAACATAGCCAGTATCATACATTGACCCTTTGCTCCCAAGTGGTCTATGCGCCACACTGGTGCTACCGACACACTTTAATCAAAGGAATGGTCTTGGTGACGAGCCTCTTCTCATGTTGGTCCATGATCTCGATCCACTGCTCCACGAACGACAAATCCAGCTCGAGGGTGAGGCAGTCGAACGGAATGACATGAGTAGGATCGTGGAAATAACGCCCCAGCTTCGAGACAAGGACGACGTCGAGGGCATGAGATTGCTGTGGGGGAAAGGCTAGATGACAAGCACCTCCCCAATACTCTCAATGACGAGAAATGGTCCGATGAAGGGCCAACTCAGCTTGCCCTGAATGTCGAAACATAGGATGCCCTTAAACTGGGACACCTTCACGAAAACATGGTCGTCAAACCCGAAGGTAAGCTCCTGGTGATGATGACCTGCATAGCCCTTCTGTCGGTTCCAGGAGGTGCGGATGCACACCCAAACTAACCTAGCCACCGCAAGGTCAAATAAATAACTTATGGCCCCTCCAACTAGCGCTGTTTAACCGTCCCAAAACTAGGGAGGTATAAAACTACGCCCGTAGAGTGCCTTCTACAGTTCCATCTGGATGCTCAAATGGCAGTCGACTTGCAAGCATACCCCACCAAATGGGTGGTGCCTCACCCAACTGCCCCAAGTCAAGCACGCAAGCACTTAGCATGTCCTACAAGGTCTAAATCATCCTCTTTGTCTGGCTGTCCATTGGTGATGAAACGACCGATGAAACGCTGTACTTAAATGGAGGCTCGCGCCAAAGCCTGCCAAGGCTATTCCAGAACCTCAAAGTAACCCTCTCGTCTCAACCCTAAATAGCGCCGATCGGAGTGCCATGAAGACGAACAATCGTGAAGGTGAAAACCCTTGTCAAGGCATCAGGAGACTCAGTCAGTCAGATAGGGAGGGAAACGCGGACTTAGTCTGTCGGTCAATGATCACCTAGACGGCGTCGCGACCCAAATGTGACTTTAACGAGCCCACAACAATCCATGATAACCCACTCCCACGTCCACTGAGGAATTTCGATGGACTGACGCTTTCCAACGCGATGATGATTCTCGAATTTTGCCTGAGGGCATGCCAACCAAGGGGCAACGAAGTTACTCATATCGCCTTTACCTTGTCAACTTCAATGAAGACTACCTCAGAGTAGTCCACGGAGGCCCAATAAAACCTTTGAGATCCTCGAAGGCACCCGGCGCAATCGTCAACCTCGACGGCAATACTTAGAACTCGTTGTGCCCGAAACGGTCACGAAAGGCCATCTACAGAATGCTCGACTCTAGAATCTCCAATTCGGGGTACCCTACGCGATGATCGATCTAACAGAAGACACTCACTTCCAGAGCTGGTCAGACAGATCATCAATTCGCGGCAAGGGGTAGTTGATCTTCAACCTCTACGGGGAGATTAAAACAATTCCTCGGACGATTAAGTCCAGATTCTGCTCCTCGAGCATCTCGATGCTCCTCGGCCTGGCGCTCATGATGACCCTGACACGCTGGGTAAGCCACACAACCGCACTTAATCCTTAAGACGCACAACAGGAGGTCGTCGAACCCCGACAACGCCTATGCGACGTCATCTACCTGATGTGGCGGTTGAGTCCCATCACAAACGCTAGCATCGCGTCTCCTCATTTACGACCCATGTGGGGGAAAAATGTGATAGTATCGCGAACTGTGCTTCTTAGGCCGCCAGAGATAGGTCGCTCAACTATAACCATTGGAACTCCAGCATCGTGCACTCAATGGGCAGATTCATCACGGGGAGTCCATGCTCTCGACATCATCCGGTAGCACTCTCCCGGTGTGGCCTCTACCTGGTAGCCTCCCAAGCCCACTATCTCTGCCTTATGGGCGCACCAACAAGCATAGTATCTGGGAGCACCTCACAGGGCTCTGGCCTCAACCGGGCAGCTACAACGCACAATGATATATTGAAGCGACTCCCCAGATGCCACTATGGAACCCGGTCCACAAACGATCGCCCACCAAGTTGCAATAAGACGCACCCAATCCCGATCAAACGCATCACCACTCGCTATAGCAACTTCCAAGTGAGAGGAAAAATCAATCATTAAATAGATGCTTCAAAGATATTCCTTGACTGGGAAAAGAACCCCTTGGGAGGGCACCATGAGGTCCCGATATAGGATATCCCGACAACCAAACAAGGAACACGGAGTACCCTAGCCCGGGTCTCAATGATGACCCCGCAAGGCCCCTTAATCCTGAGTTGGAAAACTGAAAGAAGACATCACCCCTTAATGAGCAATATGCCACATCCTCAAAACTTGAAACTGGCGCTGCACGCGAACTCCATGGTTACCAGCAATACCGATGCACGGGAACGAAGCTCCATTATCGAGACACAATCCATACCTTAGAAATTGCAACCAATTCATCACTATTATACTACTGGGCTGGAATCTCCTGCCCAAGCCCTAATCCCACAACAAGGGACCCTACAACTGACCCTATTCAGTCGACCTAGTCGACAACTTAAGGGTGGGTCCAGGGGTGGTCACGTCCACGTCCACGGGTGCGAGGAGGCATGTCAGCAACCTAAGATAAACTTCTAAAACAAGAGTACTCGGATGACAATTCTACGACTCATCATCTATACGACTAGACTTAGGCTCTGACAGGACCAGGCTCTGATACCAACTTTTGTCACACCCCAGGGCGGCCGTCCCCGAGACGTGGCAATATATATAGTATCAGCTATCAAGTACAAGAGGTCAACAATGACTCCAATAAATAACACACAAAGCTGGCAAAACAATGATAACTGATAGATCAACTGAAAAATGTGAAAGCATAAAAATATCAATATGTCTGTAAACCAAAAATATCATTACAGACTAGAATACACAATCAATGTCCTGTGAGAGCCAAGTCTAGTCCAAATAAAATACAACTTGTGCCACATGCACAATATACAATACATAAAATGACTCTAGGACTGCTGACAGCCTCGCACCCGCCACCCTCTTGACAGAACGCTCCACGCACATAAGACCACGCCACAGGAAAGCTCCAGCTCCACGCCCAACACTGCCCCTGAAAAGAAATAGTATGCGAGGGGTGAGCTACAAGCTCAGTGAGTGACTGAAAACCAATCATCATAACAGTTTAATGTTAAGGCAATTTCCTTTCAAGGAAAACATGTGTAGAAACCCAATGGATAACAAGGTCACTCGGCGGTGCGACCAACCTCACCCTCACCCTCACTCCCAGAGGGAAACTCTTGGGACTCTTGGGGAGAGACCATACCGTTGGTTGAAGAGATGCGGAATTACTGGTCTACACAACACTACTAGATCTTCTGCATCGAAATAACTACCCAGCGATGTCTTTCAAAATCGATACGTAACCAGACCCAACAACTATGGGAACAGACAAAAACGAATGGGTCACGCGGCGACGTGACTTCATCTCATCCTCACCCTCACCCCTAAGGGTGACATAAGACTGTTGGAAGAAAACCTTTTGTTCTACACCCTTCGTCATCCGGTAGCCCTCTTCCGAGTAGCCTCTACCTGGTATACTCCCATGATCAGTACATCTGCCGAACGCATCGATAGTACCTACAGGTGGAAGCGCTCTGTCAGGACAGCTTTAACGTCGCGGATCCGAAGAAGGGGAGAACAATTCCACGCTCGCAAAATCATCCGGTAGCCCTCTCCCGTATAGCCTCTATCTATCGGCCTTCTACGATCGGTACATCTGCTAGATGAGTATCGCGATACGCATCAGTAGCACCTACAAGTGGTGGCACCCAAACAGGACAGCTTCGACGCGGGGTGTTTCGACGCACGACAATGTCGGGAGGAAGCACCCAACGTTCGCAAAGCGAACCCTAAGGGAAAGTCAACTATGCTCAATAATGATATCGAATACTCTTGTACTCCCACACGGGTGCGTCGCTCGGACACAAGAGGTTACCTCTGCTCTCACGCAGAAATAAGCCCAAGGCACATAACCCAACAGGCGGTTCACACACATGCCTAGCACGGGTAGGCCTAGCTTAATGCCATAACTACCGGCTTAACAAAATCGATAAGATAATGAATTCTCTTGAATTCCGAATGAGTGCATCGCTCGGATGCACGGGGGCGATTACATCGCTAGCGCTCTAACTAATAAGGTACAACCCGACAGTGGGTCATACCCACGCCTATTTTAGATAGGCCTAATCAGTTTTAACATGCGCATATATATCCAGGAAATTATATCTTAGTTATGTACATGAACTACATGCATGATACCATATCAAATAATTATAGGGATACTCCCTAACATGGATAAACAATATATATACCCTGCATGGCTAAATAATATGCATACAAGCCTACAAGCATACCTCATGTAAGCATACAAGCATACCTCATACAAGCATACTAGCATTCAAGCATATACCCTAAAATGCGTTGGATATCACCAACTTAAAAGGGAAGGGTCAAGCGTGATGTCACGCACTTACAGGTGCATGCCAATATTCCCAAACGAACCTGAGTCGAGTAGAAAATCGCATCTACTTACTTAGTTCCTGCAAAGAGGGAGGGCGAGAGAGAGGGAAAGTCTCATCCTCTTCGGAGGCTGGTCATAGCTTTGCCCCAACAAAATGGGTGCAACAGCCATACCACGTCCTTCAGTCTTATGACCAGGGAATATTAAGTATGCACCCGGTTATTAACCCAAGTTTAATCATGATAGATATTACTAACATAGGGAGGTAGTACTACAAATGGAGACTACCTAAAGCATACATATTCTATACATTCTTATTAACACACATCACGCATGCCCATGCACGAAGGGCGCATGCAAACATAATAATTCACACATGAATATGATACATATGCAAGTATATGGTAGAAATAGGGGGTTCTACACAATATACGAGCTGTACTAACGTAGCATGCAAATACCTAGCAGATTATGGGTTAGACATGACCATACTACTTATCTAAATAAGTAGTATCGTCAGGGTGCCCAACGGATGCGTGACGCACGACTACGTGCATCCAACGCTTCCCGAAGGGTTGGATCGAACCACTCACCGATACTCGGATTGCCGTGCGCCCGGTCTATGAGATTTGCAAGACACAACCAATGATCCACAATTAAAATATGGAACCTCTTGACCCACATATAAGCTTACTTCATGAAGACCCTAACTCTTGATACTTTCCACAACATGCATAACAACTCCTTTACACACAATCGAACAAAACTGCTAAACCTTCTGCAACCAGACCTACTATTTGATCTCCACAGCACCCAATACACATCCAAACATTATGAAATAAATTATGCACATTTTCTGATATTCTGGGATCATAATCCATGAAGGCATTAGAACCTAATTTTTCCTCTACAAGCCCAAAATAAATTATTTGTAGAAGCAGGTCAATTCCTACGCGAATCTCGACAGGCCATGGAAAACAGGTTCTAACTTACACCACAAATATCATAATGACCCCAAATTTCATATATAACAACTAGACATATAGATGATCATATCATATGTAGACATAATCCTAAAAATGTGCCTCTAAATACTAGATTCACTGAGATCTTTAAATGACAGAGAGCTGCCTTACCAAAACAAGGGAGGGAAATGGGGAGATGCGGGATTCTCGACACACCCACGACCACCTCAACCACCACCACCACTACCACCACCTCATCAGCATCTCCAAATCCCGTAAGTAGCTAAAAGCCAATATTTTAGCGACTCCAATCGAAAAATAAGGCTCTGAATGACACAGGCATAACATACACAATTACATGGTGATAGAATATTCTGTCAAATTTGAATGAAATTTTAATCCGATGATGATAATTAGGTTGTGAGTTTTCATGGACGCATGTGTCTGCCCCAACTTTCACAGGGACTTATATGAGATTATCTATGTTTACAGGGATACGGATGTCTTTAACCCAAAAAAATATACCTCATTGAATAAAATATATGTTATTTTATAAAAAAAAAAATGAACTATATATTGTAATAAATTACATGGATCTATATATAGAAAATGTGAAAACATTCTTACAACGCATATACCTCATTATGTGATTCAATGGCGTTAACGTGGTATATGATGAGACTGAAGTTAGAGTTGAAAAAATACTATGCAACAACACTCTATACCTTACCATAGTTTGGCAAGGTAGTAGAGGAAAACATTTTCATCTCAGGCTCACAATTTGAGTCTTTCTCTTGTGCTAAATTAAAGGAGATGATTTAACAATGAAAAAAAAAAACACTTATATCTAACAAAAAATAATAATCAGGAGAAGGAGATAATAATTAAGTGAATCACTGCTTTATATCTCTCATTTCAAAGGCCAATTAAGAACGTGAAATCGTTTGATAATTTCCAACTTATATCTCTTCTTTGTAATGTGGTCTACAAGACTGCTACAAAATTTTGATTGAAAGGCATCAAGCAGTTCTCCCCAAATTATTTTATGTAAATCAGTCGGCCATTGTTCATTGTACTCTCTTGGCCCATGACCTAATAAGGTGCATTGCCTTAATCTACCCTTTGTGAAGGGACGCTCTAACGTCATGATAGCAGAAATAATGAGACATAAACTTTCCGAATTTTTAATATTTTGATTGGATAATGTTACTACGGACAACCCTTTTCCCCATGTAATTCTAATTTATACATGTTTTAAATTTTTTTAAAATTGTATACCTTATCTTATAAGATACATATTTTTATAATAAAAAAAATAAAACATATGTTTCAATAAGGAGATCCGCTATAACTTTCTCTCAAAATAATATACATTACCTTTGATGATGATGACCTCATTGCTTCTTTAAAGATTCATGTTAGAGTGCAGACATGTTAGCTGCGGAGGACATTTATCTTACATCCAAATAATTGAAGAGTCAAAAGTTACATTGATATCTGGTAGACAACAGTACACCAACTCGATGAAAATAAATGGTTAGCATGGTTTATATGTTTCTATGTTGTGGGGTCGGATAGGCTGTTTTTGAGACCGGATCTAGGACTGGATCTGGTCAGTTCGGTGAGTGCTGAAGTGGAGACCCTTTAATTGAACTGCATAACGTATAAATCGAATTGCACAATCAATTATTGGGTATATATTTCACTCTCTTATTGGATACTGATGCAGTATGATCATGGACCGTTCGATTGGCATCGAGGACCATCAAATGGACAATTATAGATGATTTACAATTTTTATTATTATTTTTACTATTTTTGACAATTTTAGAGTTTGTTAGGATTTAGTTACTATATTTATATTTGAATTTCAAATAATTATTTGAATTTGAATTTGAATATTATTTAGGATAGATATGAAGTTTGTTTGTGATTTATTAATTAGGATTAGATAAGGATGTAGTTGTTATTTTAGTTTAGATTGGAATAATCAGTTGAGATCCAATCTATTAAGGATTCTCTTCTATAAATAGGCATGTAAACTATTTCATTATTCAGATTATTGATTATTAAAGTTTGTTTATTTTTCTCTAGTGTATTTTGTTATCTTGGGAGGATCAACAACTACATAGAATTCCATCGTGTTTCTGGTATTCTTAGGAATCAACAGACGCGTTGAAGCCCTTCGTCTTGGTATTCTTAGGAATCAACAGCGTCGCTGAAGCTTGCAGATCTCGCATCCCTGAAGGTTGATCAGGTCAGCAGAAGAGCGTGGTCATCATGCTGCATCAGTTGGTATCAGAGCCTCGTCGATTCGTCGAGGTAATTCGTGATCCATCTCATTTATCCAAAAAAAGAAGAAGAAGAAGAAGAGAGAACATGCCGCCGAGAAGACGTCCTCTTAGCGACGCCTATGACCGTAAGGAGCACCAACAAGCCATCGCAACAACTAATAGGCCCATGGATGAAAAACTTGAAGCACTCACATGATAGATGGAGGTGATGATGGCGTTTATGCAACGTCATGAGCGATTTCCAACTCCACGACTTCGATTGCCAGCCCCACGATCTCCAACCGAGCGATCTGAAGCGGATGATTCTATTGATGGTGATTTCGATAATCCATTCGAAGAGACGATCCTTCCATCTATCTTCAATGAAGATGAAGATGAAGAGATTGAAGAGGCAAAACCTATCTTCGATGAAGATGAAAAGATTGAAGAGGAGAACTTTCTACCTATCTTTGATGAAGAGATTGAAAATGCGAGATTTCCACATATCTTTTATGCAGAGATCGAGGAAATAGACCTTCCACCTGTCTTCGATGAAGAGACGGAGGAGATGGAATCCAAGAGTTCCCCTCAAATATTTGGTAACAATGATCACTTCCTGTCTTTCTCTACTGCCTCTCATCATAACTTTTCCACCACCAAAATCATTAACACCCGCATATTTTACGTGACTGGAGCTTCATCCAAATCTTTCCCGCTAGACTCCCTTCAAGTTACTCATACCTCTTCACCATCGAAAAAACTATCACATGAAACATTTAACCCACTCTACCATCATTTTGTTAACTCATTCTTTCCATCCTTCATTTTTCCTCATCCACCACCCTTTCTCAGGAGGTTATTACTTTAAAGCTTGATTTGTGAGCATTGGTCAGATTGGATGGATGTGATGCGGCATCCTAAAAAATTCGTTGTTCGCAAGAAATCCATATTTGAAGTTCATAGTAACAATTTTACCAATGGGGATTTGAATTCGTGGACAAATTCTCTTAAACCTGGGGAGAATGATGCAGTATGATCATGGATCATTCGATTGGCATCGAGGACCATCAAATGGACAATTATAGATGATTTATAATTTTTATTATTTTTACTATTTTTGACAATTTTAGAGTTTGTTAGGATTTATTTTATTTGTTTTAGTTACTATATTTAGATTTAAATTTCAAATAATTATTTGAATTCGAATTTGAATATTAGTTAGGATAGATATAAAATTTGTTTGTGATTTATTAGTTAAGATTAGATAAGGATGTAGTTGTTATTTTTAGTTTAGATTGGAATAATCAGTTGAGATCCAATCTGTTAAGGATTCTCTTCTATAAATAGGCATGTAAACCATTTCATTTATTCAAATTATTGATTATTAAAGTTTGTCTATTTTTCTAGAATTCCATCGTGTTTCTGGTATTCTTAGGAATCAACAGACGCGTTGAAACTCTTCGTCCTGGTATTCTTAGGAATCAACAGCGTTGTTAGAGCCTGCAGATCTCGCATCCGTGAAGGTTGATCGGGTCAGCAGAAGAGCGTGGTCATCACGCTGCATCAGATACTGATGATACTCAGGAATTCATAATTTCTCCAATAGCTGATTGGATCCAATAAGAGAGTGCAATATATACACAACAATTGGTTGTACACTTCGATTTATACGTTGTGCAGCTCGATTAAAGGAGTGTCCAGTTCAATACTGACCGAACTGACCGGATCCAATCCTGACTGGATCCGGCCTCGCTGTTTTTAGATGGAATAGGAAACAGGAACAATGTCCAATCATCCAAACCCACATAGCATCAAACGACACATATAAGCAGCATCTAAAAAAAGGATAATGTTATGTCCAGCCCAATTTTCAGCCTCAATTCCACTCTACATATGTCTCGAATTTTAAAAAAATAGTATATCTTATCTAATAGGGTACATGCTTTCATAAAAAAATGAAGCATATAATTAAATGAATTGAATAGATGCATTTATAGAAAATGTAAAAAAATTCTTTCGAAGCACATGCCTTATTAATGTGAACACATGTTTCGCTAATTTTCTATCAACGCATATAGAGCTAGAAGTGGGGCTGAAAATAGACATTGGTGTAAAGATGCCCCTAAAAATAATCTCACGTTTATGCATTAAATGTAGCTCCAAAGTCCAAACCACGACAATAAGAAATGCAACAATTGCATTAAGTTCATTGTAAAATAAAAGAATTACAAATCAATCCTTCTTCAATTGAATCAAACGAGGCATTAAATAGGGATGTAAGTGGATTGTCCCAATAGAGTACCCGACCGATTTGACCCAATTGGGATAGGTCGGATTCGGGTTTGGGACATATAAAATGAAACTCGGTGAGTTTGGAATGAAAAATGGGTTTACTTGACAAAACTAGTCACGAACCCACCCCGGTTATAATTAATATTAAGATCAAATATTTATTATAATAATTACATAATTTATATTTGTCATTTGGTATTCCAAAAAAATATATAAAAAAAAAATGAATAAACTCAAACGCTAATTGAAATCATATAAACATACACGGGTTCTCTTTTGATATCCAAAAATTAAAAAAATTGGAACATTATATTTGTCACTTGTTATGTATATTGAAAGTTTATATTTCTTATTTTATAGGATTTATTGTAATAAATATTTATTTTTATATAAAATTTGAACTTAGATTAAATATTATAAAAATATGTTTCAATATTTTCCTTCCAAACTTGTCTTGACCCAACCTGACTCGTCTCAACTCGACCTAAATGAGACGGGTTTGGGATGAAAAAAGCTAAACTGTCAAGGGTCTAGAACATGATTTTATGAGCGGGTTTGAATTTGAAATTCACAAAACCCGTTCCAATCCACCCCATTGCCATCTCTAGCATTAAACGGTGTCTCAAAAACAAATGTACAAATTACGTTGAAGTCCATATATATATATTATTAAAAACAAATTTTCAATAAGCAAAAGCACAAAATTTCATTGCAAGTGTTATGCTCAGTATTTTTATAGTCCAAATTAATATATAGTCTCGTAGAGTGCTTCAGCCCCCACATATATATATATATATATATATGATATCATTAAATTTATTGAATTTTATACTTCAATTTTTATATAAAAAAAAATTTATAACTCATTAGATGAGGTATATGAAAAAATTAAAAATATGGGCAAGCTGCATGTAAGATTATAAATAAGATTTAGTGTAAAATTTTCCGTCTATTATTGAGAATGCACATCTACCAACCACGCCATGTATTAAACAAAAAATAGTTTTTTATAAAAATTTAGAGTCCTTGAAGTAATGAACAATTTAGATAGAAAATTATTTTTTTACTACTTCTTTTACATTTAGAAAATCTTAAAATTTTATTTATTTATTTTTTTTTTTAAATTGAAATCTCATTATTTACCTTCACAAAAAATTTAAAAAATAAGCTTAAAAAAAATTAAAAAATAGATATGAAGAAACAGTTGATCATAACATAAGGATACCCTTCAAGCATATATTTAAGAAATTAAATTCCAATAAGGTTAGAGATATTCAAATTAACGATCATGAAAAAAAAAACATTAACAAATAAAAAACTGTGGTTTTCAACCACGATCACTTGACACCAGGCTTTTCTTATAAATTTCAAAAAAATGCAACCAAGTTTTAGTCATGTCACTAATTCATTATATGAAATCACGTAACACAATATATATTTTACTATCTATATCATACAAAAAATATAATTAAAATATATGCATTCAATTTATATGAGTATGTATTTAATTTTTATGAGAGAAGATATTTAATTATCTAAGCATATATTAAAAAAAATTGTGTGAGATGCAAATAGAATTACGAATTGGACGGAATATAACAGTTTTCAACCAATACTCACCTAATATTTCAACTTATTTCATTACCCCTCCCCCCCAACAAAAAAAAAAAATCAACTTCTTCACCATAGTATTAATATATAGAAGGATTTAACTGGACTTCTCCACCATAATTGTTCACATGACTATTTAATTCTAATTCATCGCTATGTTCCCATGCTAGTCAAATTCATCAAATTCCTTTTCCATGTTCCCTTGTTAGTCAAATTGATCAACTTCAATTGTTATCTTGAAAATACTTTAAAAAATTACATAAAACTACAATATTTTGCATAAAAATATTTAGTAGGATTTAGTTTTGCGTAAAAAATCAGTGGATTTATAAAATAAAAAGGTACACTAATTTTAAAAATTAATTTTTTTTTAATACTTATACAAGCAATTTTAAATGAAGTTAATGAAAAACTCAACCCAATGAAAGATATTTGCAATTTAAAATGAAGTTAATGAAAAACTCAAACAAATGAAAGATATTCGCACCTTAGTCTCCATGATTATATAAAATATATTTTTTCATCTTTCCTTCAAAACATTTTTTTTCCGTTTTGTTAAAACATTTTTTTTCCATAATTTTATTAAACATAGATTTTCTAAGTTTTATCCTTCATGGAAAGATGAAATTAAAACAAAATTGATATAAAAAAATGAAAATGAACTTATAACTAATAATCAAAACAAACCAATAACAAGAAATTGATACCTTCACACGAGTATCTGAAGTCCCAAAAGATGAAATAATCTCTTCCATTAAATTCTTTTATGCCATTTGATTCAATTCAAGGGATTGATTTGTAATTTTTTTTATTATATAATGACTTTAATGCAATATATAGTTACATTTAATGCATAAACGCGGGCCCTTTTTTTTTTGCCCATCTCCTGGGCATCTTTTCTTCTTACAAAATATTTTATACAATAGCTTGTAAAAGTTGATTAAGTAACTGCTTCACATAATCTATATAATCAGAGAAGACCCAGCAGGTTGGATCCACTTTCGAATCTGATAATCCTACAGCCGCTGCATGAATCCCACTACTTGAATTTTTCGAACCTGTTGAGCTATACATTCTGACGCTCTCACTAAATGTTGGGTGACCGATACAGAAACTATAGGACCCTTTTGATCATCGTAACTCCGAATCCCCTCAATGTAATCATGTAATCGTGGAGGACAAGATATGTATTTTTGATAATAGTCGAACCAAACAATGGGAATCTATTCCTATATGTGCCATTTGATGCTATGTGGGCTTGAATGATTGGACACTATTCATGTTTCCTGTTCCATCCAGAAACAGCTGATCCGAGCCCCTTGGTTGGGAGTTTGTATAAGCAATTTTTCTAATAAAAATATATATGCAAGTCATTTTAATTATGAATATAAAATAGTGTTTTTTTATTTTTAAGTTCCCATAAATAATAGGATTTAGTAATCGATCCCTCACTTCTTCATATTTTGGTTTTAGTCCCCAGATTTAAAGGATATGTTCCTTTTTAGTCCCTCCTAGGGACTAAAAAGAAAATCAAATAATTTAGGGATAAGTTCCTCTCAGGGACTAAAAATGAACACATCCTTTAAATCTGGGGACTAAAACCAAAATACGAAGGAGGAATCGATCACTAAATTCTATAATTTATAGGGACTTAAAAATAAAAAAAAACCCTATAAAATATAGCCACAGGGTGGTCAGAAAATTCCACCCATTCTCCATCCTCCCTGTCCCTGGTTCACTAAAAAAAAAGAAGAGAAAAATCTTCTTAACTCCCTAAAATCTTTTTGAAATCACAAAAAGTCCCTCTAAAATTAGAAAATCATCTTAGATCCCCCATAAAGTGTATATGGTTAACGAATTTAGTTCCCCGGTCAAAACTATATTGAAATAAGTCTACCGAAACGTACTAAAATTGGATTCAGTCCCTACAAACTTTATAAAATCAGATTTAGTTCTTTTGTAAGACAAAAATACCCCCATCATTTTTCAACATCCTCATGTCCTGAAATGTCATCCTCATTTGTAAAAAAAAAAAAATCCGTTGAACCTCAATTGATCTACAAAAGTGAGTCATTTTTTAACATTTATTCCTCCTCAATCTCATTACAGAGACTGAACAAAAAAAAATTACAGTTTCATTAACTCCATTACAAAATCAGTAGAGAAAAAAATTTAAAAACTAAATCAAAATTCTATAATACATTCTTAACTCAAAATTACTAGCAATAAAAAGCATAACACCTTGACTATAAAACTAAAATTTGTTTAATAAAATTTAAATAAATCAGTATATATTTTTTGATAATCACATAGATTTTTTTATGATTTTTAGAAGATTTCATGGAGTTAAGAGGATTTTAAATTTCACAGGGACTTTTTTAGATTTTTATAAGTTTTGAGTGAGTTATATCGATTTGTTGTAACAAAGAAAATAAATTTTAAAAGGGTATAATAGTAATTTACCATGTATAGTTAGGGTTAATCACACATCTGGTTAGTTATAGGGACTAAAATAAATATTATCTAATAAGATAGGGACCTGAGGGAATTTACCAATTTTACAGGGACTGTTTTTTATTTTTATAAGTTTTCAGGGAGCTAGATCGATTTTTCCCAAAAAAGGAACACAAAGGTGCTCTTAGGTTTCGATGACATAGTAAAACATGGTTTCGATGACATAGTAAAACATGGTTTCGATGACAGACATAAAATATAGCCACTTAGAGCATCTCTAAGAGACTCCATACACCACATTTTTCTCTATATAGGGAGTCAAAAACCTTAAAATCCACTTTCAAAAGTCTCTCCACACCCCTCCCTCACTACATTTTTCCCTAACACACTCTCTATGGGTGGAGAGCCAAATTCATTCCCTACATCTAAGAAAGACTATATTGCCCCCTTCCCCTTTTTTCATTTTTAATTTGTTTCTTTATGTGGGCATATTGGGTATTTCCCTACATGAAATTTTTTTTATTCATTTATAATAATTAATTTTTATTCATTATAAATAATTTTTATTTATTTTTCATGTTTTCAAATTTTTTATTTACTTTTAATTAATTTTTATTCATTATTAATAATTTTTATTTAAATAATTTTTTTTCCAAGTCAATATTTGATAAAGTTTTAGAATATATTTTTATTAATTTGATATTTAGACATCTTATAATTTATAGATATGAATTGGGATAAATTAGTCATTTGGAATGAAGATAGGGTAAGAATGATGAAGCTCTTGAAGATCTAGTCATAAAAAAAAAAGCTCCCTACATGTTATAGGGGTTTTTTTTCTTCTCAAAATGTAAGGATACAATGGGGAGGTTTTTGAAGATGCTCCTAGGCGTGCCTGTCACAATAACATATGTGCGATAATAGTCAACCATTATCAAAAGATGTGCACCACTTATTTTTTCTTTCAGTGCTGCTACCTGAGCCCCAAAAATTAAGCTCCATTTGTGAGCCCCAATAGGTGACACTCTCCTATTGATTCCATATTTAATTTTTTCTAACCACCAAAAATGATAATGACAAGACTACCCTTCTTATAATTTTAAAAATTGGTTCTAACTAACTATCGTAACTGAATCCCCCAAAGGGTGGCACCATTAAGACCTAACATGTTTTCAAAAAATTTGAATTTTAGGGTTCCAATTTGGGTGAAACAATATGAGCGAAAAAAAGGACAGATTTGTTCCCACAATCAATACTTCACCATCGTTTTTTTTTTTTGCTAAAGAAACAGGTCGATTGTATTTGAAACACCATCACTGCCTGGTGAAAAAAAAAGAACATCAACCACACGCTATCAATTAAGATACAATAATGTATCTGAAAATTCAAATAAACAAATATGGTTTACATGCTACGGAGAACTGCATAGAAAATTCATAAAAGGTCTTCAAAATGTCAACAATAAACAATTAAATATTAATCAGCTATACATTATTCAAATCCATAAAAAAAAATAACAACCTTAAAAAAATGGGCTGAAATTCAAATTCAGATACAAGTGTATTTGGAATTTAAATTAACAAATACATTAAAAAAATTGGCTGGAATTCAAATTCAGATATAGGTGTATCTGGAATTTAAATTGACAAATACACATTCCATACAAGTGAATGTGCACTATATTTGAAAATCTTGAATCTGAATGAGTCGAATAATACTGATACAAAGCTAAAAAATATGATAAATGACACATTATACATAATTATACACAAAACATACAATCATAAACGATTGTATAGATCATACTTAGTATACAACAATGCATGTAAATCAAGATACAAGCCATGTATCTGAATTTAAAATGAAATTCAGATTTAATACATGTCAAACAAAGTTAAAAAATATAATCAAAATCAGAAAATCCAAAGAGTTAAAACTGAATTAGAAGAACCGAAACCTAATACATCTTATTTTGATAAAAAAAAACTGTCAAACAAAGCTTTTCATTAGAACTCCAAAAATAAAATCCAATTTATTTACCTATCAAGATCATAAAATCTGTCTTTCCAAACTTACTGTCAATTGATCCTCATCCACAGAACTTCCAAAACCCAGAACATAAGAAAAAAATTATTGTCAATTAATTTTTCCAAACTCATCGTCAATTGATCTTCAATTGGAAATGATCACATAAGAAAAAATTTAAAGGATAAATTGGATTGATGCAATCATTTTAAATTGTAACCACCTCCTTAAAATATGGGGAGCAATAATAACAAAAATATAATACAAAAGTATAATGGGTATTGTATATGTGCCAACTCATGAGGCTTTTGATAGGGTTTAAAATTTAGGGTTTAAAATTTATTATTATTTTTTTTTTTAGAGGGTAAAAAATAAATCTATATTTCTTTCAAAGTTGTACAGTATACAAAAGAGGGATTTACAATTAAAAAGAAAAGATAGGGGTGGTGGACTAGGGAAAGGCTGTCAGTTAATGATAGATGTTGGTGTCTGTCACCTATTGTCTACCTATGACGTGTGTCGTCATCATATACTATATGTACGGTGATGGATAAGCTTGGATGGTTGTCATTGAAACCCATGGCGCAAATCAATGGACTTTTGATGATTGTTTATGTCCGTCATTAAAATTATACAATGTTTTATTGTAGTAAGGTAACACTGAATAACTAAAATCTGAATAAATAACACAATGTTACAAATAAAAAAAATAATACAAATCACTGGTACATTTAATTTATAACAGAAAAAAATTCTCATAGAATGCATAACACAACCAGCCCCATAAATCTCCCCAAAAACCCACATTACATGTCACCAAATGCATGGAAGAAAGCCAAGCCATCACTCCTACAAAAAATGGTAAGCATAGCATGCAACAAACAAATTAACAACACTGCTAGCTAGACATAAAGAACCAACAAGGGACCACCACTCGACTGAAAAGTTTGTCTTTTATCCTTCCATCGTTCACTAAA
The DNA here is from genome assembly GCA_030737835.1 of Acorus gramineus. Taxonomy (NCBI): domain Eukaryota; kingdom Viridiplantae; phylum Streptophyta; class Magnoliopsida; order Acorales; family Acoraceae; genus Acorus; species Acorus gramineus. Next base: position 24,373,589 of record CM060847.1, read on the forward strand.
AAATCCCACATAGTTGCTTTACCATCCACAGGTGACATTGAACAAGAAAATTATAATATGAATATATAACATAATCCATACAAAGATATCCCCAATATAAAAATCTAATATAAATCACTCAAACAATTAAAACATAAAATATAAAGAGCTAGGCATAAGACAGTCAAGCCCCATAAATTCCCCAATAAGCTCACACATGCAACCAAGGATATATAGTAGATATGTATGACAACAAAGAAATAAACAAGGACAAACTCACTTAATTCGAACTCTCATGGCACACATGGGAAGCTAGGGATCTGTGGGATGGTAGTAGGGATAGACGGTGTATTGGGCAGTGGTGGAAGGCAATTCTGGGACCTCTTTCTCAAGCAATGTTGGAAACTCTGGCTCTGATACTGTTGGGATCACTGGTTTTGGTAATGTTGGAAACTCTGGCTCATGTATTTTAGGGAATTCTGATAATTGTGGTAACTCTGGCTCAAGCAAATTTTTTTTTTTGCTTGGTAAACTCAAGCAATGTTGGGATCTCAACTTCAGGCAATGTTGGGATCTCAACTTCTGGAGCTTTTGAAAGATGTCTAGCTGTATGGTTTATTAAGACATTTCTGTCTATATACTAACCGGAACTGTTTAAATTTTTCAAGTCCATTTATTCGTAACATTTTCATTTTCAATTTTATCATTATTTATTTATGATATTTGATTTTAGATTAAGGATGAGAATGGAAAACAATAATTTCAACATATTCATCAAATCTATCTTTGAATTTCACAAATTTTTAAAAGATGCATAGAATGAATGGTATTGATTATGCCACATCATCACTTTTTATTGGTTTTATATTATATATACAAGTATCTAATCTGGATAATATGATTTCCATATCCATCAAATCTCAATATTTTTAATTTTTTTTTTTTTGTGCATATATACATGCCATTTTTTTTAACTCATTTGAGGGATATGATGGTTTTAAAGTTTCGAATGGGTGATTTTGACAATTCAGGGTTAGTTGAGAGGTATATATATGCAAAAAATTATGTAAAATATCTCTTTTATTTGTAACTTTATAACAATTATTAAAATTTTCATTTTATTATTTTTGTATATATAACATGAAATATTATATTGTACATAAATGGGTTAAATTTTTTCTTGAGGGTGTTGGTTTGTAACAACTTTTTCAATTTTTTTATTTACACGCACTTGGTCCGTAGATGAAGACAAGTTTAAACTAATTATGAGTATGGTCATGGAATCAGTATAAAAATATTGAGTTAGATGGAATTTCACAGATTTGTCAACTTGCGATGCTGATGGATTAACAAACTAAAGGCACCCGTCAATTGGGAGATAAGTCTCATTCCAACAAAGTAATTGAATAATAAAAATGGCTAACTATATCTTCACCTGCTCCCTCAGCTGTAGCCAATTAATTTGTTTTGAATATTAGGTTAGGTGGGTTTGTCTCTCAATTAAATATTTGATTGAGTCACCACATCAGAAGTGACTATGTTTCCACCCTTTATTATAGTTATATATATGTACTATCATTTCTTAATATTTCCAACTTTTTAGTAATTTTCCCTTCCAGCCCGCTAAGCACTTCTAGAAGTGTTACGATCGCAAAGCTTCCAAAAGCGATGATGTCTTCCTTGGACAGTTTTGATCGCACCAAATATTACAATTGGTTAATTTAGTGGTCCCAAATATAACTTTATAATACTCTTTTAACCTTTCAAAAGAAGGGCAGGTTTTGAATATATGTCACAAGCCAACAAATGGACTGGTCTGGCATCATTTTTTTATTTATTATTTGATACTTTAATTATAATTATCTGAACTATTTAATAAGTTTAAAATTAACTAATTTCGTGGTCCCCAAAACAACATTATCATTTACAGGAACACTCCCTTCTTCAACCTCTCAAAAGAAGGGCAGAAATGAATGTACATCACAAGCCATCAATGGTCTAAATAGGCTTTAATTTTTTTGTTTTTTTTGGTAAATTAGGTTTTTAGCTTTTTTATCCTTTGTACTTTCATTTTGATTATCTTAACTGTTTAATGTGTTTTAAATCATTTCAAATTTATAGGCGAAAATAAAAATTTATTCAGTCATTTATCATCATTGTTATTATGTCTAGTAGATTTCAGGCAATTAATGGTCTTAAACTTAAGAGTTCCCTAAATCAACATATTAGCAATCTATTGACCACTTTAAATTTTATTGGACCGATGCCTTTTTCTTATGTCAATTATAGATGATTTTGAAATTAGTGGCCTCATTAAATTTTCATGAGACTTGTTGATTATTTAAGCTAGAAAATAAACTTTCGCTACTACATGATTCTGTTTACAGCCTCATGAGTTATATTTTTTCTAAAATAAGTCATACATTTTTTTATTACTTTTATATATAAATGTGTTCATACAATTAGCTGAACATTAATTTTAATTTCTTTGAAAAATATTTGATTCAATGTATAAAACATACAAGTGTATGTGTGGGGCGGCCTACATCAGGTGACCACGTGTAGTTGACTCTTCCAAACCAAGGTGTGCAAATGCAAACCACAAGAATTCTTCAGTATCTATGAATATAAACACAAGGCTAGCCTTGCAACTTCACCACCAAAAGTATTCACTATGGCTTTCTCTGCTTGTTCAATGTTGAAACTCATAACCATGGTTTCCATGGCTCTTCTTCTTCTTCTGCTTCCCTATGTGCATGGGCAAGGCTTGACTGTAGGTTTCTACAACAATACTTGCCCGAATGCCGAATCGTTGGTCCAACAAGCCGTGGCGAAGGCCTTCGCCAACGACTCCACCGTTGCTCCTGGCCTCATTCGCTTGTTCTTCCATGACTGTTTCGTTAGGGTAAGCGTCCATCGATTTGTTCTTCGATGAATTTTCTCTATCTTTAATTTTTTTTTTTGTTTTGGTTGGGTGTGCTTGTTTTTGTAGCTTGAAACACTTCAATTTTAGACATACAAATGATTTTGTTAGTCATGGAACTTTGTAGATGTAATTTGATCTATTTTTGAGGATGCATGAATTGTGCTTGGCATGTATACTTTTCATGCATGACATGTTTATTCAGTAACCGATTTTGTACTCTCAAATCAATCTACCTTCTTTTCATATCTAGAGAAGATCACTAGTGGTTAGTTGGAAAAGTGAACCTAGTGAGCATCCTTCACCTCTAAATTTAGGGCTAATTGCAAATCCCAACTACTACAATGAAGAAAAAATGGTTGTTTGACTAGATGGGATACAATTAGTTCTGGATTTCATCTAGTCTCGTCAATCCTAGTTGTACGTGACTAAAAACATAAAAAAACTTCACTTGTTAAATACATAGGACGACATATGTCATTTTTTTATTAGAGACCGATGAAACCTAATATACAATATCTGGTATTGATTGGAGCCCCCATATCTCTTGTTCAGAATTTTCTTAGTGTGTCATACTGTTCTTCATTCTCTTAATTTTCTCATGTCCTTAAATCACCCAACTAAAGCATCTTCCATTTGAGGGAAATTAAAGAAAGATAACTGTTTTCATGTTTGTTTTTATTTTCTGCTTAGACCAAGATGTGGTTGTCCAGTCTAAGAGCCCCAGCTTTTTCAGGACAACACACCCTGCAAGTTGTTACGTAAAGTGCATTTAATATGTGGTCAGTCTTTGCTGGCCATTCATACCTGTTATTTGAAAAAGAAGACAAGAAGTCTGACGTGTCTACATCTCCTAGTAAAAGAAGGTAGATTTTATATTTTCTTTTTTAGGAATGCTTTGATTTTTCAAATAAAGCTTTTCATGGGTTTGAAAATGTGAAGTATTGTTTCTTTTAGTTTAACGGAAAAGTGTGGATCACTGACAAGTGAAAATGTGACGTGTCTGTATACACTTATGTCTTATGGCATAGTAACTGGGATATAATTTGGTCAGTTTAATTCGATTTCTGATAAACCTAAGCAAAATCAAATTATAATTACTTCTAATCTGAAAATCGAACAGGAAACCAAATCGAATTGATCAAATGTTTGATTAAACAGAACCAAATTGTTTGGGTTGCTTTGAGTTTTTTTTTTTTTTTTTATTTACAACTTTACATAAATATCTAAAACATAAGGAAAATGTTAGACTCAATCACATTCACCAACCAAAACTCAGACCTCACATGTTTTCATTCTTTTTAAATAGTAAACATTATCTAATGAGGTATATGCTTTGATAAAAAGTGTATTTCGCTTCATTTCGAGTTGAATTAACCAATTTTTAGTAAGTGTAAGAAAATATTTAATGTGATATATACAACATCTAATAAGGTATATGCTTCACTAAATTTCTAACGTAGTATACAGGATTGTGTTTTGGACTGAGAAAAAAACTGAGTGTAACAACACTCAAAACATAAGGGAATGATAGTATAAATTAGGGTTAAGGCCAATATGACGAGCCCAAAGGGCTTTTTCTCATTTTCCGCACGAGCACTGATACACGCAGTCCTTTTTGTCACCCCATACATTATGATAACGTAGTATATACTGCACTATTATAGTGTATGGGTCCTATCATAGTATATGACCCAATTTTTTTTTCTTTCATTTTTTCACTATGAAAAAAAATACATTGATGTATCTCAGTATATACTTCATTTCATATAACAGCATGTACTTCAAAGACTGAGTGTATAATTTAAAAAAAAAAAAATGGGATGAATCGCAATTGAAGGCTGCAATAGGAGTTGTGTGTATCTTTTTCCTTTTCTCACAGCCAAGAAGGCTGAAACCACGTCCTTCACTTGGAGTTAGGAAGGGATGTCCTCAACTGCCTTGTCCAAGCCGGGCGTGTCGATCATGTTATAAACTAATTGTTTCATATTTAATATATCCTAATAGTTGAGGGTGACAATTTTGAATGACCAAAAGTGTCCTTTGTAACTTCATTTGAGAACTAATCTCGGTAATATATGCTTTTATATGTATTGGGGTTGATACACTCACTCATTCACGTAGTTATTATTTTTGGAGATATAATCCAACATATTAAATCTCTGGCTATAAATAAAATATATAATCCATTATGTGACTATTACCCTACTAAGAAAACAAAATGTAAGAAAAAGATGTGTTCAATTGAATTGTGCATGTATATAATTTTTTGTGATAATATGTATTTTTATCAGACAACTTCATGAATAATTGAAAATTCATTTAGATTGTAAGAATGACTGAGAGTAACATTTTCCATCGTGCATCTAGGGTTGCGACGGGTCAGTCCTACTGGACTCAAACTCGACCAACTCCGCGGAGAAAGACGGCCCCCCCAACAACCCAAGCCTCCACGGCTTCGAAGTGATTGACTCCGCAAAGTCGGCCGTCGAGGCAGCCTGCAATGCCACTGTCTCGTGTGCCGACATCGTGGCCTTTGCCGCCCGTGATGCGGCCGCCCTGGCCGGCAACATCACGTGGGCAGTCCCCTCAGGCCGGCGCGATGGCTCGGTCTCAATCGCCAACGAGACCCTCGCCAATCTCCCCCCATCGAACTTCAACGCCTCCCAACTCATCCAGAACTTCGCGAACAAGAACCTCACCTTGGATGAGATGGTAACGTTGGAAATTATTGTTCCAACTTGGAAAGCTTTAGGAAGTTCAACTTTAAGGAACGAAATTTGTAAACACCTAGTTGATTTCTCAACAGGTAACCCTATCGGGCGCGCACAGCATCGGCGTGGCCCACTGTGGGGTCATCACGAACGGCCGAATCTACAACTTCAGTGGCAACGCGAGCGCGTTCGATCCCACGCTCAGCTCATCTTACGCGGACCTGCTGCGGAACAAGTGCCCGTCCAATAGCACGCTCTCGACGCCGATCACGGTTGGGCTCGACATCATCACGCCTAACGTACTCGACAACAGGTACTTCTGTTCATTGAACTGTGTGTTTAATTTATATTGTTAGAAATTGTTTATGAGAAAATTAATTTCAAACATTAATTTTAATTTGTAATTTTTTTTAGATCTTTTAAATTTTTAGCTTATCTAAATTAAATAGTCCAACAATTAGTGGTTATACATTTTTTAGATCCTTTTGTCCAATACCGTTTGTATGGATAGATTGGCCTGGTTTACTATATACATGAGATGATTAACATTATATAAGATTTAAGATTGTATATAGGATGCATAACATAACATTATATCGGATTTAAAAATGTATATATATGATGAATAACAGGGTAAAGAGTTGACATAATAATATATAGGGGATGGATAAAAGTGTACGGGCTAAGAAAATATGCAGAATGCATAACGATATACAAAAGATATTTCATGGAGTAAAACAACAGAAAAGAGACGGTAAAAGTAACCATTAAATTAATTAAGAGTGTAATTTTCCCATGATATGTTTCATTTCTTAGTAATTTTTAAGTTTGTCACTATTTTCACACCCAAAATTAAAGCTTTTTAGGTAATTCTAGTATTAATAATGTGGAATAATAATTGGAAAATAGCTTAATTATTTATGCATTTTGCTATGTCATAATTAAGGGAATCATTGTTAAACATCTGTCATACATGAACTTTGTGATCAATAACAGATACTATACGGGGTTGCAACTGAACCTGGCATTGATGACGTCAGACCAAGCGCTGATGACCAACGTGAATACAAGCGCGGAGGTGAACAGCAACGCCAACAACCAGACGGCTTGGGTGGAGAAGTTCAAGAAGGCGATGGTGAGGATGGGAAACATTGAGGTCCTGACTGGGACTCAGGGGGAGATCAGGAAGAACTGCAGGGTTGTTAATAGTGGGAGTGGGATTGGTTTGGTTGTGGATTCCATTGTTTCTCATGAGTATTAAGGTACAACATTTTGATGTTGCGGGATGAGTTTGTTTTGCCTGAGTTTAGTAGTTTCAATTTGGAAAATTATGCATTGAGTAGGTGTGGCAGGTGAGTAGCCTGATGGTAAGGGACATTGTCTTTTAGGGTGTCCCAACTTTGGGGATGAGTTTGTTTTGCCTGAGTTTAGTAGTTTCAATTTGGAAAATTATGCATTGAGTAGGTGTGGCAGGTAAGTAGCCTGATGGTAAGGGACATTGTCTTTTAGGGTGTCCCAACTTTGAGTCATTATGTCATAAGTAAGTAAATAAAAAAAATAAAAAATGTATGGCCTTGAAGGCTAGTTGCAGTGGACTTTACTCCGTATAATGTTTTGGGCTCATGTTGGCTCATACTTCTTTAGAACGCAGTTAAAAAGTGTGTTTTGGATTTCTGTAGCACATTAAATGAGCTATATAAATTATTTTTGACTTTTGAAAAAATCAAAACCACTAGATTTGGGGGGAAAAGGATTGTGTTTGTGCATAACATTTATCATTCCTACCATGTTCACTAAAAAACACAGTGTTGCTCTAGCGCTAATATACTTAGTTTGTTTTGTAACCCCGTTTACAACCTTATGCATTATAATAATGTAGTATATATTGCGTTATCGGTGTGTATGCACTTTTATGACAATGTATGGGGTCGTAATTTTTTTATTTTTCAAAGAAACAATGTCTACTTTAATTCATTTAACAATATGTATTTTAATATGTAAATATATATATTTAAAAAAAAAAGAAAAAAGAAAAGTAAACTAGTGTAGGCTGTGGATGGGCATATATATCCTTTTCCTTGTTGCTTTACCATCTCGGTGGGTGACAGTGAACAAGAAAAATATGAATATATATAGCATATGCCATACAAACTTACGAAGATCATGTAGTCCCATAAAGGAAAAAGAAACTAATATAATTCAAACACTTCAAACATATACAGAGACATGCATAACACACTCAAGCCCCACAAATCCCCCAACAAGCTCATACATGGAACCAAATGCATGGAACAAAGTCAATCCATCACTCCCTACAATTTACGGATACTACTATATATGTATGGCAACAATTCAATTAGACAAGGGACAACCACAACCAAATTAAACTCTCATGGCACATGTGGAAGGGGGGGGGGGGGGGAGATCTATGGAATGGTAGTAGGGATAGAAGGTTCATGGGGAACCTCGACCTTAGGGAATGTTGGTGTAGACACACAAAAAAAAAAAAAAAAAAGAAGAAAAGAAAAGAAAAGAAAATAAAAGGATTTAGTCAAAATTAATTAAAATAAAATCAAATCAAATAAATAAATAAATAAAGAAAAGTCAACAAAAAAAAAAAAATTTCCTAACTACCCACACCCCTAAAACTACCCATTACCTAACTACCCACACCCCCTAAAACTACCCATTACCTTGTATAACCACCCACCCCTCCCTTCCTCTATAAATAGGAGGGAGGGGGGGAGAGAAAAAAAAAAGAAGGGAAGGAGGAAGAGGAGGAAAGGCAAGAACAAAAAAAGGCCTAAGGGAGAGAAGGAAGAAAGCAAAAAAAAAAAAGAAGAAGAAGAAGTGTGGAGAAAATCCAAGGGAGAGATATACAAACTCTCCCTCGATTCCACCTTCTTCTTGAAGAATCCACCAAAAGAAGAAGAAGAAGAAAGGTGGGGAAAAATCCAAGGGAGAGATATACAAACTCTCCCTCGATTCCACTTTCTTCTTGAAGAATCTACCAAAAGAAGAAGAAGTCAAGAAAGCCAAAGAAGAAGAAAAAGAAAAGTGTGGAGAAAATCCAAGGGAGAGAAATACTAACTCTCCCTCGATTCCACCTTCTTCTTAAAGAAAAGTGTGGAGAAAATTCAAGGGAGAGAAATACTAACTCTCCCTCGATTCCACCTTCTTCTTGAAGAATATCTTCACTTTGTTCACGAAGGAGAAAGTCCAGAGAAGGGAAGATCAAGAAAAAGCGGCTTCAAATCAAATCACAAGTTCAAAAAATCCAAGAAGGGTGAAGAACAAAGCACCGCTGGTCCTAAACAACAAGGCTCAAACTCAAAAGGCCCGAAGGATCACGCACCGCAAGTCTCTTCATCTTCCTTTTAAATTTTCACAAACTTGTAAAAATCCCTGAAGTTGTAATTCTCGAGACACTCTTCAAAGGAGACCGAGGATCAGAGGATTAAAAGATCGATTTGTACCCACGTCACCCTTTTTATGTATTGATTTGCTCTCCGAGCATATCATCATCTTTAAAATTTGTAAGGGACATTTTGTTCGCTACAGATTTTTGGCACGCCCGGTGGGACCATCATCTCCTCTCATCCCTCATTTCCGTCAAGCTCGAACTTCCTTCTTCTAAGGTGTTCGAAGTACAACCATGGCCGAAGCCAACACCAACGCCATTCCTGCAAGCGAAACGCCTCTTGTTGACCCTACTTCACTTCAACAAGGAGGTTTGGAAAATCTTTTCCAGGAGGCGCACGATGCAATACCAGTCACCACTCCTGGCATGCGCGTCTACACTAGGCGAGCTAGAGCTACGACATCAACCCTCGTTCCAGAAATGGAAGACGAAGGTACGATGAAGAATGCCAATAATGCAACAGCACAAGAGGTGCATGACGATTCAAATGATCTTGGTGCTCATGTTCGAGTATCGCGTACCGAAGATGAAGTGGAGACTGTAATTCGTCGTAATTACATCTCCGATGACGACGCCAACGCCAGATCCGATGGGCTCACGCCGGGGGCAAGGCGCACTCACAACCATCCCTCGATGTCCAAACTCGAGGAGCAAATTAAGCAGCTCAATCAATCCATGGCGCAGATGGCTCAGATGATGATGGAGAAGGACCGTCAAATTAACATTCTTCTCCAAAAATCGGGCTCGAAGGATGATATCGGCGTCTCGAATCAGATACCTGTGTCACCAAATACTGTCCCTGCATCAACTTTGCCCATTGAACAAATGATGGTCGTTCCTTCAACGACGGTTCTCGTGGCGTCTCAAGCTTCAGTTGCTCCGGCTATGACTGTACAACAATTACAGTCATTAGTGGCAGACATGGTCCGCACTCAAAATGGTGGATATGTCCAATCTTCAGCAGGATATTCAAAGCCGTACACTCAACGTATCCAGCAGCTCCGCTTTCCATCGGGATACCAACCACCAAAATTTCAGCATTTTGATGGGAAGGGCAATCCAAAACAACACATTGCCCATTTCATCGAAACCTGCAACCATGCTGGCACATATGCTGATTTGATGGTGAAGCAATTCGTGCGCTCCCTAAAGGGGAATGCATTCGATTGGTACGTCGATCTTTTGCCCGCATCAATCGATAGTTGGGAGGCTTTAGAACGAGAATTTCTCACTCGCTTCTATAGCACTCGCCGTACTGTCAGCATGGTGGAGTTGGCTGCAGTTAAACAACGCAAGGAAGAATCGGCGATCGATTACAGTGACCGGTGGAGGAATCTCGCTCTTAATTTGCGAGATCGATTGTCAGAAACTTCAGCAATCGAAATGTGCATCCAAGGCATGCATTGGGGCCTTCTCTATATTCTCAAGGGAATCAAACCTCATACCTTTGAAGAATTGGCTACTCGAGCGCACGATATGGAGATTAGCCTGGCCACTCACGGAGACTTCAAGCCGAAGGACTTTGCAAAAGATGACAAAGACAAAGCATCTGCGCCTATGAAGAAGCATGTGAATGTCGTCAATATCGCGTCTTCGTCAAAACCATGGGGGACGAGTGGTGCAGCAGACAAAAGAAAACTTGATCCAGGCTCCTCTCATAAGAAAGCGCCACGAATGACCCTTGAAGAACTTAAAGCCAAGGTGTACCCTTTCCCAGACTCCGAAGTCTCCACCATGTTCGATCAGTTACTCAAAGAGAAGATGATTGAACTCCCCGAGTCAAAGAGGCCTGAACAAGCAGATCGTGTCAATGACCTGCTATACTGCAAATATCATAGGGTAGTCAGCCACCCCATTGAGCAATGCTTCGTGTTCAAAGAGAAGGTGATGGATCTTGCACGTCAGGGAAAAATTGAGCTTGACTTGGGAGATGTCGCATCAGCAAATACGACATCAGTCTCCTTCGGTTTCTTCTCATCTGTTCAATCCCAAAGGAGCTTGATCCACCAAAGCCATTGCCAAGCTGTGATTGCACACATGCTCGTATGCGATATGATCCACATCTGGAACGCGTTTCGCTGGATGAATATCAAGTTTCAGCATTCGGGAGGAATACACACCGTCTCAAGATTGACGAAAGAACTCTTAAAGAAGAAGAATATTTCAGAAGGCTTTGCCCCAAATGCTCCATCTCTCCCTGCTCGAGTTGCTTCAGGGGAGAGTTGTTGTTTCCTCTTAACACTGATGTCACTCCTATGCCAGAACCAGAAGTACATCCTGCCCCTGATGGGTGGGGAGGCGAAGCATTGGAATCCCAAACTCCAAGGGAGGGAGACCTTATCGACAAAGAAGAATGGACTATGAAGGTGCGCAATGAGGAGTCGTGTTTCCCAGATCCTCAAGTAAGGAGGATGGCTACAAGGCAAATATCCAAAGCAACCCAGACAGACCCTGCAGATCTTATTGAAAAGAATCTCCCGGGTCCACCTACTCTGGCAAATTCTATTGAAGCCGACGCCCTTGAAACACTCCCTCCTTCCAGTTCTTCTTCAACCTCTCCCACGGAGACTTGCTATATGGTGGAGGTCCATGATTCAGAAATAAAGAGCGTTGAAATGCTCCCTACTACCTCTAGCTTGGCGGAGTCTTCCAAAGTTGACCATTCCGATGATGAAAAGGCCCTCGTCAGCCCACAAGCTACTGAAGATCATTCTGCTTCCTACCAGGAGGCTATTCTTCATCTACCTCTCATTGAAGCGTTGCATCTCTCAGAAGAAGCACGCCTCACCATGGCAGCAGTCTTGACCAACCCTGATGATTATAAGAGAGAATCTGAAGCCGATCAAGAAGAGGGGGCATCACCGTCTTGCAACTTCACCATATCTTTCTCTGATGAAGACCTGCAACTTGGAGTCCGCCTTCACAATAGGCCCCTCTATGTGTCAGGATACATCAGAGAGAAGCAAATAACTCGCATATTGCTAGATTGTGGTTCTGCTGTCAACATCATGCCTGTCCAGACCATGGAACAATTAGGCATTACAACCAGTGAGCTTTCTCAAAGCCAATTGGTTATTCAAGGGTTCAACCAAGCCGGACAATCTACTATTGGTATCATACGCCTAAAGCTCTCAATTGGCGAACTTGATACAATGATTCTCTTCCATGTCATTGATTGTAGAACTTCATATCGTCTTCTATTGGGGAGGCCATGGCTACATGAAAATGGGGTAGTCGTCTCTACTTGGCACCAATGCTTCAAATATTATAAAGACGGTGTGGAAAAATGTGTCGCTGCTGAGCAAACCCTTCACCAAAACAGAAATACATCTTGCTGATGCTAAATTCTATCAAGCAACGGGTGTAGTCGCCGAAGCATTGCCGATGAAAACTCCACACGGCATCAAGAAAAATGTTGAAGAGCAAACTACATCTACTTCTAACAGAAAGATGCGAATCAAGCATGTACGGGGAATCAATCCACATCCTCCAACCAATGCTCAAGTTGGCCCTGTGTTACGCCTCATTTCCAAAGCGCATCGTACATCAGAACAACCACTATTCACATCAGCAGCTACGAAATTGCAGTCATTATTCACCGAAGCTGACATTGTCGCACTTCAGCAAAAGATGATTTTGCCCTTGCATGCCTTGACACCTACATCAGTGACAATTCCTCCATTGTCAGGCTTCGTACCAGAAGGTCATTGGAGCAAGAAGTCGTCAAAATTGCTACAAAAGGCGGGCTTCCACATTAGCGATATGGCATCTCTAGGGACGCTTCCCCCAAAAACAATCCCGTGCGGGATGACCAAGACTCAAGCTCACCTCATTCATGCCGGAGAAAAGATGCCTATATCCAGACGTGGCCTGGGCTTTGTGCCAACTCCAATCGTCGTTAAGTCAGCCATCAGAGGAGACCTCCTCTAATCATATTCAAGTGGAAATGACGAACAATTCTTCCACGTCCGAGTCGCAATCACCTCAAGTTAATCCAACATCGGCGTCCATCAACAATACTCAGTCAAAATCCAGGCGTACAAGAAGACGAGGAAGACAAGCACAACATCAAGCTAGGCTTGGGGGGCATGATGAGGTCATTCAAGAGCTTCATTCTGTACAACAAAACCCCAAACAAAGGGTTACTTCAGTATCCCGAAGGCCTGAAAAGTTAAAGACGAAATCCAAGGTTGTCCATGCTCCATCGACTCGACAGTCAGTATTCAGTCGTTTGGGACCGATCGCTCCCATTTCGAAGACAACCATGGAGCCCACTCGCCCCACCCGACAACGTCGCCGACTTGGGGGCAATCACAAAGAGGGTCGACAACTTACGACATCCTCAAATAGCCCTATGTATCCGTTCTGCTCGAAGCTTACTACCATTCAAGTGTCTGCATCGAATGATCCTTCTTGTGTCAAGCCAAGGACAGTAGTCATCACTACTCGTCCACCTTCTGATGCCCCTATGGATGATTCTTCTACATCCATTGTTGTCTCCGTCAACCACAATTCCATTCATGACGAGCCAAACATTGAGAATACTTCTCATTCGGACGACGAATTGCTGGACGCACAGCCTGATCTTGATGAAAGAGAACGATCCACCGTAGATGACTTAAAAGAAGTCAATTTGGGCACCGAAGAAGATCCACGCCCAACCTTCCTTAGTGCACTTCTAGCTCTAGAAGAAGAAACTGCATATGTTAAACTTCTTCAGGAGTACAAAGACGTCTTTGCATGGTCTTATAAAGAGATGCCAGGATTGGATCCTAAAATTGCTGTACACCAACTTGCTGTTCGGCATGGCGCTAGCCCTATTAAACAAGGGCAAAGACGCTACCGACCCGAGTTAATCCCACAAATCGAGAATGAAGTCAACAAGCTAATTGAAGCCGGCTTCATCCGAGAGGTCAAATATCCTACTTGGATCTCGAGCATCGTACCAGTAGAAAAGAAGAATGGACAAATCAGGGTATGCGTAGACTTCAGAGATCTGAACAATGCGTGTCCTAAAGATGATTTTCCATTGCCAATTACTGAACTTATGGTGGATGCGACAACTGGTCATGAAGCGCTATCATTCATGGATGGATCTTCTGGCTATAATCAGATTCGAATGGCACCCAAAGATGAAGAACTCACAGCTTTTCGCACTCCAAAAGGCATCTATTGCTATAAAGTGATGCCATTTGGCTTGAAGAACGCAGGTGCTACTTACCAGCGCGCCATGCAAAAGATCTTCGATGATATTCTCCACCAAACGGTTGAATGTTACGTTGATGATCTCGTTGTGAAGTCTAAACAAAGGACCTCTCACCTTGATGATCTTCGACATATTTTCAATCGTCTACGAAGATATCAACTTCGAATGAACCCGCTCAAATGCGCATTTGGAGTCACTTCGGGGAAATTTCTTGGCTTCATTGTTAGGCATCGTGGCATTGAGATAGATCAATCCAAAATTGATGCTGTTCTCAACATGCCCGAACCCAAATCATTACATGACCTTAGAAGTCTACAAGGTCGCTTGGCTTACATCAGAAGGTTTATTTCAAATTTGGCTGGAAGGTGTCACCCCTTTAGCCGACTCATGAAGAAGGATACCATCTTCAAGTGGGATGCTACTTGCCAAAACGCCCTCAATAGCATCAAACAATATTTATTAAAGCCACCAGTTCTATCTGCTCCAGTTCCTGGTGTACCCCTTATTCTATATATTAGTGCTCAAGAACACTCTATCGGGGCACTCCTTGCTCAAGAAAATCATATTGGCAAAGAAGTGGCGTGCTATTATCTCAGTCGTACTCTTATTGGTGCCGAATTAAACTATTCGCCAATTGAGAAGATGTGTCTTGCACTCATTTTCACCACGAAGAAACTTCGGCATTACATGCTCGCACACACGATCAGACTTATTTCTAAAGCAGATCCCCTCAAGTATATTATGTCCAGGCCAGTTCTCTCAGGACGGCTAGCAAAATGGGCTCTCCTTCTGAGTGAGTTTGAAATCATCTTTGTCTCTCAAAAGGCTATAAAAGGACAAGTATTGGCCGACTTTCTAGCAGATTATCCAATCCCTGCTGAATGGGAATTGACTGAAAATTTTCCTGACGAAGAAGTGCTTTCTATTGACATTGTTCCATCTTGGAAGATGTTCTTTGACGGCGCTGCAAGACGTGAAGCGGCAGGGGCAGGAATCGTCTTTGTCACACCTAAAGATGAAGTTCTCCCATTTTCTTTTGTCCTATCCGAACCATGTTCTAATAATATGGCAGAATATCAAGCATTAATTATCGGCCTCGAACTCGCTGTCGACATGGGTATTCGAGAACTCCAAATTCATGGTGATTCAAAGCTTGTTATTTGTCAGATTATGGGGGAATATCAAGTTAATAAAGAAGACTTGATACCGTATCATACAAGGGCATTGACATTGTTCCATATTATTGATGATGCCACTATTCAACATGTTCCAAGGGGCCTCAACCGACAAGCAGATGCTCTGGCAAATTTGGCTACTACTCTTACTCTCCCGGACACTAACCGCTTGGTCATCCCTCTTTGTCGCAAGTGGGTGGTTGTCACAGATGATACAAGCAATCAAATTCCAGTACAAACAGATGTGGTCCATGTATTTATGACAGAAGAGCAAGATTGGAGGCAACCAATGATAAATTATCTTGCTCACGGCAGGCTTCCAGATGACGCAAAACACAAAATTGATATTCGTCGTCGTGCATCGAGGTTCCTTCATTTTAACGACGAGTTATATCGTCGTGGTTATGATGGCGTCTTGATGAGATGTTTAAGGCAAGAAGAAGCAGAAACAGCTCTCAAAGAAGCACATTCTGGTATATGTGGCACGCATCAATCTGGGCCAAAGCTTCATCTTCATATCAAAAGAATGGGTTATTATTGGCCTACTATGGTTAAAGACTGCATGAAATTTTCAAAAGGGTGTCAAGCTTGCCAATTCCATGGGGACTATATTCATCAGCCTCCAGAGCCCCTACATCCTACTGTTGCTTCATGGCCATTCGATAGTTGGGGACTCGACATAGTCGGACCCCTGCCAAAGTCATCTAAACAACATTGCTATATCCTACCGCAACATATTACTTCTCTAAATGGGCTGAAGCGATTCCTCTCAAAGAAGTCAATCGGCATTCGGTCATTAACTTTATCCAAGATAATATTATTTTTCGATATGGCATTCCTCGCTTCATCGTGACAGACAATGGTAAACAATTCAAAAATGCTGCCATGGACCAATTTTGTGCCAAGTTCAAGATCATACAAAGGCGCTCGACGATGTACAATGCCCCAGCCAATGGATTAGCGGAAGCCTTCAACAAGACCTTATGTAAACTACTACAAAAAGTAGTTTCCAAGTCGAAAAAGGATTGGCATGAACGTATAGGCGAAGTTCTTTGGGCTTACCGTACATCATTCCGAACTCCTACACAAGCAACCCCATATTCTCTTGTATACGGAGTAGAAGCCATTCTTCCTCTCGAGCTTCAAATTCCTTCATTAAGAATTGCTATTCAAGAAGGGCTTACTCAAGATGACAACGTCCGGCTTCGTCTAACGGAACTGGAAGCTTTAGATGAAAAGCGACTTGAAGCACAACAACGCATCGAATGCTACCAGGCACGTCTTTCTCGCATTCAATAAGAGAGTGCGTCCTCGATCCTTTCAAAAGGACGATCTTGTGTTGGCGGTTAAACGGCCTATCATCATGTCCCATAGAGCAGGGAAGAAGTTCGATGCTAAATGGGATGGCCCCCATATTGTCAAAGAAGTCTACACCAATGGTGCTTACCTATTAACTACTCCTGGAGGGACTCGACTTGGTCCAATCAATGGAAAGTTCCTCAAAAGGTACTATCCATAAAAAAAAAAAAAAAAAAAAAAAAAAAAAAAAAAAAAAAAAAAAAAAAAGAAAAAAAAAAAAAAGAGGTTCCAACCCTTCCTGGCTATAACTTGAACGCTTTGTTGAAAAAAAAAAAAAAAAAAAAAGGAACTACGTGTGACTTGATCCCTTAAGTAAGGGTACGTAGGCAGCCTGAGAAGTTACATCAGGTTCAGTCCAGACAAAAAATCATCACTTATCAAATCTTTATGCAAATAGCCTAAGAAATTATATCAGGTTTAATTTGAACAAAAAAAAAAAAAAAAAAAAATTCATGAATTATCTATGTTTGCATCATGTTATTTTTGAAGTAAAAAAAAAAAAAAAAAAATTCTATATTCACATATACTAACCTCTAATGGCTTCAAGATGGTTTTGTTCAGGAAATTGACCCTTTCTTCTCTATCTCTTTTAATTTAATTTAATTGTTTTGTGAAAGAGAGTAACTCCTATTTATAGCCACCTTTTCCATAAGTTTTTATATATATCTAAACAGATAAAGTTTAAACTTGAAATATTAAGTATCACAACAAACATTTTAGTTGTGCCATCTATATCTAAATAAAATCAAATTCAAAATTTAAAATTTAAAATTTAAATTTAAATTTTAACATCATAACATACTTAATAGTTATGTCATCCCTATCTAAATGAAATCAAGTTTGAATTAAAAAAATAAAGATAAATAAATTAATTAATTAATCAAGGATGACAAAATTCGTCCTTGGACTCTTTTATCCATCCTTGAGGGGGGCAATTTGTAGACACACAAAAAAAAAAAAAAAAAAAAAAAGAAAAGAAAAGAAAAGAAAAGAAAAGGATTTAGTCAAAATTAATTAAAATAAAATCAAATCAAATAAATAAATAAATAAATAAAAGTCAACAAAAAAAAAATTTTCCTAACTACCCACACCCCTAAAACTACCCATTACCTAACTACCCACACCCCCTAAAACTACCCATTACCTTGTATAACCACCCACCCCTCCCTTCCTCTATAAATAGGAGGGAGGGGGGGAGAGTAAAAAAAAAAGAAGGGAAGGAGGAAGAGGAGGAAAGGCAAGAACAAAAAAAGGCCTAAGGGAGAGAAGGAAAAAAGCAAAAAAAGCAAGAAGAAGAAGAAGGGTGGGGAAAATCCAAGGGAGAGATATACAAACTCTCCCTCGATTCCACCTTCTTCTTGAAGAATCCACCAAAAGAAGAAGAAGAAGAAGAAAGGTGGGGAAAAATCCAAGGGAGAGATATACAAACTCTCCCTCGATTCCACCTTCTTCTTGAAGAATCCACCAAAAGAAGAAGTCAAGAAAGCCAAAGAAGAAGAAAAAGAAAAGTGTGGAGAAAATCCAAGGGAGAGAAATACTAACTCTCCCTCGATTCCACCTTCTTCTTAAAGAAAAGTGTGGAGAAAATTCAAGGGAGAGAAATACTAACTCTCCCTCGATTCCACCTTCTTCTTGAAGAATATCTTCACTTTGTTCACGAAGGAGAAAGTCCAGAGAAGGGAAGATCAAGAAAAAGCGGCTTCAAATCAAATCACAAGTTCAAAAAATCCAAGAAAGCTGAAGAACAAAGCACCGCTGGTCCTAAACAACAAGGCTCAAACTCAAAAGGCCCGAAGGATCACGCATCGCAAGTCTCTTCATCTTCCTTTTAAATTTTCACAAACTTGTAAAAATCTCTGAAGTTGTAATTCTCGAGACACTCTTCAAAGGAGACCGAGGATCAGAGGATTAAAAGATCGTTGTACCCACGTCACCCCTTTTTATGTATTGATTTGCTCTCCGAGCATATCATCATCTTTAAAATTTGTAAGGGACATTTTTGTTCGCTTCAGTTGGCAATGGTGGAAGTTCGACCTTGGGAAATTCTGGGACCTCCTGGTAATGTTGGAAACTCTGACTCATGTATTGTTGGGAACTCTGGAAATGTTGGTAACTCTGGCTCAGGCAATGTTGGGATCTCTACCTCAGGATACTTTGGTATCTCTATTTCTGGAGCTTCTAAAAGATGTCTAGTTGCATGGATCATCAAGACATAATTGTTGAGGGAGAGGAGAGCGAAGAGGGTACAAAATAAGAGGAAGGAAGTTTTTGAAGCCATGGTTAGTCTTTGTGGAACTCAGAGATAGAAGCCTTGGATGGTTTGATGAGGTGAAATTAGAGTTGGGTTTTTTTAGGGAAATGTTGTGGATGATTTTGGTATGAAATTAATACATAGTGTTTTATGGTTGGGAATTTCCATGTTCTGTTGGGATTAGCAACAATTGTTTGTTCATCTTCTCAACCATACCAATTGTTTTCAAATGCCAAAAGGGTGGATATAAATGTTATTGAATCAAGTGCTTTTGATGAGGGGATCTAATTAAGTAAGATGAGGCATTAAACAACTTATTTTTGTGTTTGGTGGTTTTTTTTTTTTTTTGTTTTTTTTTTGGGTGTGATATGTTTGGGGGTTTAAGTTGGATTGACCTTTAAGACTCTCAAAAAGTGTTTGTTCCTCAAATTAATGTTAGAGAGGTTTGAAGGAATATTGGACTCCAAACTAATAGAATGATACGGGACACACTATCTTTTTTTGTTCGGTTAAAAAAAATATCCAACCCAAAAATAAAGGACCAGTAGCACTTTTCTTATATAAAAAAAAACAGTTAACAATAAACCACACGTGGAAGTATTGCATTAATCTGTCATCTACGTTAGATTACTACAAGAAATATGACTTTTAGCAAGGACAAAAATATGACTTTTGGCAAGGAAAATATTTCGTTGGAAAATCGTTTCTCCAACAAAATTTTTCCTTGGTAAATTCGTCGCAAAGCCGACTTAAATGTTTTTACCAAACAAACCTCGCTCTTTGATACTTTAGCGACAAATTGCTTTCGCTGCTAAAACTAAACCTTTACTGACGAAACATTTCTTTGGTAAAAATCTCATAATTTCCGAGAAAAATGTATGTTCCTTAGTAAAAGTACGAGTACAAGCGTAAAATACTATTATTACCCAGGATTGTTTTTCTTGGAAAAGTTATTAAATCTTTTATGAATTAAAATGAATTAGTAAATTATCTAAACTTCTTCATATACACCACATCCAAAAAAAATATCCTATAAAAAATACATTTCAAACTAGTTCCATCATTATATTCTATAAAAAAAAAAAAAAAATCCATATACATCACATCAAAGCGAAAATTCATAATTATTAAATTCATGATAGAAAAACAGAAAAGTACTAGAACTTAAAGTATATCAATAACAATAATAAGAAAAATCTATAATCTGATCGGATAATGATTATTTCCATCCTAGTTGAATCATATATAGAATAAGCATCAGGCAATGAGGATAAAGAGGTTCACTCATTGGCTGATTTCCTCAGGATGATCCACAAAATCCTACATGTGTTCTTTCAGTTTTGGCCTGAAATGTTAATGACCAACTTTTTAAGTAACAGTAACTACTCCTCCTCAACCAGCTCCAGGAAGGCAATGGGAACTTGCCTACCAACAGATTCAATTGCAACCACACAGTGTGCTACAAAAGACCCCAAAAACATTTTACACTAATGATTGCAAGGAGTTTGCGTACAAAATAAGACAAAAAAAAAAATGATAGAGAGCCCCAACAAATGGAGAGGAAATGTCAACGAGAACCTATTAATCAGAACAAAGAAGCCGCGCGCAGGAACGGGTGCGACCCTGGGCTACGCGCGGGAACCTGTGCGTGCGAGGGCATGTATGCGTGTGTGCGAGTGCGTGCGAGTGTGTGTTTTGTTGTATTGGTCAATTTAAGTTCAAACTAAGAAACGCATAATACATGTAGCCTTGCTCCATGTATTCTTAGAGCACCGCAGTTATGTAGTATTCATATAAATAGGTGTATTATTAGAATTATAACTTCTTTTTTTTTTATCAGAAGGATCTCCCGTGGTTAACTTTACTGTCGAGCTGGGAAAGCTACATCCGTCTATTTGTCCTGGTCCCACGAAAAATTCTTTCGAATAATCGCTAACAAACAAGTGTGTAAGTCAGCGCCAAGACTCGAACCCAGAATAAGAATACTCAAACTCAGGGTAAGTCAGCGCCAAGATTAGAATTATAACTTATCATGCTAGATAATGTGTATTCCATATATATTTATAATTCATATTTTACATAGGCAACTTATATTATATCCCATACAATTGTCTGTATACCGTAATACATGTATAAATAACCATATTTTTGTATAACTATTACTAGCATGATATTGTATCTTATGTATTTTGTAGTATAGAAAATGTTATGCCATAGGTGGTTCATGTGTCGAATTTATTTCAAGATTAGTTAAATATTTAGTATGCTATTCATCATTTAGTTTATATAGTTCCATGTTAGTCCTGATATAATTATGGAATGTTAAAACTAAATACTTAAATGATAAACCTTGCCTATGAGTAATAGGCGCGTATAGGACCCGCCTTTAGGGTCATCTCCCCGCATATGAAGGATGCAACTTTATGGGAATTCACGAGAAAGATAACGTATCGATAATGGCTAACCAATGGGGGAGGATCCATAAGGATCATATTGCGAGTGTGGAGTATTTCTTTTGTACATTATCGTGCGTTGAAGCTGCCCAGTGTTGGAGCTATCCTGTGTGGTACGGCCTTATTGTTAGAATGCCACGAGGAAGAGGGCTACCAGATGATGTAGAGAGTTAGCGTATTGATTTCTCTCAAAAGTTCCTTGTCACCCATATGGGTAAGGGTGACGGCATGGTGAGGACACTTCATTGCGTGATGTTTCTACATTTGGAATTTATTCCATGTCTTGGTTGGAACTGTTATTATATTAATGATGTGTTATAGATGTGGTGCTTGGCTTCTTATCATTTATTGAGCCTATAACTCACCCTTTGTGTGTTGTTCCTCCACTAGGGACTGAGTTGATCTTAAAGGAGGAGCCCTAGTGAGGTGTAGTTCTAATAGTTATTGTAGCGTTCGATCTTTTAATTCTATAAGCGTGAAACCGGTAGGATTCCTTTTGCCTATATGTTTTGGTTTTCGTATTTGAGGCATATGTTGTCGTTATATTTTAAGACAAAACTTAGCTCTTACAGAACAGAGATTGTGATACTCAGATTTGCAATATAACTTTTGATTACAAATTTATGTCATTTTACATTTCTACATTTTCTGATAAGCTATCTAATATTATTGCTTTGTTAAGCCATGTATGTCATATGTTGGATCATTGTTATATCTCTTGGAGTCATTATTGACCTCTTGTAATGATCACCTGATATTGATATATTACTACGATCCGGGGATGGCAGCTCTCGGGCGTAACATATATAGTAAGTTAAGACTGTAAATATGTGTATTCCGTCACTAGTAGGCCAAATTAATTAGTTTTTTCCCTATAAATTCTATAAAGAAATTGGTTAATATTAAAACAGTTATAATACATGAAGCTGTTGTGATGTTATATATACAACACAATAGTTTGTTTAACTCAATATATACAAAGGAAAAATAGATATAACTCCATGGAAAGTTGAGAAATCAGTTCACGTCCTTGCAAAATCGATAAATCATCATAGGTCCCCAGAATCTGTGTTTTGTTAATGATTTAGTCCTTGTGTTAAATTACCGTTCGTTTAACCGTCTATCTAACGGAGGTCGTTGAAATGAAATTCAAATAAGTCCATGCAAACTTTGAAAAATCTGATGTAGTCATTTTAAAGACCAAAACGCCCTTTGTACCAATAAACCAACTTTAAAGGGACTAGACTCCTCGCAAGCATGCAACAACGCAATACTTCTTCCTTGGGACTCAACCGATTGCATTTAGAAGGGTTGATAAATTTGAATTCCAAAATATTTATTAGTCAGATTCAATTATGACCCAATTATCAATTTGAATTGTGCGTTCAAGTCTGAGTGATTTCTGGAGCCGGCAACGCATGTTGATGTAGAGGGGTTGAGTGGTTTCGTGGAGGCGATTTGAAGGGCTTTCATTGAGGCTTCGAAGAGTTTCGCAGGGGAGACACACCCGCCTTGGTCTTCTTCTTCGTTCACCTGTTTTAGGAGAGAGAAGAAGAGGGATATCACCTTTTCATGTGACTAATATTTTGGTAAAATATCATGTGTGGCTGAAATTAAAACTACATGTCTGGTTAGTTAGTGTTACGATAGATATTAAAACGACAACATACAACTATTTATTGATTTTGCAGGGACATAAATCGATTTTCTCAATTTGACAAGGAGTTGAATAGATTTTTCCCTATATACAATGAACTAATTAATCCTCATGATAAACCAAACCACCATACAGGAGGAGGGATAAAAATCATGGTTGTTGTTGAAGAGGCTTGGAGCTATAACTTCTACCATGCATTTTCACAATCCCTTGCATTTCCCTGGACCTAGAGTTCCGTGGCTTCATATGAGAGAAATCGAGTTCTTGTAGTGATCGCCTGGGGACACAATTGACTACTTTGTGATGAAATTTTAAGTCAATTTGATTTACTCCAATATTTCATTCATTAGAAATTCTAGTTTTTTTTAGCTCATCACATTAAAACATATTACAGTTTATTAAAGAGTTTGAGTTTTTCATGTTGCAACATATATATAATTATTGTCCGAACAAAATCTTATCATTCATATAGAATTGGGGGAATTGTTCATGTACCCCTTGAATAAGGGTCAAATTATTTTCCCGTCCTTGAACTTTTTTTATTTTTTATTTACTCCTGAAATCTGATCCTATAGTTTTTTTGTTCCTGAATTTTCATAATACCCGAACTATCCCTTACAAACAAAGTTACAGAAATACAGAAATATAATGTGATACGTACAGAAATTATACAGATAGTTACATATATTTAATAGTTCTCTACAAAAATATTAAAGTACGCAAATATGTTTATACATAGAATGGTCATTTATACATTCTTAATGTCATTACATTATCATCTGTAAATGCATTCAGTGTACACAAAATTGTTATAGATATAATCTTAAAGTTTAGTTAAAATAGATACATCGATTGGTTGAATTACAAAGTTTTCTTCAAATCTTAATGATTAATTGTTATCTCCCCCTTAATCCTCTTCATGTCCTCTTGGGTAAAATGAAATAAGATTATCAAACTAGACATTCAATGTACTTCATCACAAAGAACGAGTTTTTCAAGCTATATAAAAAATACAACAATCAAATACTTAAATAAATTTTTATTTAGCAATATGAACAAAATTCGTAATACCATGTATCTGAACTGAAAATTTATGAACAATTGTAATATTTTAATAAAATTACTTCTTGATCCATGTACTTAACAATTATTGAAATTAACATTTACATAACAATTACAATAAAAACTATCAATGTGATGCCCAATGGCATAATCTACTATTTACATAATAGAAATAAAATATCTTCTATTATTCTTATAACAATTACAACAGAAATTATAAAAACTATAATTTACACAACAAATATGTAATATTATACATAGAACTAAACTAAAGACATGTAAATTATAGAAATGTAATAACTGATTACATAAATGTAATAATCAATTACAGAAATATAATACTAATTTACAGATGGGGGTGGTTTAGGTATAAAAAATGAGGTGGCACAGGTCTATGGGCAAAAAAAAAAATTAAGACCAGATTTCAGGGGTAAATAAAAAATAAAAAAAAGTCCGGGGGTAGAAAAAAAATTAGACCCTTAATCAAGGGGTATTTGAATAATTTCCCCTATAAAATTTCTTGGTGAATCTCACATGGTTATTGTTACTCAAAATGCATTACAATCATGCATTAGGAATGAACTAAGTACTCATAAACAAAAAAACATACCAGGACGATAGGCTTCAACGAGTTTGTTGATCCCTAAGAATACTAGAAACGATGAAAATTCTATGTAGTTATTAAATCTCCTAGGATAACAAAATACAATAGAGAAAATAAAATTATATTAACCAAATTTTCTTTAATTATGTGATTACAAGCCTATTTATAGAGTAGAGAATCCTTAACAAACTAAGATCTCAATAAATCTCTCAAATCACAAATAAATCCTAATTAGATCCTAACTAATATTTAAATTTGAATTCAAATTCAAAATTTAAATTAAAAGACTCAAAATGCATTACAATCATGCATTATGAATGAACTGAGTACTCATAAACAAAAAACATACCAGGACGATGGGGCTTCAACGAGTTTGTCGATTTCTCAGAATACTAGAAACGATGGAAATTCTATATAGTTGTTAATCCTCGTAGGATAACAAAATACAATAGAGAAAATAAAATTATATTAACGAAACTTTTTTTAATTATGTGATTACAAGCCTATTTATAGAGCAGAAAATCCTTAACAAACTAGGATCTCAACAAATCTCTCAAATCACAAATAAATCCTGATTAGATCCTAACTAATATTTAAATTCGAATTCAAATTCAAAATTTAAATTCAAAGACTCAAAATACATTACAATCATGCATTAGGAATGAACTAAGTACTCATAAACAAAAAACATACCAAGATGATGGGCTTCAATGAGTTTGTTGATTCCTAAGACTACAAGAAATGATGAAAATTCTATGTAGTTGTTAATCCTCCTAGGATAACAAAATACAATAGAGAAAATAAAATTATATTAACCAAATCTTCTTTAATTATGTGATAAAATTATACTATGAAATAAAACTATATTAGCCTATTTATAAATAGAGCAGAGAAATTAATCCTTAACAAATTAAGATTTTAACAAATCTCTCAAATCACAAATAAATCATGATTAGATCCTAACTAATATTTAAATTCGATTTCAAATTGAAAATTTAAATTCAAAGACTCAAAATGCATTACAATCATGCATTAGGAATGAACAAAATATTCATAAACAAAAAAATATACCAGGACGATGGGCTTCAACGAGTCTGTTGATTCCAAAGAATACAAGAAACGATGAAAATTCTATATAGTTGTTAATCCTCCTTGGATAACAAAATAAAATAGAGAAAATAAAATTATATTAACCAAATCTTCTCTAATGATTTGATTACAGGCTTATTTATAGAGCAGAGAATCTTTAACAAACTAGTATTTCAACAAATATCTCAAATCACAAATAAATCCTGATTAGATCCTAACTAATATTTAAATTCGAATTCAAATTCAAATCCAAATCTAGATCCTAAAACAAGGAAAGAAATCCTAACAAACTTTAAAAATTACTAAAATTATAAATCAACCAGAATCATCCATTTGGTAGTCCTCAATGTCGATCGAACAGTCCATGATCGCGCTACATCAATCACCCAATACATTATAATACAATTTTTTTCTAAGAAAAGATAGATCTTAGTAAGATTTTTTTTAACTAAACTAGATTCACTTTTAAAATGCAATGGTGAACTATGAAATTAAATTATATAAAATATATGTACAATCATAAATTAGCCAATATATAAATTACTATTTTAAATTTATCAAAAAGAGAATCAATTAGCATGTCACTATCTTTTCCCTTATTTATTTTGCCTCTTATTTATTTGTAGTTTTTTTTTTCTTTCAATAATATTTATCCCCCGAACATTTAGGAAAATCTAATATTTTATTATTAACAAATCTGTAATCTTACATGGTAAGTTAAGACTTAAGATAAAATATGTGCATTCGGTCACTTGTAGGGCAAATTAATTAGAATTATTTTATATAAATCTTATAAAGAAATCAGTTAATATTAGAACAGTTATAAAACATCAAGCGGTTGTGATATTATATCTATGGTACAATCGTTTCTTTAATTCAATATATATAACCAAACCACCATACACTATAAAGGGGGGAAATCACGGCTGTTACTGAAGAGGCTTGGAGCTATAACTTCCACCATTCGTTTACAATCCCTTGCATTTCCTGGTTACCAGACCTCATATGAGACAGATCGAGTCCTTGTAGTGATCACCTGGGGACACAATTGACTAGTTTGTGATGAAATTTTAAGTCAATTTGGTTTACTCCAATATTTCATTGATTAGAAATTCTAGTTTTCTTGAGCTCATCACATTAAAACATATTACAGTTTATTATAGAGTTTGAGTTTTTCATGTTCGCAACATACATATAATTATTGTCCGAACAAGATCTTAAGAGTCATATAGAATTTCTTGGTGAATCTCACATCGTTATTGTGACTCTAAATGCATTAGGAATGAACTAAGTACTCATGAACAAAAACATTGTTGCATGCATGTCTCTACATTGTCAAATTTTTCTCTTTATCTAATATCAATTTAAATCCTACAAAAAATCCATTTACAAAAACATTCAATGAGTATCTTTTATTCTCTTGGACCACTTCTATTAGGTTTATTTTTGCATAATACCTTTCTAAAAGAAATTCATCTACAAGTTAATTATTTATGAAATTAAATTGTGTCAAAAACATTTGTTAAACGAGAAACATTGGAATCCTTTGAAGGCTTTTCAATAAATGTATGCAAATAATACCTTTTACACCCAGATGAGAATATTATTGTTTTATCTTAAATCCTTCTGTCAACTCTAATAGGGGAACAACTAGTGAATGGAGACTTTATTGAGGACTATTGGAGGGGTAGAAAATAGCTATTTGTGTCCAGGTCGATAGGATTCGTCTGCTCCGTTTCTTCTGATGGCTCCCGTTTCATCGTCGGTGATTTTCCTCTTTGAGCATCGTCAAAAGCAGGGTTGGGGGTGACCTGTAAAAGACCCTCTCACATAAGTCACCACAGTAGATAATTTAGGGTTGTTACAAATAAGAATTTCACATATTTCCATAGTAAAAACTAATTCCCTATTTATAGTATTTAGTTGATGCCTTAGGATCCTCTGTGGATCTCTTCCCCATCAGATGGGAAGAAATCCCAGATTATAGGGAATTGGTTATGTGTTATTTAAGAGATTTTTTGAATTTGTTGTCATTATCCCTTGATAAACACATATAATTTGTTAGGTTCTTGTGAATCAATTGGTGATTTATTCTAAATCCAGGGTGTACTGTTGTGATCTTAGAGAATCTGTTAATTGATAGCTCTTGATTTAATATATCTGTGAGGATTTAAACAATCAATAATTGATGATCCTTAATTTAAAAATTGAATTATGAAATACTGACTTGAATTGGTACTTGGTCGTTGCGTATGAAGGGTCCAACGGGCCGGATCCACGTGTGATGGGCTATTCAAGTCGTGTGCCCTTACTAATCGAGTCATGGGCCGCCGGTATATGGAGCATAGTTTGTAGGCCTGATTTTGGGCCCTACAACTATCTATTTCCCTTATTTCATTAGTCAACGAAATAATAGAATAAAAGTTGAATGTCTACGTGCCCTGTTTGAAATATTTCCACCAAGTGCATTAGAATTGATGAATAACAAAAAAAAAAAAAGAGCATTGCATAATTTTCATTCATATTATTTCATTTATACTCTTTATTTGATAAATCTCTGGTAGGGTTTCGTCAATTGCTCCAATAAGGATATTATGCATAGCAACAAAACAAATAAATATGTGGAAGACCCTTTAGCGGGGTGGTCGAGACACACCCTCTAACCATCAAGGGACGACCATGTAACTCAAATTTTTGCCTTTTATTCCTCCCTCGTTCCCTAAAAAAACACACGTAGTTCTTTTTTTTTAGTGAAAGTGTAGTTTCTATTTCATAATCGAGAAAGAACATGACTGAACAAGATGAAAATAGAAAAATAAAAACATAGATAAAGATAGAACTCGCATGCGCTGTGCCTCGGCGCCCCTTCGCCCCTCAATTGAAATGCAAGCCAGGACAAGTAGAAAAGACTTCTACCCCGCATCCCACGCTACTCCGAGATGAGGAAAGCATTTTCAGATGTTGCTTTACCATCTCCAGATGACATTGAACAAGAGGATCCAATTTGGATGGAGGAATAAGAGGGGAATAGATGGATAATTAAGAATGGAAAAGCAAATTCCTAGAGTGGAATAAGCTGGTATTGCTTTGTCAGAATAACATGTCAGAAGGATACTACTATTCCACGGAACCCCTTTCAATAGGGCTATTTCACCCATTGTATGCATAAGTGTGTCCAAATATTAAATCACTTTTTTCCTAGTTTTTAAGAAGTATATTGGATAAAATTGTTATTCATGAAATTATAAATAATTATCAATATCTTATTCAACTTTTATTCACAAATTATTCATAGTCAATGAAACAATAAAGAGTTTATTATTAGATTTTTTAATGAGAATAAATAAAAACACACATAAACATGAAATAGTTATCTATTCCTGTATAATATCTATCACGGATAATCTAATTCCCCCGTTTAAAAATGGGGCGAAGAGTGAAATATTATTTACCCGGGCATGTTACTTTATTAAAAAAGATATTTCATTAGTGAAATATACATTAAATAATCAAATCAAGTCTTGCATTCAGGCTGAATTAAGGCTAGATATAAATTTATCCAGAATATTGTGCTCTGGCCCCTGTTCTGTCTAGGGCCCATTGGCCCAAATTTTGGCCCCACTTATAGTGGGGAGTAGGGACTATATTATCCATCGTGATCTTTTTCACAAGATCAAAATTAGTTTTCACTCATGCACACAATATGCATGAAAAATATATTTAATAAATAATGTGATATGTTAATGAATCCCTAAAATAAACTCAACAATAAAAAAAATGATGGGCAAGCCATTTATTCCCAGTCAATTCTTTTTTATAATATAATAAAATAAATGAATCCCACCCCACATCCCTATAACCCACTAAATAATATGATATGTTAAAAAATCGTAAATAAGAACCACCAATAAATTAATACAATAAAAATGAAAATATATACATTAGTTGATGACAATAGTTATCTTAAATTATTTAAAATGTGCATTGAAACTATAATTTTTTGAAATTTAATGATTATGTAATATAAGTTCTTTCATTAATTAATTATAATTAACTTGTTAGAAAATATAATCATATATAAAATTTATAAAATATATTATCTATTTTAAAATTAGAAGAATAATTAATGATTTAGGATAAGAATGAGTTCTAATAAATTTATAAGGATAAAAATGTACAAAAGTTGAAAACATTTGTATAATAGACGGAGATGATAACAAAGGGGGCAATTTATTGGGATAGGAATTGTGCCGAGTTGAACATTTTACTTAATTTTTTTTTCTATCTAGGAAATTTAAAAGTTTTATTATTAATAATAATTCCATAATCATGGTCAGTTAAAATATGTGTATAAGATTCTGATTGAGATTTCATCTCTCCATTTAGTTACACAAAATAGTTATGCTTTGTCCACATAGATCAAAACAATAATAATACATTTTTGTGATATTTTATCTACAATACAATAGTCGGCTTAACTCCTCCATATATATTCAACCGAACCCCATAAGCTAAACCACCTGACCATATATACCAGAAGAAAAAAAAAAAGAAACAGGAGGGAAAAAATATTCATGGCTGATGGTGAAGAGGCGTGGAACTATAACTTCCACCATGCATTCCACATGTTGGAGTCCTTCAGGAATGGTTCCTTTATGTTTCTCTGGACATATGGTTATCGGGCTTTCTACGAGAAACAGATCGAGACGCTTCGGAGTCCGTCAGATACTCCGACCTCAAATACAACGTTGACAACATAAAACCTATTCAAGTTGTTGTGATATTATATCTAGAATATAATAGTTGGTTTAACTCTATATATATAATCAACTGAAACTCATAAGCCAAACCACCTACAGTTTCCAAGCTTCCACGAGAGAGATCGAGATGCTTCGGAGTCCCTAAACAACTTCTTGTAGTGATCACCTGGGGACACAATTAAGTACTTTACCATGAAATTTTATCCAATTTGGTTTAATCCAATATTTCATTCATTAGAAATTCTAGTTTTTTTGAGCTCATCACATTAAAACAAATTATGATTTAGAGTTTGAGTTTTTCATGTCACAACATATATATAATTATTGTCCCAACAAGATCTTAACAATCATATATAATTTCATGGTGAAACTCACATCATTACTGTGACGCAAAATGCATTTTAATCATGCATAAGGAATGAACTAAGTACTAAACAAAAACATTGTTGCATGCATATCTTTACATTCATTGTCAAAATTTCTCTTTGTTTATTCTCAATTTGAATGTTACAAAAAAAGCCATTTACAAAAACATTCAATGAGTATCTCTTGTTCCCTTGGACCTCTGCTATTAGGTTCCTTTTTGCATAATACCTTTCTAAAAGTAATTCACCTACAAGTTAATTATCAATGAAAATTGTGTCAAAAACATTTGTTAAACCAGAAACATTGGAATCCTTTGATAGCTCTTCAAGAAATGTATGCAGATAATATATTTTACCATAGAATGAGAGTATTGTTGTTTTATTTATTTTTTGGTAAGTAGGCAATCATTTGTATTGAGCAACTATGAGAATATACATGTGGGGATAATTACAAAATACAATCCATTAGGAGGGAAAGTTCAAAATTCCAAGTGAGATAATAAAATTACTGAGCCCTACAGGTTAGCGGAGGTCTTGTTCTTCTAGTTGATCTGCAATTTTCCTCTTAAAGACGCTCCCTTGTTTGTCTTTAAGGATAATATCCTCATGCGCAGGCCATATGTCTTGGATATGGATGATAGTGGATCCCATGGAGATTTGCCTAGCAGCCAGCAGGTCCGCAGAGACATTTGCTTCCCGATATGTCTGAGTGATTGACCAGTCGTCCAAGCAGCTAACGATGTTGAAAGCCTCGATAAGGTCCCACTTTGAAGTCCACAGGACTGTCATGAAGAACAGGCATCTTGTGCCTTGGTTGGGAGCGAAAAACGCAGGAACGTGTCTCCTTCCATATTATCCCAATTGTGGTTGCAAAAAGCATATTCAACACCTTAAGCAAGGATGATTGTAAGTGGAGCTGGTTAAGACTTTCCACCTAGAAAATTAGAGTGCGACTCGTCGTGCAAGGTATACCCATCTTGGCGAGTAGAGAGAGCCAGATGTAGGAGGAGTAGCCGCATTTGAAAAATCAATGATCCACATCTTCGGTAGCCCTGGAACAAAGAGTGCAAGTGGAAGACTGAGTAATCCCTTGGTTTTGAAGCTTTAGGAGGGTCAAAAGCTCGTTTAATAGAGCGATCCATGTTGTGTAAGAGTGGCAGGGGATTTGACCCAGGTCCCATGCCCATCCTTTCCAAGAAACTAGAGGCTTTGGAGTGCGAAGATAATTCCATTCAGCTTTGGAGTTTTAAGGTTCCTAATTTAGATGCCATCCTCCCAGATCGAAAGATGAGTAGGTGGCCATCTATTCAAGGTGGACCATTTTCCATTCGAAAAGAGTTTGCGGAATAGTGTGGAATATGTTGGGCCCTAGTGTATCGCCATTAATAGGGGGAGCTTTTCCTTTAGAGCCTGACCATCTATCCAAAGGATCATGCCAAAGGTTGGTGGTTTCTCCTACGAATAGCGGTACATTGGCAAGCTGTTTGACCCAGAGGCAACAAGACAAAATGCGGGATCAAGCCCAGGAGGAGGAACTTTTAGATGAAACAGTCTAGATAGAGTTTGTTTAAGGTATTTAGCCCTTATCCAGTTCATCAACAGTGAGTCGTCAATAGCCGCAACCTCCTAGAATCGAGTTCCAATTGCAGCCTCATTCCATTGCTTGATCCTTTTGAGTCCTAGCCCTCCTTCTTCGACAAGAAAACATATGTTTTCCCATGAGACATGGTGTGCCATGTTAGCACCTTAATTTCTTCACACAAAATTTTGAATGTGATGCTCCATTAGGTGGATGGTTTTGCTGGGTAGTGTGAAGGTGGCTGACAAGTACATGTGAAAACTAGCAAGAACTGTTCATGCTAGCTCGAGACATCCTGCAAATGGAAGGAGTTTACCTTGCCAAGACTGGGTTCTTTTCTTGATTTTCTCGACAATGGGGGTACACATGTTATGCATTAAAGCTCCATGATAAAGGGGCAGTCCCAAATATTTCACTGGTAGATTCGAAAGGGGGATCTGGAGTCAAAGGCCTTTGAGAGATCCATTTTTATGCATGCACGACCTCTATTTTGCTGCCTATGGAGGATGCTGATCAGCTCATGCGCCAATAAAATGTTGTGCGAGACCTTTCAACCTTTAATAAAAGGTAGATTGGTTCGGACTGATGAGAGATGGAAGAACTTCCTAAATTCTGGTAGCCATGATCTTCGTGATCAGTTTGTAAATCGTGTTGTAAAGGGAGATGGGTCTGTAATGATCCAAAGAGTTTGCATGTTGTGACTTGGGAATGAGAGCAATGAAAGTTGTATTAAGCTGCTTGACAAGTTTTCCATCCCTATAGAAAGACTGCACTACGAGGATGACTTCTTCTTTTACAATATTCTAACATTTCTTATAGAAAGAGGCGGGAAACCCATCAGGGCCTAGGCTGCTAGACCCTTTCATTCCTTCTAAAGCTTGGCAAACTTTCTTTTCGAACATCGGAGCATTCAGAACCAATTTGTCTGCGGAGAGTGATTTCAGGAATGGGATAGAGGGGATGGATAAACTAGATTCCTTGTTGAGGAGCTTCATGTAGCAGGCAATGGACTCCTCCTTGACAATCGTTGGGTCTGCAACTGAACCTTGCGAAGATTGTTTTGCTCTTTTCTTGCTGCCACAAAAGGTGTAGAAGTAAGCAGAGTTGCTATCATCCAGTTGGATGTTATTTTGGCGAGATTTTTGACGAATGAAGGACTCCTCCCAAGAGAGTAAGGTTGCATAGATCTGTCGGGCTTCTTTCGCGCAAAATAATCATAGCCGGATCAAGCGGGGAGTCATAGAGAAGGCGTTGGATACTTCCAATTGACCCTTGCTATGCTTGAGCTTTAGATGAAAATTCCCAAAAACATCTCTATTCAATTCCTTGAGAGCCGATTTGATTAGCTGAAGTTTCTTGGCCAAGCAATATTGAGGAGTGCCAGCCACCTCGGTTTGCCAAGTAATTTCGACCACATGAGTAAATGAAGGATGGTCATACCACATGTTAAAGCATTTAAAAGGCTTATGTCTAGAAATTACCTCGAGAGGGAATCAGACAAAGAGAGCAATGTTATATATGTGTCACTTTTCACCTTCTGGTCACCACTGGAGCATTCTGGCAGTTTTTTAACTTTTTCTTTTTTCGATCGGAACCGCTAAAATTTTAGACTTTTGGCTATCATCATGAGCTTGAGAACTCTGATTGAAAATCTAACTGCACATTATGTGTCCTGGTGCCATTTCAAGCCACTCACGAAAATTTCATCGAATTCCGGTAACGTTTCAGAATTTCACAGTTCCGAATCGTATCCGGGTTTTGACCAAGCGAAAAGTCATTTTGAGACTTGACCAAGTCAAAGATGACTTTGACCAAGTCAAGTTTGACCCTTGACTTGGTCAATGGGTTTTGTTTGTTAGTGTGGTTAGGTTGACCCAAGTCAAAGTTCACCAAAATCTAATTAACCCTAAGTGTAAGTGTGTGTGTGTGTGTGGCCCCTTAAGTGGGTGTGCACCCTTCTTCTTCTCTCCCCATCTCTCTCACTCACTCAAACCCATCTCCCCTTCTCTATTTTTCCACCGTTAGAGCTTGAAGAAGAGCTTGAAATAAGAAGCCCTAGAAGACGAAAAGGAAGGTGAAGACTTGATCTACCTTTCCATGGTCTTGGATTTGTTTTCCCCTATGTTTGACCTCCTCTCTTAGCTCCCTTTCTCCTCTGTTTTCATCCATTCTTGGGCTGAGAAGAGGCTTGGTGGTGGTGGTGATTCGGTGCACGAAGGGCACCCGATTTTATCCCATTGTTCTTCCTCTCTTGGGTGAGTCCTTCTCCTCCCATTTCCTTGTTTAGATGCATGTTAGGGTGTGCATATGGAGTGTGCATGGTATGCATGTGTGTTAGGGGTGTGGGAGGGCTGAGGAAGGGGGTGTGCGCGGGGGTGCACGCGGGGTGCTGCGCAGTGGCGCAGTACGCGCGGGTAGACACAGGGCTGGACGCGCGGTGCGCGGGGGCGCGCGAGCGTGTGTGCGCGGGCAGCAGCGCGTCTGGGCGTGCGGGCTGGGGCGCGCTGGGCGTGCGGGTAGGGGCGCGGCAGTGCGCCCGGGGCGCGGGCGTGCGGGCGCACCCGTGCGTGCGCGTGCGGGTGGCCGTGCGCATGGCTGCCCGTGGGTGCGTGAGGATGTCGGGGCACTCGGACTCGCGTGCGTGCGGGCCGTATGCATGCTTGTCCGACTGTTGGGTATTTCTAGTGTATTTCTTACGTATTTGTGTAATTACTCACCATTTTGATTACCCTTGTCTTGCAGATCTTGACGGGCGGTCACGCGACGACCCGGGTTGTTATATATGTGTCACTTTTTGGCCTATTGGCAACCATTGGAGCATTTTTAGCAGTTTTAAAATTTTTGTGTTTTTCGATCGGAACCGCATAATTTTGGACTGTTAGCTATCGTCCGAGTTAGAGGACTCCGATTGAAAATCTAACTGCATATTATGTGTCCTGGTGCCGTTTTAAGCCACTCATGAAAATTTCATCGAATTCCGGCATCGTTTTCAAAAATTTCACAGTTCCGGGGCGTATCCGGGTTTTTAAGTCGCACACTATTTAAATGGAATAAAAAATATCTCAACACACTATTCATCATCCCTACCAAGTCTCCCCTCTCTCCTCTCTCTCATTTTTCTCACTTTTGAGGCCCCTACACCCATCAAAACCAAAAACCTAAAGCACGGGAAGTGTAGATCGGGTCCCGATCTACACACGGGTGCTCTCAAATCCGATTTCCGACGTATTTTGCCCTTCCTTCCGCCCTCTCTTCTCCTCAGCCCGGTCCCATTTCGGAGGTGGAAAGAGGTCTAGTTGGTGGAGACCTTTGGGGAGGAGCTTCGGTGCGAAAGGAGCTTCCGGATCCCTTCTTCTCCTCTCCTTGCCGTGGGTAAGTTCCTTTCCTTGCTTCTCTTGTTTAGATGCTTGTTAGGGGAAGTTTTGGATGTGGGGAGGGCGGCTGGGGGCTGTCGGAGGTGGTTGGGGGTGGTCGGAGGCCAAGGGTGGCCGGGGGTTGGGGTGGAGGTGCTCGAGCAGTGGCAGGCCCTGTCCCGAGCAGCAGGCAGAGCAGCGGCAGCGGCTCAGGCAGCGCACAGGCTGGGCGCGCACGGGTGTGCGCGCGTGCGTGCGCGCGGCGTGTGCGCGGGTGAGAGCGGGTCTGGTGCGAGGAGCTGGTCGTGCTGGGTGTGCTGGAGGGGCTGGCAGTGCTGGCGTGTGGGGTGGTGGCCTCGGGCAGCTCAGGCGCAGGGGATGGCAGGGCGCGCGTGTGCGTGCGCGCGAGCGTGCGCGCGGGCGTGCGCTCGGGGAGAGTTGGAGGCCAGCTAGGGAGCTGTGCGCGAGGAGCTGATGGCGAGCTGCGCGGGAGGTGCTGGTCGCGCTAGTCTGGGCGCGAGGTGCTGGTCGCGCTGGTGCTAGACTTGCGGGCAGTGGTGGTGCGTGCGCGAGGTGCTGGCAGTGGTGGTGCGTGCGCGAGGTGCTGGCCGGGGCAGGGGTGGTGCATGCGTGAGGTGGTGGCCGAGGGCAGTGCGCGCGGGAGGGCGTGTAGGGTGCGCGGGTGCTAGGCGCGGCGAGGCAGTGTGGTGCGCATGGGGCGCGGTGAGGCGGCCGTGGTGCGCGCGAGGCGCGGCGAGGCGGCGGTGGTGCGCGCGAGGCGCGGCGAGGCGGCAGAGGTGCGCGCGAGGCGCGGCGAGGTGGCGAAGGTGCGCGCGGGGTGCGTGCTTTGTCACGCCCCGGGCGTCCCCGAGACGCGGCAAGTGTATATATAATATCATAATCTACACAGGAGGTCAATAATATCATACACAAGCAGCCAGAATGACACACAGACAACAAAAGCAGGGCTGACATGATATATACACCAAATGCGGATAACTAAAGACT
The DNA here is from genome assembly GCA_030737835.1 of Acorus gramineus. NCBI lineage: Eukaryota > Viridiplantae > Streptophyta > Magnoliopsida > Acorales > Acoraceae > Acorus > Acorus gramineus. Next base: position 24,410,547 of record CM060847.1, read on the forward strand.
GAATCTGTAATCAAAACACACTACAGACTCCATACATAATCACATGTCCTGTGAGAGCCAATATACATACAAAGACATCCAAATACAACCAAACGCGTGCCCAAGCACGGAAAATAATACATACTGGTACAAGGGATGCTGATAGTCTCTGCAACTCGCGGGACGTGGCGCTACTCCGCTACTGATGAAGTCCCTCGGGGAGCTCCTCCTCCAGATCCGACTCAGATGACACTGTAGAAAATATTATGCGAGGGGTGAGCCACACGCTCAGTGAACGGCACAACCCATGCATCACAGACAATATTGGCCACAACCAGATAAACCTTAACATCCACAACCACATTTACCATAGCCTCCAATAATCAACAATTCCTCAACCTAGTGGGTCGCTAACGCCAACCCACTACACCCTCACCCTCACCCTCAATGGGTGACCAAGGATATTGGGACTAATCAACACAAAACCAGCGGGTCACTTCCGCCAACCCACTACACCCTCACCCTCACTCCTCAAGGGGTGACCAAGGATATTGGGACTAACTACACCAATCCAGCAGGTCGCTATCGCCAACCTACTACACCCTCACCCTCACCCTCAACATGAGTGAAATAGGATATTGGGACAGACAATCATCCATAGACAAATCCAGCGGGTCGCTCATCGCCAACCCACTACACCCTCACCCTCACCCTACAACGGGTGACATAGGCTCTTGGGACTGACTAGGCTGTTGGTCACCCTTGGTCCACCGATAGTCTCTCCTCCAATCCGTAGGCCGCTTGGTTTTCACCCACAACTTCGGCCCAGTCCGAAACCAAATCAGGAGGCGCCTACTGATGGGAACCCTTGGAAGGGATGACCTTTCTAACGCTGGGGCAGTCTCTACCGGATCCAACGAAGGGGACAGAACAGCCTATCCATTGCATATGATCCACTCGGATCCGCAGACAACACATCATAACAACACTACTGTTCTGAATTCCTTAGAACCCACCAGGGCGCATAACTACGATGCGGGGAACATGCATATGGTTATAATAGGGTGGAATATCGTTGGGGAAAGAAACTCGGGAGGGCAGCGTGAGTTCCCATTATAGGACACCCCGACAACCAAACAAGGAACACGGTGTACCCTAACCCGGGTCTCACCGCTGTCCTCGCAAGGCCCCTCCCCTATAATATTCACTATAACATGCAATTTAACAAATACTAGCATTTAATTAATAAATAAACTAGTAGGGCACATGCATCGGTCGGGCTTCCTAACATGGAACCAGGGGACATGCTGCATGGCTCATACACATTTCGTAAGGGTGCAAGTCCCTAACATGCAAAGTCTAGGGTAACATGCATTCTACAATTAAATCATGCTTGCATGATATACATATTACACATGCCAATATCTATCCATGGTGCCCCAGGAGAGGTCGGTATACGCCCAAGTGCGTATAACACCTCTCTACTGGGTTGGATTGTCCCACTCACCAGAGATCGGGGTCGTCGCGCGACCGTCCGTCCAGATCTGCAAGACAGACATTCAATATGGTGAGAACAATACATAAACACTCTAAAATACCCCAAACACACACGGCCGGCAACCACCCGCACGGCCGCTCGACCGCCCGGGTGCACCGCCGCGCCTCAGCCAACGCACCCCGCGCACCGCCGAACCTCCCGGGTGCACCGGCGCGCACGCGCTCGCACGCTCAGCAAACTGGTGCACCTGCTCCCAGCCTACCCGAGCTAGCCCTGCCAGCCTACCCTGCACACACTGCCCTCGCCCTGCACGCGCGCTCAGCTGGCCACCAACGCCCCCGAGAGCACGCCCACGCGCACACCTGCGCGCACGCACGCGCGCACGTCCGCGCACCGAAACCCTTCTCAACGGCCCTCCTACGCCCCGATCTACCACGGTCCTCGAAACGAGCCAAAACAGAGGAGAAAGAGGGGAGGACGGAGTGGCTAGAGTCATCGGAAAAGGGATTTGAAACCACCGGGGTGTAGATCGGGACCCGATCTACACTTCCTAGGTTTTGGGTTTTTGATTTTGAGGGGTCTAGGGGGCTCAAAAGTGAGAAAAATGGGGAAGAGGAGAGAGGGGAATGTTGGTAGGGATGATGAATAGTGCTACTCGAAATTTGATCCCACCTTTATATAGTGTGCGACTTAAAAACCCAGATACGCCCCGGAACTGCGAAATTTCGGGAACGTTACCAGAATTCGATGAAATTTTCGTGAGAGGTCTAAAATGGCACCAGGACACCAAATATGCAGTTAGATTTCCAATCGGAGTCCTCTAACTCAGGACGATAGCTAACAGTCCAAAAATTAGCGGTTCCGATCGAAAAACCGAAAAAAATGAAAAACTGCCAGAACGCTCCAACGGTTACCAGCAGGCTAAAAGTGACACATATATAACAAGTGAGGGGCCGGGGGCGTGCGGGGTGCTCGCGGGCCGGCGCAAGGTGTGCGGGGTGCGTGGGCTTAGGCGTGGCGGTGCACCCGGGCGGTCGGGGGGCCGTTGTTTGTTTTGGGGTTTTGGGGTATTTATTTGTGTATTTAATGATATTTGTGGATTTATACTTACCAAATAATACCCTGTCTTGCAGATCTCGACGGACGGTCGCGCGTCGACCCGACTTCCGGTGAGTGGGACAACCCAACCCAGTTTGGGAGGCGTTACATGCTTTGGGCGTGTACCGTCCTCCCCTGGGGCACATAGTGATTATTAACTGTTATTTTGAATCCATGTAAGCATGTTGTGTGTGTAGAATGCATGCCACCCTAGACTTGTATGTTAGGGACTTGCACCCTTAGGATGTTGTGCATGAGCCGTGCATCATGTCACCCCGTTATCATGCTAGGAAAGCCCTGACCTGAGCATGCGTCCTATTAGTTTGATTTATTTATTTAAATGCAAACTGTGATATATATATTAGCATGCCTTGGGAATATAGGGGGCCTTGCGAGGTTAACATTGAGACCCGGGTTAGGGTACTCCGTGTTCCTTGTTTGGTTGTCGGATGTCCTACATCGGGACCTCAGGTTACCCTCCCAAGGTCTCTTTTCCCCTTTATGCATTATTCATATTCCCCGCATCCTGGTTATGCGCGCTGGTGGAATTCAGAGGAATTCAAGACATTAGAGTTGTAGAGAGGTGCTGTCAGCGGATCCGAGTGGATCATATGCGATGGATAGGCTGTTCTGTTTTCCTCCGTTGGATCCGTGTAGAGACTACCCCGGCGTTAGAAAGGTTGTCCCGTGCAGGGGCTTCCATCAGTAGGCGCCTCCTGATTTGGTGAAGGACTGCGCCGAACGTGGAAGTGGCCAAACGACCTACGGAGTGGGGAGAGACTATCGGTGGACCGAGGGTGACCAACAGCCTAGTCAGTCCCAAGAGCCTAGGTCACCTGTTGAGAGGTGAGGGTGAGGGTATGGTGGGCCGGCGATGCGACGACCCACAGGATTATGTATGGATGATTATCAACCCGTTAAGTCCCAACATCCTAGGTCACCTATTGAGGGTGAGGGTGAGGGTAAAGGGTATGGCGGTTCGGCGATGTGACGAACCCCCGGATTGGAGTTGTTTATACTGTTTTGCGGATTGTGGCTTGATTTAAATGTGGTTAATATGAACTGTATGCATGGGTTATGCTATTCACTGAGCGTGTGGCTCACCCCTCGCATATTGTCTTTTTCAGTGATAGCTGAGGGAGGAGCTTCTCGAGCGACTACACCAGTAGAGGAGTAGCGTCGCGTCCCACGAGTTTTGAGGCCATCAGCACCCTTCTTTCAGTTGTATGTATATACTCTGTGCTTGGGCACCTAGTTGGATTATGTATGGATTTTATTTGTGTATATATTTAGACATGTTGGCTCTCACAGGACTTATGATTATGTATCGAGTCTGTAGTATGTTTTGACTACAGACTCAGTCTTTTAGCTTCCGCATTTGGTGTATATATTATGTCAGCCCTGCTTTTATCTGTGTTGTCATTTTTAGTTGTTGTTTGTGGTATATTATTGAACTCTTGTTACTGATATCATATATACACTTGCCGCGTCCCGGGGACGGCCGCCCTGGGGCGTGACATGGTGAGTGGGACAATCCAACCCAGTAGGGAGGCGTTCGATGCACGTAGGCGTGCATTGCCCTCCCCTGGGGCACCATAGTTGCATATTAGCTAGTATTGAATGTAAACTATGCCTTGCATGAATATTTTGTTGTATCCATGCCACCTTAGACTTTGTATGCTAGGGATACGCACCCTTATATTGATTAATAAGATGTATCCATGCCACCTTAGATTTGTATGCTACGTATATGCACCCTTACATCATGTATAGCGGCCTATGCATGTCTAGACACCTTGCCCCAGACTATGCATGCTCCCATCTAGTTTAATTTAATTAAATCTAATGTGAGCATGCCTTAGAGAATATTGTAACCCTGTGTTATAATATATGTCTCCCCGCATCTTAGTTATGCGCCCTGGAGGAATTCTTGTGAATTCATGACATTATTTAGCGTTACCATCGGTGTCGACGGATCCATGAGGATCGTATCCGTGTGAGTAGGCTGTCTTCTCCTTATTGGTTGGATCCGATGTAGGTACTCCCCTACGATGGCTGACCTGACAGAGGGCTTCCGTCCGGTACCTCCGATGTGTTCGGACAGTACTGGTAGTTGGAGTGGACTAGGTCGAGGCTACGAGGGTGGGAAAGGCTAGCTACTGGGTGGACCAGGGGTGGAGAGTGGTCTAGTGTACCCCAAGAGGCCCATGTCACCCCCAGGAAAGGGTGAGGGTGAGGGGGGGGGGGGGAGGAGTGGGTTGGCGATGAAACGACCCATTAGAATGTTGTTGTTGCGCCCGTGTTAGGGGCTATGAATTGTATAAGGTTGATATGAATTGTGATGCATGGGTTGTGCTATTCACTGAGCGTGTGGCTCACCCCTCACATATATTTTTCTCCAGTGATATCTGAGTCGGATCTGAAGGAGGAGCTCCCCGAGGCACATCAGCAGTAGCGGAGCAGCGTCACGTTCTGCGAGTGAGAGGCCATCAGCATCCCCCTTTTTATTGTATGTATTGCATTCTGTGCTTGGGCACACGTTTGTGTATTTGGATGTCATTGTATATATTGGCTCTCACAGGACAGTTTGATTATGTATCGGGTCTGTAATATGTCTTTGAATTACAGACTCAGTCGTTTGAGCTTCCACTATTTGTATATATTATGTCAGCCTCATTGTTGTCTGTGTTGTCATTTTTTATGTTGTTTAGAGTATGTTATTGATCTCCTGTATAGACTGCTGATATTATATATGCCATTGCCGCGTCTCGGGACGGCCGCCCTGGGGCGTGACAAGCAGTGTGGTAAAAAAGGCCAGGCTCAAGATAGTTTGTGAAGCTCTCAAGAAACATAGATGGCCATCGAGAGTTTATGAGAGTCTGGTCAAGCCATGAAGTGATCTGGTCTTGTTGAAGATGTGTCCCACAACCTTCATGTCTTAGACATTACACATACTAATGCATCAATTAAATTTTTTTAGGCACCTTAGAGAGTGGGTCGTCCACTAATCTTCTCACTGGTGTAGCGGACCTCATTCATATCACCTACAATTACCCAAGGCCTGTCCATGGAGAGATGAACAATGGATGATAGGTCATCCCATAAATGACTTCTATTCGACTTCGTGTTATTGGCATAGGCTGAAGTCATGTAGAATTAAAGACCAAAATGCAAAATTGTAATGCAAATATGGATAAGCTGGTCGGTTTGAGCTTGAGGGTTAACATGGACTATCAATTTATCCAAAAGAATGGAAGTCCTCCCCATAGGGTAAGAATAGTAGTTGGCCACATATTAGAAGTCCCCACAGATCATGGTGACTACAGAAGCCTCCTTGCTAGCTTCTACCTTTGTTTCCACATGGGTGATCAGAGGAACCCTGTGACTTACCAAGAACTCTTTTAGGTCCAATGGTTTCATTTTTGAGTTGAGACCTCTAACATTCCAAAAAAGGCAATTCATTGATATACTATAAACTGGAGAAGATGATACCGAGTCAGGAAGGAGTTCTCTTTTTAGGGAGAGAGGTCCTCATTGTTTTACTCTCTGCTACAGCTTTAGCTTACTTATTCTGCTTCTACTCCTTAGTTTTCTTGTGTTGCTTAAGAAGTTCTTGAGTGCTAGAGAAAGCTTTGAACCCCTGTGTTCTGTGGGCTGGACCATCAGGTGGTGTGTGCAATGGGAGGTCGATGGAGAGCTGGCCGCCAAGGTAGTACGCTCCAAGGACCGTACCATTTGAAGGACCTTTGTCATAGGGATAAGTCCCTTTGCAAACCGAGTTGATTGTGATTGTATAGCCTTGCTAGCCACTGTGGTGATCTGAATCTGACTAGGGGAGGGACTGCCCTTGAGTGGGTCCTTTGATGATGCCAACGCCACAATAGTTTGAGGGGTGATTTCCTCCATTAATGCTTGTTCCCTGTTTGGGCTGGGGTGGTAGAGTCTTGTATGTTCGATTCTAGGTGCTTGATTGTGGGTGGTTCCTCACTAGGTTGCAAACTTCAAGTTTCTATTGAGATAATCTCCTCAACTTCAGTTTGCAGGTTGTGAATTTGTTGGATGCTAGGGGGGGGGGGGAGGAATGCTCTACTTGGGTAGCAATGATTGCATCTGGCATTAGCTTTGTAGTTGCCTTCTTGGGGGATTGGAACCCATCCTCTAAGCTTTGAAATGAAGAGAATTTCTCTTTTTCTTTTGATTGGCTTGCCCATGGAGAGGGCAATTGCTACATTGGAGGTGAGGTCTTCTTGCCACATCGATCTTCTTCGTGGCTGAAGGTGTGGCAGTGTTTACAAGCCATAGGTTTCCAGTCATAGTCAACCTTGAACTTCTCCCTCAGCCCATGGGCAACGTCAACTAAAACTGAGTCGGGCAAGATGGATCGCGCCTCTACTTCAATTTAAATATTTCCCTATTAGAGTTGACTGAAGGATTCAAGATAAAGTTATTTATGTCAATTTAATAACTTTTTTTAAAATAGTTTCTTCATACAATTCGTTGGAATACGTATTACATTTTTTAAAGATATTTCATTACTAAAATATACATTAAAAAAGAAAGCAATTGTTGCAAAGAATTGAGAGTTATTAAAAGAATATAAAATCAATATTTCTGAAATAACGTGTTGTTTTATATTTCTTATATTAAACAATACCACTTAAAGAAAGCTCTAAGTTACAGCCTTAAAGGAAGCACACATTCGTGAGAGACAAAAGGTCTGGTGGTGTAACCTGTTTGTAATTGTTTTTAAGGGCAATGGTAGGCTATGAGACTCCAATAATTTGATAATTGTAAAGTGAAACTTGAAACATAAAAAAAAGGGAAAAAAAAAAAATAAGACAAAAGACTGAACCAAAAGAAGCAAACTCAATAAACTTGTCCATAAATGTTACATATTTAAAATTCAGGTTTACTATGAGACCCACATACTCATTGTTTTCCAAAGAAAATACAAAATAAACATGATCACAAGGTCGCATGTAAATTAACGAGTGAGAGAGAACAAAATTGAAGCAACATTTCTAAGTATTGCTGATCGTATACCCACAAAAATAATAATCACCGTAATCAATTTGGATGAACTTCCACAACTGATATCACCCATCATATACTTCACCACACTAACCAGTGACAATATCTTAAACAATACACCTATGATATGTCCAATGGTAGAGATCAATATATTAATTTTTAGTGACCCCGTGCTGATAAATTTGTCTTGTTGAACCGAGACAACAATCGAACTAGAGAAGATGATCAAGTGAAAGCTAAGAGCATATAAAGAAGGATGTGATCCGCAATACGAGGGTCCACTTCACATTGTGGCTCCAAATTTCCTTGTTGAAGGTGGAGGTAGTCCCAACAGAAGTGGTGGTGTGATGTAATATTACACTTATTACATCGATAGTTTTAATTTATAGGTAATTGTATATTGTTACACATTCTACATGGATTGTTGCTTATCACTTTACTATGATTTAATGTAATTCTAGTTATGGACACGTGATATGTGATACGAAGAAACTTTTTTTTTTTTTTTTTATATGAAATGATGGGCATGAAATCGAAGAAACATATGTTAGTGGAGATGAATGGATGCATTAATGTTCAATGTCTTATGAAAGATTACTATAAACAAATAATCCACTGGAACTTATTTTCATAATGATGCAAGCAAAAGCCATGACTGCCTTTTTATAGTCCTTGTTGTCTTTCCGATTTCAAAGGCCTTGAAGTCCAATTAAATTTTGTTGTATGTGAAATTTTGTCTTATTTACTTTTAGTCACCTTTCTCTCAGTGGAGTTTTCACTTTTCTTTCTTTATTTTATTCCCTTGGAGAGAAAGTGGCGCCTTATCCTTTCTTTTTTAATGTAGCCCATGTGTACCTTTTCTTTTAAGTATTCTCGTGAATGAATATGTAAGTCTGTGTATGGATAGAGCATACACATAAATGCGTTTGGTGTATAATCATATCCAAGTATCAATCATCTGATATATACATATTCTTCTTTTTATTTATTACTTATTAAAGGGAAAGTGACCTAATTTTCATTTCCATTGTCATATTTAAATTTTCATGTTAATTACAATGTTTCTGAATGATAATAAAATTATAACTCTAGCAATCTTAATAAAATCATAATAAAATGCAATGGTGATACCTAGGCCCCAAAATATAAGCCCCACTCATGATTTTTTTTCACAAGATCAAAATTAGTTTTCACTCATGCACAAAATGTGAATGTAAAATAAATTTAATAAATAATGTGATATGTTAATGAATCCCTAAAATAAACTCAACAATAAAAAAAATGATGGGCAAGCCAGTTATTCCCAGTCAATTCTTTTTTATAATATAATAAAATAAAATATATAAAATAAATGGATCTCACCCCACATCCCTATAATCCACTAGATAATATGATATGTTAAAAAATCTTCAATAACAACCACCAATAAATTAATACAATAAAAATGAAAATATATACATTAGTTGATGACAATAGTTATCTTAAATTATTTAAAATGTGCATTGAAACTATAATTTTTTGAAATTTAATGATTATGTAATATAAGTTCTTTCATTAATTAATTATAATTAACTTGTTAGAAAATATAATCATATATAAAATTTATAAAATATATTATCTATTTTAAAATTAGAAGAATAATTAATGATTTAGGATAAGAATGAGTTCTAATAAATTTATAAGGATAAAAATGTACAAAAGTTGAAAACATTTGTATAATAGAGGGAGATGATAACAAAGGGGGCAAACTATTGGGATAGGAATTGTGCAGAGTTGAACATTTTAATTAATTTTTTTTTGTACTTAGGAAATTTAAAAGTTTTATTATTAATAATAAATCCATAATCATGATCAGTTAAAATATGTGTATAAGATTTTGATTAAGATTTCATCTCTCCAATTAGTTACACAAAATAATTGTGATTTGTCCCCATAGATCAAAACAGTAATAATACATCAAGCTGTTCTGATATTTTATCAACAATACAATTGTCGGTTCAACTTCTTGATATATAATCAAACAAACCCCATAAACTAAATTACTTGACCATATATATCAGAAGAAAAAAGAAGAAGAAACAGGAGGGAAAAAATATTCATGGCTGATGTTGAAGAGGTGTGGAACTATAACTTCTACCATGCGTTCTACATGTTGGAGTCCCTAAACAACTTCTTGTAGTGATCACCTAGGGACACAATTGAGTACTTTACGATGAAATTTTTATATAATTTGGTTTACTCCAATATTTCATTCATTAGAAATTCTAGTTTTCTTGAGCACATCACATTAAAACAAATTATAATTTATTATAGAGTTTGAGTTTCATGTCACAACATATATATAATTATTGTCCCAACAAGATCTTAACAATCATATAGAATTTCTTGGTGAAGCTCACATCATTACTGTGACGCAAAATGCATTACAATCATGCATAAGGAATGAACTAAGTACTCAACAAAAACACTGTTGCATGATATCTCTGCATTAATTGTCAAAATTTTCTCATTGTTTATTCTCAATTTGAATGCTACAAAAAAAAACCATTTACAAAAAACTTAAATGAGTATCTCTTGTTCTCTTGGACCTCTGCTATTAGGTTCATTTTTGCATAGTACCTTTCTAAAAGAAATTCATCTGCAAGTTAATTATTGATGAAAATTGTGTCAAAAATATTTTTTAAACCGGAAACATTGGAATCCTTTGATGGCTCTTCAAGAATTTATGCAAAAAATATATTTTACCACAGATGAGAATATTGTTGTTTGATCCTTTTTTTTTGGTAAGTAAGCAATCATTTGTATTGAGCAACTATGAGAATGTACATGTGGGGATAATTACAAAATACAATCCATAAGAATGTACATGTGGGGATAATTACAAAATACAATCCATAAGGAGGGAAAGTTCAAAATTTCAAGTGAGATAATAAAATTACTGAGCCCTACAGGTTAGTGGAGGTCTTGTTCTTCTAGTTGATCTGCAATTTTCCTCTTAAAGATGGTCCCCTGTTTGTCTTTAAGGACAATATCCTCAAGTGTAGGCCATATGTCTTGGATATGGATGACAGTGGATCTCATGGAGATTTGCCTAGCAGCAAGCAGGTTCGCAGAGGCATTTGCTTCCTGATATTTGTGAGTGATCGACCAATCATCCAAGCGGCTAAGGATGTCGAAAGCCTCGATAAGGTCCCACTTCGAAGTCCACAAGACTGTCCCAAAGAACAGAGATCTTGAGCCTTGATTGGGAGCAAAAAATGCAAGAACATCTCTCCTTCCAAATCATCCCAATTGTGGTTGCAAAAAGCACTTTCAACTCAAGCAAGGATGATTGTAAGTGGAGCTGGTTAAGACTTTCCACCCAGCCAATCAGAGTGCCACTCGTCGTGTGAGGTATACCCATCTTGGCGAGTAGGGAGAGCCAAATGTAGGAGTAGCCGCACTTGAAAAATCAGTGATCCACATCTTTGATAACCCTGGAACAAAGAGTGCAAGTGGATGACTGAGTAATCCCTCGGTTTTGGAGCTTTAGGAGGGTTGGAAGCTCGTTTAACAGAGCGAGCCATATTGTGTAAGAGTGGTGGGGGATTTGACCCGGGTCCCATGCCCATCCTTTCCAAGAAACCAGAGGCTTTGGACAGTGAAGATAATTCCATGCAGCTTTCGAATTTAAGGTTCCTAATTTAAATGCCATCCAGATTGGAATGTCTGCACTATTGGCCCCCATGCGAATTTTGATTATATCCTCTCAGACCAAAAGATAAGTAGATGGCCATCTATTTGAGGTGGACCATTTTCCATTCAAAAAGAGTTTTCGGACTAGTGTGGAATCTTGGGCCTTAGTGGATCGCCATTAATGGGGAGAGCTTTTCCTTTAGAGCCTAACCATCTATCCAAGGATCATGCCAATGGTTGGTGGTTTCTCCTAAGAAAACCAGTACATTTGGTGAGCTGTTTGACATAGGGGCGACAAGCCAAAATATGCGACCAAGCCTAGGAGGAGGTACTTTTGGATGAAACAGTCCAGATAGAATTTTGTTTAAGGTATTTAGCCTTTATCCAATTCATCCAAAGTGACCATCAATAGCTGCAACCTCCCATAATCGAGTTCCAATTGCATCCTCATTACATTGCTTGATCCTTTTGAGTCCTAGCCCTCCTTCTTCGATAGGCAAACAAATGTTTTCCCATGAGACATGGTGTGCCGTGTTAGGACCTTGATTTCTCCACACAAGATTTTGAATGTGATGCTCAATTAGGTGGATGGTTTTGTTGGGTAGTGTGAAGGTGGCTAACCAATATATGTGAAAACTAACAAGAACCGTTCATGCTAGCTCGAGATGTCCTGCAAATGAAAGGAGTTTACCTTACCAAGACTGGGTCCTTTTCATGATTTTCTCGACAATGGGTGTACACATGTTATGTGTTAGAGCTCCATGATAAAGGGACAGTCCCAAATATTTCACCGACAAATTTGAAAGGGGGATCAATGGAGTCAAAAGCCTTTGAGAGATCCATTTGTATGCATGCCCGACCTCTGTTTTGCTGCCTATGGAGGATGTTGATCAGCTCATGTGCCAATAAAATGTTGTAAATCATTCAACCTTTGATAAAGGCGGACTTGTTCGGATTGATGAGAGATGGAAGAACTTTTTAAATTCTGGCTGCCATGATCTTCGTGATCAGTTTGTAAATAGTGTTGCAAAGGGAGATGGGTCTGTATTGATCCAGACAGTCTGCATGTTGTGACTTGGGAATGAGAGCAATGAAAGTTGTATTAAGATGCTTGAGGAGTTTTCCATCCCTATAGAAAGATTGCACTACAAGGATGACTTCTTCTTTTACAATATTCCAACATTTCTTATGGAAAGAGGCTGGAAACCCATCAAGGCCTAGGTTGCTAGACCCTTTCATTCCTTTTAAAGCTTGGCAGACTTCCTTTTCGGACACCGAAGCATTCAGAACCAATTTGTCTGAGGTGGAGAGTGATTTCGGGAATGGGATAGAGGGGATGGATAAACTAGATTCCTTGTTGAGGAGCTTCATATAGTAGGCAATGGACTCCTTTTGACAATAGTTGGGTCATCAGAGAATTCGCAAGTCTGCAACTGGACGTTACGAAGAGTGATTCACGCTTTTCTTGCTACCACCGAGGTGTAGAAGTAAGCAAAGTCGCTATCACCCAGTTGGATGTTATTTTGGTGCGATTTTTGATGAATGAAGGACTCCTCCTTAGAGAGTAAGGTTGCATAGATCTGTCGGGCTTCTTTCTCGCAAGAAAAACATAGCTGGGCCAAGGGTGGAGTCATGGAGAAGGCGTTGGATGACTTCCAATTGACCCTTGTTGTGCTCGAGCTTGAGATGAGCATTCCCAAAAACATCTCTATTCCAATGCTTGAGAGCCCATTTGACTAGTTGAAGTTTCTTGGCCAAGCAATACTGAGGAGTGTCAGCCACCTCGGTTTGCCAAGTAGTTTCATGTTATATTTGTGTCACTTTTAACCTGCTGGTAACCGTTGGAGCGTTCTGGCAGTTTTTCATTTTTTTCCGGTTTTCGATCGGTACCGCTAATTTTTGGACTGTTAGCTATCGTCCTGAGCTAGAGGACTCCGATTGGAAATCTAACTACATATTTGGTGTCCTGGTGCCATTTTAGGCCTCTCACGAAAATTTCATCGAATTCCGGTAACGTTCCCAAAATTTAGCAGTTCCGGGGCGTATCTAGGTTTTTAAGTCGCACACTATATAAAGGTGGGATCTAATTTCGAAATCACTATTCATCATCCCTACCAACTTGATTTTCTCTCTCCCCTCTCTCCTTTTCTCACTTTCAAGCCCCCTAGACCCCTCAAACCAAGAAACCTAAAGCATAGGAAGTGTAGATCGGGTCCCGATCTACACCCCGGTGCTTTCAAATCCCGATTCCGGCGAGTTTTGCCCCTCCGTCCCCCCTCTCTTCTCCTCTGTTTTGGCCCATTTCGGAGGTGGGAGTAGATCCGGGCGTTGGAAGCCCTTTGGGAGAGGTTTCGGTGCGCGGAGAGCAACCGGACTTCCCTTCTTCCCCTCGGTAAGCCACTTTTCCTCTCTTTTCTTGCATAGATGTATGCTAGGAGGGTGGATTTGAGGTTGGGTGGTGGTCAGCGGCGGTGGGTGGCCGTCGGAGGGCTGTGGGAGGTGGTCGGAGTCCTTGGGGTGGTCGGAGGTGGGTGGTAGAGGAGCTCGGGCTGGCAGGCTGGCAGTCCCGGGCAGCAGACAGCAGCACAGGCGCAGCAGCTGGCAGGGGCGCGCGCGCGTGCGCGCGGGCGTGCGCGCGGGTGGCGCTGGGCGCTGGGTGCTGGGCGCTGGGCGCAGTCGGGCGCGCAGTCGCGCGCGGGTGCGTGCGCGCGGGTGCGCAGGTGCGCGCGGAGTGGTCGCGCGGGTGCGCGCGGGTGCTGGCGCGAGTGGGGGTGTGCGCGGGAGTGCGCGCGGGTGCGCGCGGACGTGCGCGCGAGCGTGCGCGCGCGCGGGCAGGGCGCCTGGGCACTGTGCCTGGGTGCTGGGCAGGGCGCCTGGGCATGCACCTGGGCACGGTGCTGGGGACCAGTGCGCGCGCGTGCTGGGGCGTGCGTGCAGTCCGCGCGGGGGCGCGCTGGGCTGGACGCGCGGTGCGCGCGGGCGCGCGCGAGCGTGCGCGTGCGTGCGGCGGTGCGTCAGGGCGCGTGGGCAGGCGTGCAGCAGTACGCCGGTGGTGTCCGGGCGTGCGGGCTGAGTTCGGCAGGGCGCCTTGGCGCGCGGGCCGAGCTCGGCTGTGCGCCCGAGGCGGGTAGCCGTGCGTGCGGTTGCCCGGTGGGTTCGGGAGTGAGTCGGGATACTCGGATACGCGTGCATACGGGCCATATGTACGTTTGTCCGGGTGTTGGGTATTTTTAGAGTATTTTTAATGTATTTTGGGGTATTTGTGGATTTTACTCACCGTATAAATGCCTGTCTTGCAGATCTTGACGGATGGTCGCGCGTCGACCCGATCTCCGGTGAGTGGGACAATCCAACCCAGTAGAGAGGGGTCATACGCATTTGGGCGTATACCGACCTCTCCTGGGGCACCATGGATGTATATTAACCTGCCGTAATATGTAATCCATGCTTGCATGATTTAAATGTAGAATGCATGCTACCCTAGACTTTGCATGTTAGGGACTTGCACCCTTAGGATATGTGTATGAGCCATGCACCATGTCCCCTGTTTTCATGCTAGGAAACCTCGGCCTATGCATGCGTCCTACTAGTTTATTTATTAAATTAAATGCTAGTGTATGTTAAATCGCATGCCTTAGATAATATTATAGGGAGGAGCCTTGCGAGGTCAACATTGAGACCCGTGTTAGGGTACTCCGTGTTCCTTGTTTGGTTGTCGGGATGTCCTGTATCGGGACCTCATGATGCCCTCCCAAGGTTTCTAGTCCCAATAATATTATATGTAATGTTGTATGATTAGTATGATTATTAGCATGTTAGTGAATATTATAGGGGAGGGGCCTTGCGAGGACAGCGGTGAGACCCGGGTTAGGGTACTCCGTGTTCCTTGTTTGGTTGTCGGGGTATCCTATATTGGGAACTCACGCCGCCCTCCCGAGTTCTTTCCCCCAATGATATTACAACCTTGCTTTTATTGTACATGTGCCCCGCATCTTGGTTATGCGCCCTGGAGGAACTCTGAAGAGTTCATGGCATTTGAGTTGTAGAGATGTGTTGTCGGCGGATCCGAGTGGATCATATGCGTATGGATAGGCTGTTCTGTTTCCCTTCGTTGGATCCGGTAGAGACTGCCCCAGCGTTAGAAAGGCCGTCCCTTCCAAGGGTTCCCATCAGTAGGCGCCTCCTGATTTGGTTTCGGACTGGGCTGAAGTTGTGGGTGAAAACCAAGCGGCCTACAGAGTGGAGGAGAGACTATCGGTGGACCAAGGTGACCAACAGCCTAGTCAGTCCCAAAATCCTATGTCACCCGTGGTAGGGTGAGGGTGAGGGTGTAGTGGATTGGCGATGAGCGACCCACTGGATTTGTGATTGGATGATTATCAGTCCCAATAGCCTATGTCACCCATTGATGGGTGAGGGTGAGGGTGTGGTGGTTCGGCGAGGTACGAACCACTGGATTATGTTGTTATGTCTTAGAGGCTGGATAAATAACGGAATTGTGGTAAATATTGTCTGTGATGCATGGGTTGTGCTGTTCACTGAGCGTGTGGCTCACCCCTCGCATATGTTTTTCCCCAGTGGTCACTGAGCCTGAGCTAGAGCCGGAGCAGCAGTTGGAGCTTTCCGAGGGATTCCTTCAGTAGCGGAGCAGCGCCACGTTCCGCGAGTGCCAGAGGTTATCAGCATCCCTTCTTGACTGTATGTATTTGATTTCCGTGCTTGGCACGTGTTTGTATATGTTCAGTTGTATTTGTGTATATTGGCTCTCACAGGACAGATGATTGAGTATCGAGTCTGTAGAATGTTTATTTACAGATTCAGTCTTTTACTTCCGCATTTGGTGTATATATCATGTCAGCCCCTTTGTTATCTGTGTGTCATTCTGGTTGTTTGTGTATGATATATTATTGACCTCCTGTGTAGATTCTGATATTTTATATACACTTGCCGCGTCCCGGGGACGGCCGCCCTGGGGCGTGACATTTCAACCACATGAGTAAATGAAGGATGGTCATACCACATGTTAAAGCATTTGAAAGACTTATGTCAAGAAATTACCTCGGGAGGGAACCGGACAAAAAGAGCCGAGTGGTTGGAAAGGCCAGGCTCAAGATAGTCTGTGAAGCTCTCAGGAAACATAGATAGCCATCGAAAGTTTATGAGAGTTCGGTCAAGCCATGATGTGATCTGGTCTTGTTGAAGGTGTGTCTAGGATAGGATGTGTCCCGCAACCTTCATGTCTTAAAATTACACGCACTAATGCATCGGTTAAATTTTTTTAGGCACCTTAGAGAGGGGGATTGTCCACTAATCTTCTCACTGGTTTAGTGGACCTCATCCATATCACCTCCAATTATCCAGAGCTTGTCCATGGAGAGACGAGCAATGGATGTTAGGTCATCCCATAAATGACTTCTATCCGACTCCGTGTTATTGGCATAGATTGAAGTCATGTAGAATTGAAGACCAGAGTGCAAAATTGCAATGCAACAATAGATAAGCTGGTCGGTTTGAGCTTGATGGTCAACGTGGACTGTCAATTTATCTCAAAGAATGGAACTCCTTCCCATAGGGTTGGAAGAGTAGTTGGCCACATACTGGAAGTCATCATAGATCTTGGTGACTACAAAAGCCGTCTTGCTATCTTCTGCCTTTGTTCCCACAAGGGTGATTTGGGGAACCCTGTGACTTCCCAAGAACTCTTTTAGGTCCAATTGTTTTGGTTTTTGAGTTAAGGCCTCTAACATTCCGAAAAAGGTAGTTTATTGATATACTATACAGTGGAGAAGATGATACCGGGTTAGGGAGGAGTTCTCTTTTGAGGGGGAGAGGTCCTCACTAATTTACTCTCTGCTATAGCTTGCATGTTCTGCTTCCGCTCCTTAGTTTTCTTGTGCTGCTTAAGAAGTTCTTGAGTGCTAGAAAAAGCTTTGAACCCCTGTTTTCTGTGGGCTGGACCATCAGGTGGTGTGTGCAATGGGAGGTCGATGGAGAGCTGGCCGCCAAGGTAGTTGTCACGCCCCAGGGCGGCCGTCCCCGAGACGCGGCAATGTATATAATATCAGTAGTCTATACAGGAGGTCAATAGCATACTCTAAACAACATAAAAAATGACAACACAGACAACAATGAGGTTGACATAATATATACACAAATAGCGGAAGCTAAAAGACTGAGTCTGTAATTCAAAAGACATATTACAGACCCAATACATAATCAACTGTCCTGTGAGAGCCAATATATACAACGACATCCAAATATAATACAAACGTGTGCCCAAGCACGGAATACAATACATACAATCAAAGGGGGATGCTGATGGCCTCTCACTCGCAGAACGTGACGCTGCTCTGCTACTGCTGATGTGCCTCAAGAAGCTCCTCCTTCAGATCCGACTCAGATATAACTGGAGAGAAATATATGCGAGGGTTGAGCCACACACTCAGTGAATAGCACAATCCATGCATCACAATTCATATTAACCTCAAATAATTATAGCCTCTAAGTGGCAGTAACTACACAATCCAGTGGGTCACTACATCGCCAACCCACTTTCCCCTCCCCCTCACCCTCACCCTTTCCGAGGGGTGACATGGGCCTCTTGGGGCAGACTAGACCGCTCTCCACCCCTGGCCCCACCGGGTAGCCTCTCCCACCCTCGTAGCCTCAACCTGGTATACTCCCACGATCAGCACAGTCCGAACACATCGAAGGCACCTACAGATGGGAGCCCTCTGTCAGGCCAACTAACAACGGGGAGTTCCTACCTCGGATCCCAACCATAAGGAGAAGACAGCCTACTCACACGGATATGATCCTCATGGATCCGTCGACACCGATGGTAACGCTAAATAATGTCATGAATTCTCAAGAATTCCTCCAGGGCGCATAACTAAGATGCGGGGAGACATATATCATAACCACAAGGTTACAATATTCTCTAAGGCATGCTCACATTAGATTTAATTAAATTAAACTAGATGGGAACATGCATAGTCCGGGGCTTGGTGTCTAAGCATGCAAGGGCCGCTATACATGATATAAGGGTGCATATCCCTAGCATACAAAGTCTAAGGTGGCATGGATATATCATATTTATCATGCATGCATAACTACACATTTATTACAAGCTAATATGCAACTATGGTGCCCCAGGGGAGGGCAATGCACGCCTACGTGCATCGAACGCCTCCCTACTGGGTTGGATTGTCCCACTCACCAACACCCGGGTCATCGCGTGACCGCCCGTCAAGATCTGCAAGACATGGGAAATCAAAATGGTGAGTAATCTACACAAATACTTAAGAAATACGCTAGAAATACCCAACACTCGGACAAACATGCATACGGGCCCGCACGCACGTGAGTCCGAGTGCCCCGACACCCTTCCGCACCCACGGGCAGCCCTGCGCACGGCCACCCGCACGCGCACGCACGGGTGCGCACGCACGCACGCACACCCGTGCCCCGGGCACACTGCCGCGCCCCTGCCTGCATGCCCAGACATGCTGCCATGCGCGCGCCCGCGCGCACCGCGCGTCCAGCCCGGCGCTACCCGCGCGTACTACACCTCTGCGCAGCATCCCGCGCGCACCCTCGCGCACACTGCGCTCCCCGCGCAGCACCCGCATGCACGCCCGAGCGCACGCTCGCGCGTCCGCGCGTACCCGCGCACGCTCCCAGCGCGCCCGACTGCGCGTGCCTGCACTGCCTGGGCGCCCAAACTGGCGCGCACGCGCGCGGATGACCCCGTACGCGCGCCCGAGCCCTTCCCACCACCTCCCTCAGCCCTCCCACACCCCCAACACTCATGCATACCATGCATACCCATATGCACACCCTAATCATGCATCTAAACAAGAAAAGGGAGGAGGAAAGACTCACCCAAGGGAGGAAGAACCAAAGGGAGGGAAATCGGGTGCTCTTCGCGCACCGAAACACCACCACCAAAGCCACCACCACCAAGACCTCTTCTCAGCCCAAGCAAGGCTGAAAAACAAAGGAGAAAGGGAGCTAAGAGAGGAGGTCAAACAAAGGGAAACACAAATCCAAGACCATGGGAAGGTAGATCTCACCTTCACCAACCTTTTCTCCTTCAATGGCTTTCCATTTCCACCTCTCCTACTAGATCAAAATGGAGGTTTAAAGAGAGGGAATGTGAGAGCTTTTGGTGTGAGAGAGAAGAGAGAGAGAAAAATGAAGAAGAAGGACTATTTGTGGGGGTGGACTTCACTTAGGCTCACACACACACCACACACACCACTCACACACTCACACACACTTAGAAAAATTAGGTTTTTTGCTTTTGACTTGGGTCAACTCATCCACAGAAACAAACAAAAAACTTTTGACCAAGTCAAGGGTCAAACTTGACTTGGTCAAAGTCATCTTTGACTTGGTCAAGTCTCCCCATGACTTTTCGCTTGGTCAAAACCCGGATACAATTCAGAACTGTGAAATTCTGAAACGTTACCGGAATTCGATGAAATTTTCGTGAGTGGCTTGAAATGGCACCAGGACACATAATGTGCAGTTAGATTTTCAATCGGAGTTCTCAAACTCATGATGATGGCTAAAAGTCCAAAATTTTAGCGGTTCCGATCGAAAAAAAGAAAAAGTTAAAAAACTGCCAGAATGCTCCAATGGTGACCAGAAGGCTAAAAAGTGACACATATATAACAGTAGTACGCTCCAAGGACCGTACCATTTGAAGGACCTTTGTCATAGGGATAAGTCCCTTTGCATACCGGGTTGATTGTGATAGTATGGCCTTGCTAGCCACTGTGGTGGTCCGAACCTGACTAGGGGAGGGAGTGCCCTCAAGTGGCTCCTTTGATGATGCCAACTCCACAGTAGTTTGAGGGGTGATTTCCTCCAGTGGTCCAAACCTGACTAGGGGAGGGAGTGCCCTCTAGTGGCTCCTTTGATGATGCCAATGCCACAGTAGTTTGAGGGGTGATTTCCTCCATTAATGCATGTTCTCCATTTGGGCTAGGGTTGGTACAGTCTTCTGTGTTCAAGTCCAGGAGCTTGACTGTGGGTGGTTCCTTGCTAGGTTGCAGACTTTGAGCTTCTATTGAGATAATCTCCTCAGCTTTAGTTTACAAGGCTACAAATTTGTTGGATGCTAGGGGGGGCGAGGTGTTATATATGTGTCACTTTTTAGCCTGCTGGTAACCATTGGAGCATTTTGGCAGTTTTTGAGTTTTTTCGTTTTTCGATCGGAACCGCTAAAATTTTGGACTGTTAGCTATCGTCCTGAGCTAGAGGACTCCGATTGAAAATCTAACTGCATATTATGTGTCCTGGTGCCATTCTAAGCCACTCACGAAAATTTCATCGAATTCCGGTAACGTTTTCAAAATTTCACAGTTTCGCGGCGTATCCGGGTTTTGACCGAGCGAGAAGTCATTGGGAGAGTTGACTCGGTCAAAGTGGGCCCATGACTTGGTCAACCCTTTTTGTTTTTTTGTGTGGTTGGGTTGACCCAAGTCAAATCCCACTTAAAGCCTCACTTAAGCCTAATTAATCCTTCTTAACCCTAATCTAAGTGTTGACTATTTAAGTGAGAGCTAAAAGTTTGCCCTACACTATTCATCATCTTCTCCAACACATTTTCTCTCTCCCCCTCTCTCCTTTTCTTGCTTTTGAGCCACCTAGGGTTCTTGGAACTCAAAACTCAAAACATAGAAAGGTTAGATCCGGTCCCGATCTATCCCCCGGTGTTCTCGGATTCGAGTTCCGACAAGTTTGGCCCCCTCTAACCCCCTCTATTCTCCCCTGTTTTCAGCCCCTTTTGAGGTAGGAGGAGGTCTTGGTGGTGGAGATCCGTTGGGAGGCATTTCGGTGCACGAAGATCCTCCGGTGCCCTTCCTTTCCTCTCCTTTCCTTGGGTAAGGGTTCTTTCCCTCTTTTTCATGTTTAGATGCATGTTAGGAGGGTGGGTTGAGTGAGGAGGGCGGCTGGTGGCTGTCGGTGGTGGTTGGGGGCTGTCGGAGGCCATTGGTGGCCGGTGGGTGGTGGTGGAGGTGCTCGGGCAGGGTGGTTGGCTGTCTCGGGCAGCAGGCAGCACAGGCAGCGCAGCAGGCAGGCGCAGCAGGCGTGCAGTGGCAGGGCGCGCGCGTGCGCGGACGTGCGCGCGGGCGTGCGCTCGGGTGGCACAGGCGCGTGTGCTGGGCGCTGGGCGTGCTGGGCGCTGGGCATGCAGGCTGTGCTGGGCGCTGGGGCGCTGGGCGCTGAGCACCGTGCAGGAGCATGCGCGCGGAGCGCTGGGCAGAGGCGCAGGCGTGCGCGCGGTGAGGCGAGCAGTGGTGCGAGCGGGCGGGTGCGCGTGCAGGGCGCTGCGCTGGGACGCAGTGCGCGCAGGTGCACCCGGGGGCTGGTCGAGTGGGTGATGCGCGTGGTGGTGCTCGCAGAGTGCGCGCGAGGCGAGGCGCTGGGCACAGCGAGCGCGCGGTGCACCCGGGGAGCTCGGCGGCGTGTCCTGGAGTGCGGGCAGGGGCCCGGCAGGGCGCCTAGGTGCGCAGGCTGGGGCGCGGCGGTGCATCCGGGGGCGGGTGGCCGTGCGGGTGGTTGCCGGGGGTGCGGGAGTGAGTCGAGGTGCTCGGGCTAGTGTGCGTACGGGCCGTATGTACGTTTGCCCGAGCGTTGGGTACTTTGGAGTATTTTTTTGTATTTTTGTGGTATTTGTGGATTTTACTCACCAAGTTGATACCCTGTCTTGCAGATCTTGACGGACGGTCGCGCGACGACCCGATTATCGGTGAGTGGGACAATCCAACCCAGTTGGGAGGCGCTATATGCACTTGGGCATATACCGTCCTCCCCTGGGGCACCATAGATTAATATTAACCTGTTTAATATGTAATCCATGCAAGCATGATCGATATGTAGTATGCATGCTACCCTAGACTGTGTATGTTAGGGACTTACACCCTTAGGTTGTGTAAGAGCCATGCACCTTGTCCCCTTGTTGTCATGCTAGGAAAGCCTCGGCCTTTGTATGCTCCTATTAGTTTAATTTGTTAAATTAAATGCAACTGGTAATATTATTGCATGCCTTAGGGAATATTAAGGGGCCTTGCGAGGTCAACATTGAGACCCGGGCTAGGGTGCTCCGTGTTCCTTGTTTGGTTGTCGGGATGTCCTATATCGGGACCTCATGGTGCCCTCCCAAGGTTTCTTTTCCCGTCTATACTAATGCATGTTCCCCGCATCTTGGTTATGCGCCCTGGAGGAATTCTGATGAATTCAAGACATTAGAGTTGTAGAGATGTGTTGTCAGCGGATCCGAGTGGATCATATGCGTGTGAGTAGGCTGTTTCTCTTCCCTTCGTTGGATCCGTGTAGGAACTCCTCAGCGTTAGACAAGCTATCCTGACAGAGGGCTCCCATCAGTAGGCACCTCCTGATCTTGGACTCGAACTGTGCTGAATGTGGGAGTAGACCAGGCAAGCTACGGTGTGGAGGAGAGGCTATCGGTGGACCAAGGATGATTAACAGCCTAGTGAGTCCCAATATCCTATGTCACCTGTTGAGAGGTGAGGGTGAGGGTGTATGGATGTGTATGGATGATTATAAGTCCCAATATCCTATGTCACCTATTGAGGGGTGAGGGTGAGGGTATGGTGGTTCGGCGATGTAACGAATCACTGGATTATGTTGTTATGCCACTTTGAGGCTGGTTGTTGATTATTTGTGGTTGATATAAACTGTGATGCATGGGTTGTGCTGTTCACTGAGCGTGTGGCTCACCCCTCGCATAATATTTTTCCAGTGATTACTGAGGAGGACTTGAAGGAGGAGCTCCCCGAGCGACTGCACCAGTAGCGGAGTAGCGCTACGTCCCGCGAGTTTCTGAGGCCATCAGCATCCTTCCTTTCATTGTATGTATATATTTCTGTGCGTGGGCACCCAGTTGTGTATTATTTGGATGTATGTGTATATATTGGCTCTCACAGGATGTTTGATTTGTATCGAGTCTGTAGTATGTTTTTGGATTACAGACTCAGTCTTTTAGCTTCCGCTATCTGTGTATATATTATGTCAGCCTTGCTTTCATCTGTGTTGTTGTCATTCTATTTGTCGTTTAGAGTGATTTATTGATTCCCTGTTTAGACTGCTGATATCTTGTATACACTTACCGCGACCTGGGGACGGCCACCCTGGGGCGTGACATGAGGAATGCTCTGCTTGGGTAGCAATGATTGTATCTAGCATCAGCTTTGTAGTTGCCTTCTTGGGGGATTGGAACCCATCCTCTGATCTTCGAGATTAAGAGAGTTTTTCTTTTCCTTTTGATTGGCTTGCCTATAGAGAGGGCAATTGCTCCATTGGAGGTGAGGTCTTCTTGCAGCATCGATCTTCGTCATGGCCGAAGGTGTGGTAGTGTTTGCAAGCCACATGTTTTCAATCATAGTCAACCTTGAACTTCTCCCTCAACTCATGGGCAACATCAACTAAAACTGATCGGGTAAGACGGATCGATCCTCTACTTCAATTTAATTATTTCCCTATTAGAGTTGACAGAAGGATTCAAGATAAATTATTTATGTCAATTTAATAACTTTTTTTAAAGTAGTTTCTTCACACAATTAATTGGAATATGTATTACATTTTTTAAACATATTTCATTACTGAAATATACATTAAAAATGGAAGCAATTGTTGGAATAAATTAAGAGTTATTAAAAGAATATAAAATCAATATTTGTGAAATAGTGTGCTGTTTTATATTTCTTATATCAAACAATACCACTCAAAGAAAGCTCTAAGTTACAGGAAGCACACATTCATAAGAGAAAAAAGGTCTGGTGGTGCAACCTGTTCGTAATTTTTTTTTAAGGGCAACGATAGGCTATTAGCCACCAATATTTTATAATTATAAAGTGAAACCTAAAACATAAAAAAAAAAAGACAAAAGACTGAACCAGAAGAAGCCGGCTCAATAAACTTGTCCATAAATGTTACATATTGAAAATTCAGGTTTACTACGAGACACATACTCATTGTTTTCCATAGAAAATATAAAATAAACGTGATCACAAGGTCACATGTAAATCAATGAGTGAGAGAGAACAAGATTGAAGCAATATTTCTAAGTACTAGTGATCGTATACCCACAATAATAATAATCACCGTAATCAATTTGGATGAACTCCTGCAACTGATATCACCCATCCTATACTTAGTGGAGATGAATGGATGCATTAATGTTCAATGTCTTATGAAAGATTACTATAAACAAATAATCCACTGGAACTTATTTTTCATTAATAATTAAAATTATGTTATGTTTTCAATTTTATGTTCCCAAACAAAAAATTTTATTATCTTCGAAGAAATATTTTGATGATTCTAAGAAATATTTTTAATTCTAAAATAGTTATAAATATTTTAAACCTGATAACATATATATGGATAGGGATTGCGAAAATAATATGAATCTTTAAAATAATATGAATAGACAATCATGCAGACCCAATCACCAAAAATCTATCCAAAAATCAAATAGGGTCCCTAAAAACCCAAAAGAAAACCCATTAGAAAATTCCATATTGAAAAATAGAAGGTCGAACTACTCATTTTCATTTAGTTAATTATTTTTTGAAGTTTGTTTCTTGTGTTAGAATTGGCTTTCTTTGTGTTTATGTTTCATTTGAAATGGTTTTTGGTAATTAACATAATTCTTGTTGTTTTTATGGAGATATCATATATTTGTGAAGTAAAAAAGTTTGCTTAAAAAAAGGAGGGTGTATCAAAGCTCTGTTATTTTATATTTTAGAATTTTTTTTATGATTAGGCTTTTCTTAATATTAATATTTCCATCTATACAAAATTACTATGATGGATACTGCCATCCAAGGGCGAAGCTATTAGTTGGTTGAGCCGTGCTATAGCGCGACCCAAATTTTATAATGAAAATTTAATTAATACTTACAATATTTGTGTTTTATATTGTATATGCTTTTCCATTTTTATCATAAAAAATTTTAAATTTATATGTTAATAAAATCTAAAGGATAAAATCACTTTAAATATGGAATAACAAATCTAATTTGTATTGCATATTTAAATCTAAACATGTTAGTTTAATAAATTCATAGAAGGAAGTATGTTTCACTTCAAATCATTTAAATAAGATGATATGATATTTTTCTATAAATATTATTGTAAATAATAATAAAATGATCTCATCACATCTTAGCAAATCAAATCTTTCTAAATTTTTTTTTATCAATTGTAAATATCAACTTCTTCAATTTAAGAAAATACTTGATGATTTTATTAAAATAAGAATGAATTTTTTTTTATTAAAAATTAACATTATAGCCCATCACAAAATAATTTCTTGGATCCACCCCTGCTGCCATCCATCCAGACATGTACTTATTGAATTTCCCATCAATACTTAGAGTGTGTTGGTGCACAAACACAAAAGAAAATTGAAGGAAAATGAAGAAATTTGAGTCAAAAGGAAACAGATAGGAAAGTTTTTCGTCTTAGAACTGTTACATGATACAAAATTTAGTCAAGGTGCATTTATTGGTCCTTATACAAATGATCGACATGTGGCAATTAATATGGGGTATGTGAATTAGGGTTGGTTTGAGTTTATATCTATATTTATACTACTATAAAACGTACGAGTTGAGAGTAAAATGTTTAAGTCAATTTTACTCTTTAAAATTAATTAAGAATATATTTGTATAAATCAATTGATCTTATATTTATCTATCTAGATTTTCTAATAATATTCATTTGATTGATATTTATTTCAATAACAATTTGTTGAGATTCAATATATTATTTGAAATAAAAATCTATATCTATACTGTTGTTAAAAAAGACCAAGACTTCAATAAAAACAACCTTTTGAGTTGTGTTATTATGTCGCTTTCCTTAAGACAATATTTGCTCTCACCAGATAGTGTGTACGGGGTACTGCAAATCTGTCTACAGGATAACTCGAATAAGAATTCCACCAGCGTTTGCACTGTCCATGATGGATAGAATACTGTAGAGGAACCCAAGTGAACCAATACCCCAGTATTAGATTCTGCAGAAACCCAATACTGGAATAGAGTTTAGGGAAAAAGAGAAAGCCTTGTATTATTTTCGGATTGGTTTGAATGGTAGAAAATCATGCCTATTAATAGACATTGGAGCACCCTTTCAAGGCATTCCAAGAGGCCCAATTGCCTCCCATGTAGACCACTGGATTTTCAATTAGATCGATCACCATCAAATGCACCCCTTTCAATTGCACCCCTTGTTCAGTGTAACCGATTTTTTATTGATCCAACGGTGCACATTGTATCTGATGTGTCCACCATTTGGATGGTCATGATTGTATCTGATGAATAATCTCCACCATCTGTTTAGCCAAAAATAAAGGCTCTAGCTCCTAGCGACCAAGTGCGCCAACAAAGCACCACATTGCGTCCATTGTGCGTGTGCGCGAACGGTGCTTAAGCACCATGTGCATAACACCTTACCATTCAGAAAGCAAACATTACTTTATACACACTACACTTTATATAGTACTAAATGTTTTCCCTTTTAACCGATGTGGAACTAAAACCTAACACACAAAGTTACAAACATGAGGCTCAAACTTATAAGACAAATAAAAATACAATTTGAAAAACACTAAAATGTACTACTATAAAATATAGGGTTTTTTAGTTTTCAGTCCCTGTAAACATACCTATTTAATGATCGATCCCTCACTTCTTCATATTTTGATTTTAATCCCCAAATTTAAATGATATGTTCCTTTTTAGTCCCTCCCACCGACTAAAAATAAAATAAAATAATTTAGGGATAGGTCCCTCCCAGGGACTAAAAAATAACATATCCTTTAAATCTGGGGATTAAAACCAAAATATGAAGAATTGAGAGATCAATCACTAAATCCTATGGTTTATGGGGATTTAAAAATAAGAAATCCAAAAATATAATACACACACACACACACACACACACACACACACACACACACACATATATATCAAAATTTAAATATTATTTAATCCACTTATTTTTTGAAATTTAAATATTATTTGGATTTTCTTAGATAATATAAAGAAGAATATATATTTAAGATAATATATGCAGATAATTCATATTTAGTAAATAAAAATTTAAATATATTTAATTTGGTTATTATTTGAAATTTAATTTTTGTGATTGATATATTTTTATTTCATATAATTATAAATAGAATATACATATAAGATAATATATATGGATAAAAAATATTTAAATAAATAAAATTTTAAAAATTGAAGATAAGAATATTGATTAATAAGATATGGATTAATTGACAAAAAAAAATTAAAACTGATAACTTATTAATAAATAATGTACCATAAGATAATATCCATATACTAAATTAAAATAGATAATTTTAATATTATCTCTATTAAATAGATTTAAATTATTAAAGAGAAATTTCTTCCCTTCATTTTTTTTATGAATCAAAATTTAAGAGTTTTTTTACTTCTTCATCAATTATGATGGATTTCATCATTCTTCAACATGAATCATCAATATGGTATCTGATATTCAAAGCCCTTTCTCCCTTCAATGTCCTTTCAAGTTTTAACCCATCACTTGCTTCTTCAACCATATACTTCACAAAAGTACGAGTTTTCCTGCATTTTGGATGCCATAGAGATATATGCTACACTCCAGCCTAACTTTAAGTTACCAAAATCTTTAAATAAGAAGATTTCGAAAGTATATATGTTAGATTAACTGACCTAAAGTTGAAAGGAGTTGGACTTTTGGTTTAATCCATGTTCTAGCAGCTAGAATCTTTCTCCAAACTGAGGGACTAGAAGCTCTTGGTTCCAATTCATTATTTACAAAGGGGAAAACATAAATTTAGGTTCTGATCCATGGATTGAGGGTGATGGTCTGCTAGCTCATATGGGGGAGAGACTCTCCCTTCTGTTTGGTCTTACAAAGGACACCAAGGTAAGCAAACTCATAAATCTTGGTGCATGGAGCAAACCTCGTCGATGGCCAGCGACTTTTGATCCACTATGGACTGAAATTTATGGGATCGAAATTGGTGGTCAGGATATTGATGAGCTCATTTGAAGCCTTGCAAAGTTTGGCAATTTAGACCTAAAGGAGGCATGGAAGGAAGTGTGTAGCAGGGGAGGTATAGCCGAGTGGTCGGACTAGGTATGGCAGAGATCACAGGTTCCAAAACACTCCTACATGCTTTGGCTAGCTTGCTTAGACAAGCTCCCCACACTTGAGAGGCTATTCCACAAGCATCTCATTGTTGATCCAACCTGTGTACTTTGCAACTCTTGCCCTGAAACCTGCCAACACCTCTTATTTATATGTTCTTTCTCATGTTCTATATGGACAGCAATCCTTCTTCAGGCAGAGGTGAACAAATCGGGAATCTCTTCCTTGCACAATGACATAAGATGGATGGATACGAACATTAAAGAGGAGGTCCCCCGACAGATTTTGCAAGCGACTCTCTCTACCACAGTTTGGCACATTTGGTTGGAACGAAATAGAAGAATATTTCACGGTAAAGTACTTGAAAAGAAGGTGGTAATATCATTTATTCTTCGCGACATCAAGTTGAAACTTGCTCAAAGTCCTCTCAAGGTGGTTCTCTCTCCTAATCTAGTAAAAATGCAAGATGGATTGGACATCACCATTTCTGAACCTGTCTTGCAAATCCAAGTAGTTTTTTGGGTTCCCCCTCCTGTGGGGTGGCTCAAACCAAATACAAATGGCTCCAAATCTGACGACAGGGCGGGATATGGCTTTCTATTGAGGGATCAGTTTGGTCATCTTGTCCAAGCCGTTGCTGCCCGTGTTGAGGCAAAAACTATCAACTTCTTGGAGTTGCAAACGATTGGGCAGAGTATCAAAGCTGCCATGGAGCTCGGTGTAAACCATCTATGGGTGAAAAGTGACTCCAAGGTTGCAATTCATTGGGTTACCACAGTGACAAGGTCCCGTGGAGGGTACGACGGCTTTGCAATTCTATATGGGCAGATTGTAGAACATTTATAGAAGTGAAATTCACACATATTCATCGAGAGGGAAATGCCCTTGCTGACATGTTAGCTAGTTGGCAATCTCAAATGGGTTGCACCAAGTTTTTAAGGACTCATGTATGGCCTGAGTTCCAAGCACTCATGGACAGGGACATCAACAGCTCCCTCTTCAATCGTGAGAAACTCAGATGAACCAAGAGCATGCTTTCTTTCTACTTGTTCTTCTCTTCTTTCTCTCTATTCACTCTGTAACTAAACCATCCATTTGTACTCTAGGGTAGTAAAATATTATTCAAATTGGATTGGGACTAGATGAGGTGGATGCACAGAGGTAACCTGCTAATTTTTTTTTTCCAATGACATGTTTTGTATCCTTTTTGTTGAATCTGTTTGTAATGTGCTTAATGAGAGAGTGAGTTACATTTATCATAATTAAGTTACATTTTTAAAAGGTCAGTTACATTTCAGTTCAAATCAGTTACAAGAAATTACAAAATTTCATTTAGACACATCACAATATATTTGAACTTGTTTGTGGTTGCAACGTTTATCATCTACATACATGATAAAACACCCAGAGTCACTCATTATCGGATACTTATACAACTAATGAATGATCCCCACACACATACACATGCAACATTCAGATACACATAATATACATAATAAAAAGAAGTCAGTAACATTCTTCCAATATTTAGTTACATTTTGGAAAGAAAAAAAAAGAAACATGTTACACATAAGAATATGAAATCCACATACATCCAATAACTTGTTAAAAGTCATATACAAATTAAAATTCAATTACATTCCTTGTGCAATTAGGAAACAATAGGTCACGTCCAGCAACATTTCTGTTACAGGTGTATCAAAAACATGAGATACATTTATTTAAAAAGTTAGATGCAGCCGGGGAGCTGCACAAAAATTAAAATAACATCATGTAGTTCTTCAAACTATTATACCAATCATAAATAATTTTTTTATGATGATTAGATTAGAATAATTGTTAAAACAACAAATGCATTTCAAAAAAAAAAATATTACTTACCCATTTTCGCCATTGATTATACAATCGGATGAATAAAATGTTTGATTTCTGGTTGAAAGTGAAGCCGCAAACAAATTTTAGATCTTTTTCGTTGTTTTAGATGAAATGGAAAGATGTTGTTGGTATGATTTTGATTGTCAATTCCATATTTGGAAACCTTAGATAATTTGAAATTTGGTTTTCAAAATGGAGGGGAGACAAAACAGAAAACAAAAAAAAAGTGGGTTTTTACGTGAGAAAACAGGGAATTTAAATAGGGGTAGTTTTGTATTTTACTTTTTTGCTATTTTGTAAAAGTCAATCAAACAGCCAATCATAATGTGACACCTAATGGGGCCTGTGAGTTGAGCTTGTAAGATGGGGCCTGTTTTGCAAGACTCATATAAATATATAGCACAATCCGTGCAAAGATGTCCCCAATAAAAAAAAAAAGCTAATATAAATCACTCAAACAAATAAAACATGAACTATAAAGAGGCATCACACACTCAAGCTCTATAAATCCCCCAACAAACTAATACATGGAACCAAATGCATGGAAGAAATCCAATCCATCACTCCCTACAAAGGATAGTATATATCTATAACAACAATGAAAATAAACCAAGGACAACCACACTTAGATCGAACTCTCATGGCACACGTGGGAAGCTAGGGATCTATGGAATGGTAGTAGGGATAGACGGTATATCGGGCACCTCGATCTTGGGGAATGTCGGCAGTGGTGGAAGTTCTACCTTAGGCAATTCTGGGACCTCCTCCTCAGGCAATGTTGGGATCTCTGGCTCATGTATTGTAGGGAACTCTGGCAATGGTGGTAACTCTGGCTCAGGCAGTGCTGGTATCTCTTCTTCAGGCAAAGTTGGGATCTCGACTTCTGGAGCTTCTGAAAGATGTCTAGTTGCATGGCTAATCAAGACATTGTTGAGGGAGAGGAGAGCAAAGAGGGTGCAAAATGAGAGGAAGAAAGTATTTGAAGCCATGGTTAGCCTTTTAGGAACTCACTGATAGAAGAAGCCTTTGGATGGTTTGATGCAGTGAAAGTATGGTTGGGTTTTTATAGGAAAGTGTTGTGGATGATTTTGGTATGACATGAATGTGATGGGTAGTGTTGGTTGGGAATTTCCATTTAGTGTTGGGAAGAGTCAGTGATTGACAACACTTGTTTGTTCATCTTCTCAACCATAATTGTTTTCAAATATATAGGTGGTGGATATAAATTTATTATTATTTTTTTGAATCAAGGGCTTTTTGATGAGGGGATTTCATTTAAGTAAGATGTGGCATTAAATAGCTTGCATCTGAGTTTGGAAGGTTTAATTTAATTTGGATTGACCTTTAAGACTATCAAAAAGAGTTTGTTCATGAAATCAATGTAGGCAGGTTTAAAGGAATATTGGACTCCAAACTAATAAACTAATTTAGGATAAATTCTATTTTTTGTATTAAAAAAAAAGTTAATACCAAACTACATGTGGACATGTACATTAATTTGTGATGGATGTGATAATCTCATATGGTTATGCTTAATAATATACTTAACTATATATATTTTGGCAGGGTGGTAGAGGAACCCATTTTTATCTTGGGTTCGAATATAAAAAGAGATTGACCTAACAAAGAAAGTGGAAGGTGCATAGATCAGCTGCATTCATACTCAAATCTTGTGGCCTATGCGTATGCTGACAGAGAATATTTTTGCCATGTAAATACATGGCTGTGTATATTTCTCTCTACAGCAATAGAATCACATTTACCAAGCAAAACAAATATAATAATAATAATATGAAAATTGATGTTTTTTTTTTTTTTTTTTTATAAGTAAAAGAGATTTGTATTACTATAAAAGCATTTACAAAAAGGGAGGCTTTACATGTAGTGCACAGAAAAAAGAAAGTGGACAGCAAGGCCAAAATGGGTTGCTGTCCTATCCATTTCGACCTCTGTTGGATCTTCCCTGCTGCGTCGTCCAAAATGAGAGCTTTCAGTTCGTGTGGCATAGTGAGATTGGAGATTTCCCTTGCCCGGTGCCTATTAAACTGCTATCCTTGGATCAGATTCAAGCCAAATTTGAGTGAATTGAACCCCATGATGGGGCCTGATCCAAATCGATCAGGTAGCGTGGCTTTGAGTTCAAGAATGTTGATGGCTAGTGGAAAATGGGCATTGGAGTCATCAGGGCCGGCCTTGAGATTTCAATATTTGGGTGGGTTCCTAGCTGGACTTTTTAAATAGGACTCTATCATGGCCGGCCCTGATTATAGGCCGGGTAGGCGACCGTCTAGGGCCCCTTCTTCAAAGAGGGTCCTAAAATTTATGAATTTTTTTCTATATTAAGCTTTTGATATTAAAATTAAGGATAATTATACACCCAGTTTATTTTTCAGCCCTAAATTCAATCTAAAAGTGTTTTGAATTTTTTAAAAATAGTATACATCATCTAATGAAGTCATATTTTTACAAAAAAATGAATTGTATAAATGTATTTATAAAAAATATAAAAACAAAATTTATCGAAGTATATACCTTGCTAAGTTGAGTATATGCTCTGATAATTTTCTATCGACGCATATGGGACTGGAATTAAGATTGGAATAAAAGTTGTGTGTGACAACACTCTCAAATTAATTTTGTTTTTTAAAAAATAACTTGAATATGTCTTCCTATTTATTTTAAATTTTAAAATTTTAAGTTCTCTCTTTCAAAATGTAATCTTTGTTGACATCATTGTGCAAAGTATTTTTTTGTGATTTTTAAAAAATCTCATATGTATCTTTATATATTTAATATATTTTTAGCATATTCCTATTTTATAGGGTTTTTTTTCTATAAAAGAAATGATCTTATTTCTTTTTTCTTTTTAAAAGAAGAATTCGATGAGTATTTTTTTTTTGTATTTTTTTAATTATTATTTTGTTACAATTTTTTATTATTGAATTTGGTGTTAGATGTTAAATTTAGCAACCTTTGGTCTGACTTAATTTTATTATACTTTTTTTCTTGGATGTGGCGTTTGATTTTCAATTATTTTACATTGGTGTGGGTTGTGTAATATTCGAAAGTTAGTTACATTTTAAACTATTATTTTAGACTTATATACATTATTTTTCAAAAGTTAGTGATATCTTAAATTTAATATAAACATGCATTATATCTCGAAGTCAGTTATATTTGTGGAATGTTACTGACTTTTAATTGTTTTATATAACAATAGTCAGCTATATTTACAAATGTAACTGACTTTTAATACAATTTATTGTTGAAATTAAGTTACATTTTATAAATTCTGAACTCTTGTTTTATACTGTGATTTGTGTTTATGCACAATGGGGATAACAGGAATGGCTTGACTGTATCAGCACCCTGATAACAAGTGTGTTCATGCTAAATGTTAATACACTTCTGAAATTGTATATGTGGGTGATACTTTATTACAATACAGAACTGTTGGTGCAAAGCAAATTCTACCATCTCGTTGAATGTAAAACCAAAATGTAATGTAGCTTTATTAAATTAGATTGGAAATTCTGTGATTCAAACCAACCCAACGTTGGTTGGATGAAACAACTCATTCAGTCCTAATTGTCAATCCAAATTAAACCATTCAAAACACAAGTTGTCCTATCTCAAATGGAAATTCCCTCTTCAAAAGGCCTTTAATTTTCAAAACAATTATATGGTTCAGAAGGTGAACTAACAATTGCCAAACACTAATTCTTCCCAACAACACATGTATTGAAATTCCCAACCAACATTACACACCATATTCATGTCACACCAAAATCATCCACAACACTTCCCTATAAAAACCCAACTCTAGCTACTTTCATATCATCAAACCATTCAAGGCTTCTCTCTAAGTTCTTCAAAGGCTAACCATGGCTTCAAAAACTTACTTCCTCTCATTTTGTGCCGTTTTTGCTCTCCTCTTCCTCAACAATGTCTTGATGAGCCATGCAACTAGACATCTTTCAGAAGCTCCAGAAGTAGAGATACCAAAGTTTCCTGAAATAGAGATCCCAACATTGCCTGAGCCAGAGTTACCACCATTTCCAGAGTTCCCAACAATACATGAGCCAGAGTTTCCAATATTCCCAGAGCCAGAGATCCCAAAATTTCCAGAGCCAGAGCTCCCAACATTACCTGAGTTGGAGGTCCCAAAAGTACCAGAGGTCGAACTTCCACCATTGCCGACGTTCCCCAAGGTCGAGGTTCCCCATGTACCTTCTATCCCTGCTTCCATTCCAGAGATTATCCCACATGTGCCATGAGAGTTTAATCTGAGTGTGGTTAGTTGTCCCTTGTTATCATGCACAGATGCTAACCTTTGTAGGGAGTGATGGCTTTGCTTTCTTCCATGTATTTGTTGGCATGTATGAGCTTGTTGGGTGAATTATGGGCATGTATGAGCTTGTTGGGTGAATTATGGGGCTTGAGTGTGTTATGCAATGTATGACTTTTTAGTTTATTATATATGTTTTAATTGTTGTTCAGTAATTTGTTACTATTTCTTTATAGCAAGTGCAATTTTCCGTCCACTCTAAGCCCTGCTTAATTAGAGGAGTGGATGTGGAATAGGGTGGAATATGGATGAATAAGCCCAAAACATTGTTTGTTTATAAGAAATGGGTGAGTATAGCTATATTAGACTAGGTGAAAATAAACTGGTATTGGTATTCCACGTCACCACTGAAATTGTATTGTTTCACGAATCCTCTATTGGGTCACAAATCACTTGTCATCATATCTTATAAATCAAGGTACATGTTAAATCATTTTTTTATATTTTATAAATCTTTATCCACTCTTATTCACCGTCTATCTATATCTTATCCATGGTAAATCAATCAATAAAAAAATTTATGATTATATGAATGAACGATAACTATTAAAAACACAACTAGTTTAATGATATAGTTATCTATAGTGAAATAATTATTTATTCTCATAATAACTTATTTCACCGGTGAAACAGGGTTAAAATAATAGTAATTTCTTTGTTATTGATCCACGCGTCAGATGAGGATTGGTCGATCCCTACAAATGTTTTTCATCAGGCTACTGCACCTGTTATATATTATCTAATATGTGTCATCCAGTCTTCAATCCATTGAGGATCAAAGCTCTCAATCCCACACAAAGTAAGGGTTCTAAAAATGATATATCCTAGCTAAATTTTTCAAAGTAAATGATCTTTCAACTTCATCATATTTTTTTAATTTATTTTTGTTATATATCTACTTAAAATGGCAAATGTTTTACTGTTTCTTGAACACACATAAAAATGTTGTGATAATAAACATATCTTAAGTCTCATAAATACAATCATCCATATATTTTCTTCAATCCTTTCCTTTCAGTTTTTCTCGGAGCAGGAAATGATGAAGAACGTACATTAGTTGTTGCATATGATGGCACAACTAATTGACCTGACATGGTAAATTGTTCGTCCGATCCCCAACATACAGTGGTAAAAGTACACCAAATCCTGCATGATCCATGTACATATGATGGTATCTCTAGAGCTGGTCGTTGTCACTACAAGAAATATAGGTTTTAACTGCGAATTATTTCGTAGCAAAAAACTATCATTTCGTAAGAAAAAGTTTTTCTTGATGAAATAATTTTGTTTATATTATTATTGCAGATGCCTCGTATGGAAAAACATTTAGCTGCAAAAATATAATTTTCCAACAAAAGATGATATTTTGTGATGAAAATAATTTTGCTACAAAATATCACATTTTGTTACGAAAATAGTTTCGTTGCAAAATGTCATATTTTGCGACAAAATTTATTTCATTGCCAAATGTCAGCTTTCATCTTTTGTGGTGAAATAAATTTGGTTGCCATATGACTCTTTTTGCTAGAAAATACTATCGAAGCAAAAGGTAATCTTTTGCAATGTTTGTCTCAAAATATAACATTTTGCAACAAAAATATTTCACTACTAAAAGTGTATAAATTTAATAAATAAAAGTGTATAAATATAGACCTTTCCCTATAACATATTTCGTAGGAAAATGTCACATTTCATTGAAAAAACCTTTTTTTATTTTTTTAAATATTTTTATATTACAATTAATAAATATTTAATGATGACAATAATATTAAAAACAATCCAAGTTTTTAATAAAAGCCTATTATAAAAATTACAATTTATAATAATATCTTTTTAAAAAAAATACAACAATAAGAGACTCAACTCATGGATCTGATGGTAGGGAAGAATCTCTAGAAGAATCAGATGATCTTGATTCATTTCCAAGTTGCTGAGGAACCCCTGGCATTTGAGGTTGAAGACTTAGGCTGTTGGGGACGCCTAACTCGGGAAATCTTTGCAGCAACGCAGTCATCACTCGCTGCATGGTAGATATGTACTTTTGTTGAGTCTCTAACTGCACTCGATGAGTCTCCAACTGCTCTCCCAATTTCTCTAACTCACTGGCCATAGATGATGACATTGTATTGTTTCCACTACATTGGCTATAATTGGCAAGGTGTGGACCCCAGCCTAATCCACTTATATACCCTGGCCAATGCCCTAGAATCTGTTGTGTAACCTCCAACTCATCGAACGATGTTGGCTCTCCCTCAACTGTAGACCAGGATTGCAACTGTCGTCGCTCCTCCATTTCTCACTACAAAATAAAATTTAACAAACAAAAATTAACAACTGAATTGAAAAGCCTTACCAACATAGGCACCAAATCAAAACCAAATAAAAAAATTAACATCGGATTAATTAAGTCCTCAAAGAAGGGGGCCATTACATCTTCATACTCTTCATCTTCTTCTTCATCCACACCGGTTGGTTGACGTAAGTTATGTTTACGATTATTCTTGGGAAAATGAATTGGTGGCACCACTTCTCCATGTGAAATCCATGTTGTATAACCAGACATAATTCCACTTTGATAAAGATGCCTCTCAACAGCTTTCAACGAAAAATAAAATTTATTTCCGCATCTCTGACATGGGCAACGAATGTGTCCCGCTTCATTCTTTTTCTTTGCGGGACAATTACGTGCAACCTTCAAGAACGAAGCTACACCAGCCCGAAACTCATCAGACCTCCTATCCCGATTAAACATCCAACTCTTGTCCATCGTTAAATCTGTTTACATATCACCCAACCTAAGAAAATGGTAAAAAAAAAACAATAGAAAGAGAGACATCCAACTTTCAAAGCCTAAAAAATATCAACATGAAAATCATGATTCAAACTAAAATAACCACTTACAAAAAAAAAAAAAAAACACACACACACACACCTCACATTCAAAGACAATCAGACAATTACATGATAGCAAAAGAGAAACACATTCAACATTTGATGAATCAACCTGTAAAGAGAAAATGATTCATATGATAGGTCTTCTTCAGAACATGTTAAACATTTAATAAATCAAAACTCTTCACAATCCCCTGAATCATAACCTAAAAAGAACATATTGAACATTTAATTAATCAACCTCTTCACAATCCCCTGAGTCAGAAATTTGGGTTTCCCCCGATTTTTCAAAGACGGGTCTTTTTCAGAAGTAAAGAAGGGAAAATCAAATCCTCTCATAATAAACAATCCCATCAATTATAGAAATTTTGTATGCCTAAATCATTTAATCTAAAACAACCCACATCTCACATTGATCAAAAATCAAATTTATTTTTGATGTTTAAATCATTGAATCTAATAAAACCCACAATCTCACAAAGATCAAAAATCAAATATTAATCATTGAATCTAAACAAACCCACATCTTTCGGAGGCAGCGAGGGGAAGCCGACGCGAAGCGGCGATTGCCGAAGGTGTCCGGGTTGTTTGGAGAAACCCTAATTAAATGTTTTTGCGGCTGTGTTTTGTTGTGTGAGAGAGTGAAAGTGAGGAAGAGAGACCCTATAAATGCCCTGTTTGGATTGGGGCTTAAGTCTGGAATAGTGGGGTATAACCATGAGAAAAAGGGCCACAACCTTGTTTGAATGAGTGCTAGCCATCCATCAATACCTTATATAGAAGTTGTAATTAGGGCTGTAACTTGGGTTTGGTTGAATTTGATTTTTACATGAGTTGGATTGATCAAATCTTATTCGGGTTTGTCAATTTGGGTTGACTCATAAATCGGGTTGAATTTGGGGTGGCCTCACTCCCAACCCGACTCAACCCGAACCCATAAATTAATAGTTAAAGAAAAAATTATGGCCGTTCATTCTGTAGCTTCTAATCTGGGTAATTCAAATTTTAGATAAACCTAGCTAATCTTACAAGTTGGGTCGGATTGATTTATTTAATTTACACATCATGTTAGAAATTCGGGTTGGGTCGGGTTGGTCTAATTCGGGTTAAAAATCAGGTTGAGTTGGGTTGGGCCAATTCGGATTGGGTCAGGTTGGTTTATTTAATTATGGATTGGGTTCGAGTTGGTTCGGGTTAGGGTTGAGTAGTTTGAAATTCAGGTTAAGTTTGGGTTGGGGTCAACCCGAACCTAACCCGCCCGAGTTGCAGCGCTAGTTGCAATACTCTAATCTTATTCCACCCGTGTCAATAGTGGGACCCACGAGGCCAATAATCCCTAAATTGATTTTTTTTAAACCATGATTTCATTTTATATCCTTTTTCTTTTTTTTATAAAATCATATACTCTTTCATTTAAGTGCATGCCAATGTACAAAATTATTTATATACTGAGATGCAATATCATATTTTATTATTATTTTGGAAAAAAAAATTGTATCATACATTATGATAGAACGCTATACATTATGATAACGTAATATATATTATGCTGTGATAATATATTGGGCTATAAAACAAACTAAGTGTATCAACGTTCTCTTTTTAATTATGCATACAAATGTACAGTGAACTGTTCATAGTTTTTGTTTTTTTTATAATGTATATGTGTCACAGTAAGCCTACCTCAGCCTTATGATTTGAATACATAGTAAACTAGAAGAGGAAAAAAATTAATTGGGAATACAAATATGTAGGATGAATGGAAGCAATCCCATGGTCAAAAACCAGCCTTGGATTGAATGTCTTGCAAACGTTTAAATTTGGGGTTAATTGAGTCATTATGAAAAATATAAATAATTATTCACACATTATTATTCATTTTATTTACATCTTATTCTTCTTTTTTATTCTTCATCAACCAAACAACACACTTGAATAATTATGTTTTCCAATGAAAGTAACGAAAAATACAACTAAAGAGAAGAGCATTTTTTTTTACTAGTATAGTTATCTATTTTTATAATAGTCATAAACCCTATAATAATTTATGTCATTATTCAAACGGACTCTTAAGTGTTTATTTGGTTTGGGCTTGTTAGAAATTTGGGCTGGATATTGTTTGTGCTTACTTCTAATATATACACACACTATATAAAGATCTTTTTTTTTGGTTAAAATATAAGTTTTTTTTTTTTTTTTTTTTGCTAAATCATACAACAGCAGGGGGTATTGTAATACAGGGTATTGTAATACAAGGTATTATGGACAAGGTATTGGGCTAATTAAAGACAAGTACAAGTGAATTGTATAGAATCTCATGTTTATGCTCAAATTTGGTAGCAACGAACCTCAATCAATTACAGTGGTTGAAGGACATAATATCCTTTGGAAAGGAGTTCATCAAGCACATGCATGATCCAAAATGTCTTGAAGATTTAATTGCAATAGACACAATTAATATAATTAGCCATCTAATGATGGACTAGCGTGGAAAATAAAAGTATATATTTAAATTGAATATACTAATTTTATCCATATTTTCTATTTATATTTATCTAGACGAAGAATAATATATGTGAAAAAAGGACCCTACAAAAAAGACTATATAATAAATAACAATAATAATTCACATGTCTAATCTTATAGGCCCCATATAAGTCCCATGAGGTGGCACAAGTGTTAATACCTATTTTATTATTTCTTCCTTTTTGCGATAACCATTATCCATAATCAAAGATCGAAATATGGTCGAAAGAAAAAATCTCTATTTTTTTAATTGTTTTGGAGGATCAAATCCCATGATTTTTTACTACAAATAGTCTTCTCTCTTTTATTTTATGCAGTGAAAAAAAAATACATGGTCTGTCTGTCCGTCTACGGCTTCTTTTTCTTCTCCACCTACAATAGAATTTGTATTTGGGTTCTCATCCCTTGTTTTGGATTTGTTACAATTTTTTATTATTGAATTTGGTGTTAAATGTTAAATTTGGCAACCTTTTGTCTGGCTTAATTTTATTATACTTTTTTTCTTGGATGTGGCATTTGATCTTAAATTATTTTACATTGGTATGGGTTGTGTAATATTCGAAAGCTAGTTACATTTCAAACTATTATTTTAGACGTATATACATTATTTTTCAAAAGTCAGTGATATGTTAAATTTAATATAAACATGCATTATATCTAGAAATGTTACTGATTTTTAATTGTTTTATATAACAATAGTCAGTTATATTTACAAATGTAACTGACTTTTAATGCAATTTATTGTTGACATTAAGTTACATTTTATAAATTCTGAACTCTTGTTTTATACTGTGATTTGTGTTTTATTTTTGTAGTCATCGAAAAAAAATTTTTGCATCTATTGCAAATACTTTGTCAGATGATTAGAATAAAATAATCATCAAATTAACAATATTGTTTCAAAAACAAATTGAAAAGATAATGTTACGTCCAACCCCATTTCCAGTCTCAATTTCAGTTTACATGTGTTTTGAATTTTTTAAAAATAGTATATCTCATCTAATGAGGTACATGCTTTTATAAAAAATGAAGTATATGCTCCAATGAATTGCATGGATGCATTTATAGAAAATGTGAAAAAATGATTTCGAAGCATATGCATTGTTAACATGAGCATATGCGTCATTAATTTTCTATCGACGCATATAGGGCAAGAACTGGGGTTGGAAACGGATCTGGGTGTAACAGTGCCCAAATTAAAACCGTTGATTATTCCTTGTCGCCATCATTTTCGAGTTGAATGAGAGGTTGCAAATAAAAATTCGATCTTTTTAAGTGTTTTTCACGAAATGGATTTTTTTGAATGATTTCGTTTTCAGTTTTTTTTTTAAGAAACCCTAAAGGATTTGAATTTCGGTCTTATTTTCATGAACGTAATGAATGATTTCTTTTTTTTTATTATTTTGAATTAGTTTTGAAAAAACTAGGTTTCCCTAAATAGATTGAATATGTTGATTTGGTTTTCAGAAAAAGTGAGGATGAGTTTAATGAGGGAGGAAAATGTAGGTTTTAAATTAGGGTAATATTGTATTTTGCATTTTTAACTTTTTTTAAAAGTCAAACAAGCAACCGGAATGACACCTTATGGAGTTTGTCAATGAGGCCTAAATAGTGGGGCCTATATGTTTGGAACCAAGAGAAAGAATGTACATGTATAGTCAAAAGGATCTCAGTCTGATAGTGATGCAGTGTTGATTTCACATTTTGATTTCGCAACAAATTAAATATTTTAAAAATCCTTAAAAAAATATTTTTGCTGTAAAAAATCGTTCAATTTCGTAGCGAGAAGTCACATCTAATTTCGCTAAAGAAAGACTGACTAGGGTTGCAACTTGGGCGGGTTGAACCCGACCCAACTCGATGTTTAGGCGGATTTGGGTTAGAGTTTTTAGTCATCGGGTTTAACCTGACCTAAACCCGAGATAGACCAAATCCAATTCGGGTCGAGTTTGGGTTCAATGTTCGGGTTGTTTGAGTTCAACCCGAACCCGGACGTGATGAGGCATGGTGTAAATGTGTAGTAGTAAGTATGTGGTGGCATTACAATATACCTTCTCTTTTGTCTGTCCCTAACGATCACAATACAAAATGAATTTCATCAATACAACATACCACA
The DNA here is from genome assembly GCA_030737835.1 of Acorus gramineus. Taxonomy (NCBI): domain Eukaryota; kingdom Viridiplantae; phylum Streptophyta; class Magnoliopsida; order Acorales; family Acoraceae; genus Acorus; species Acorus gramineus. Next base: position 24,452,793 of record CM060847.1, read on the forward strand.
GTCAGATAAGATCTACACCGTTGATTTTTGAGATAAAATCCAAACTATTCATTCATTCATTTATGTTATATATGTGTCACTTTTAACCTTCTGGTAACCGTTGGACCATTTTGGCAGTTTTTCGGTTTTTTTCATTTTTCGATCGGAACCGCTAAAATTTCGGGCTGTTAGCTATCGCCCTGAGATGGAGGACTCCGATTGAAAATCTAACTGCATATTATGTGTCCTGGTGCCATTTTAAGCCACTCACAAAAATTTCATCGAATTCTGGTACGTTTCAGAATTTCACAGTTCCGGGGCGTATCCGGGTTTTGACCGAGTGAGAAGTCATTGGGAGAATTTGACTTGGTCAATGTGGACCCTTGACTTGGTCAAATGATTTTGGATTTTAGTTCGTTGGGTTGACTAGGGTCAAACCACACTTAAGCCTCCCTAAGCTAGCTTAAACCCTAATTAACCTAGCTTAGCCTAATCTAAATGAGGTTTGACTTATTTAAAGAAAGCAAAAGGGTGCTCTTCACTATTCATTGTCTTCTCCAACTCTTTTTCTCTCTCCCCCTCTCTCTTTTTCAAGCTTTTGAGCCACCTAGGGTCCTCAAAGCTTAAAACCTAAATCATAGAAAGGGTAGATCCGGTCCCGATCTACACCCCGGTGTTTTCGGATTCGAATTCCGGCGTGTCTAGCCCTTTCTTCTGCCCTCTCTTCTCCTCAGATCGGAGCCATTTCAGAGGTGGGAAGGGGTCTTGGTGGTGGAGACCCTTGGAGAGGCGTTTCGGTGCACGGAGAGCAACCGAACATCCCTTCCTTCCCTTGGTAAGCTCTTTTTCCTCTTCTTTTTGGCTTAGATGCTTGTTAGGAGGGTGATTTTGTGGTTGGGTGGTGGTCGGCGGCTGTGGGTGGCTGTTGGTAGTGGTTGGGAGGTGGTCGGAGGCTATTGGTGGCCGGTGGTTGGTGGTAGAGGTGCTCGGACAGGTTGGTGGTCTGTCCCGGGCAGGATGGCAGCGGGCGCAGCAGGCAGCGCATCAGGTGGCCGGGTGCGCGAGCGCGTGCGCGCGGGCGTGCGCGCGGGCGTGCGCTCGGGTGGTGCAGGGGGCGTGCTGGGCGCGCTAGGTAGACGGGCAATGCTCGGGCAGCAGGCGAGCAGTACTCGGGCCACTCGGCGATGCGCGCAGGCAGGAAGCGCGGGCAAGCAGGGCGGGCAGGCTGGTAGGCGCGCTGGGCGCGTATTGCCAGGCGCGCTGGGCGCGCGTTGCTGAGCGTGCGCATGGGCGCTGGGTGAGGGTCCCGGGTGCTGGGCGCCGGGGTGCTGGGTGTGCTGGGAGTGGGTGCTGGGCGCTGGGCGCTGAGCACAGTGCAGGAGCATGCGCGCGGGGCGCTGGGTAGAGGCGCAGGCGTGCGCGCGGTGAGGTGAGCAGCGGGTGCGCGTGCGGGGCGCTGCGCTGGGGCGCAGTGCGCGCGGGTGCGCCGATGCGGGGCTGGTCGAGCGGATGGTGCGAGCCGGTGGTGCCCGCGGGGTGCGCGTGAAGCGAGGCAAGGGCAGCAAAGGTGAGCGCGGGGTGCGCGCGGGGCGAGGCACTGGGCGCGCGGGGCGTGTGGTGTGCGCGCGGGCCAGCGCGGGGCGTGCGGGGTGCGCGCGGGCTGCTGCGATGGGGCGCAGGGGTCACGTGGTGCACCCGGGTGGCTCGACAGCAGGTCCAGGCTTGCAGGCAGGGGCCCGGCGGTGCGCCTGGGTGCGCGGGCTGAGGCGCGGCGGTGCATCCGGGGGCGGGTGGCCGTGCGGGTGGTTGCCGGGGGTTCGGGAGTGAGTCGGAGTGCTCGGGCTCGCGTGCGTACAGGCCGTATGTACGCTTGCCCGAGTGTTGGGTATTTTTAGAGTATTTTTGTGTATTTTTGGGTTCATTTGTGTATTTTACTCACCTAGTTGGTTACCCTGTCTTGCAGATCTTGACGGACGGTCGCGCGACGACCCGGTTACCGGTGAGTGGGACAATCCAACCCAGTAGGGAGGCGCTATACGCACTTGGGCGTGTACCGTCCTCCCCTGGGGAACAGTGGATTTATATTAATTGTTGTAATGTATAATCCATGAGATTCATGATTAAAATGTAGTATGCATGCTACCCTAGACTTGTATGTTAGGGACTTGCACCCTTAGGATATGTGTAAGAGCCATGCACCCTGTTTCCCATGTTAGGAAGCCTCGGCCTATGCATGCATCCTATTAGTTTGATTATTAAATTAAATGTTAGCATGCCTTGTATAATATTATAGGGAGGGGCCTTGCGAGGTCAACATTGAGACCCGAGTTAGGGTACTCCGTGTTCCTTGTTTGGTTGTCGGGATGTCCTGTATCGGGACCTCATGCTGCCCTCCCAAGGTTTCTTGTCCCAATAATATTATAACCCTTGTTAATAATTAATATGTTATCCCTTGTTAAATGGTTATTATGCATGTTCCCCGCATCTTGGTTATGCGCCCTGGAGGAATTCTGAAGAATTCATGACATCAGAGTTGTTAGGATGTGTTGTCTGCGGATCCGAGTGGATCATATGCGATGGATAGGCTGATCTGTTCCCTTCGTTGGATCCTTTAGAGACTACCCCGGCGTTGGAAAGGCTGTCCCGTGCAGGGGCTCCCATCAGTAGGCACCTCCTGATTTGGTAGACGGACTGTGCTGAATGTGGGAGTGGCCAAACGGCCTACGGAGTGGGGAGAGACTATCGGTGGACCAAGGGCAACCATCAGCCTAGTCAGTCCCAATATCCTACGTCACCATATTGAGGGTGAGGGTGAGGGTGTGGTGGGCCGGCGATGTGGCGACCCACTGGATTTGTGTAAGGATGATTATCAGCCTGCTAAGCCCCAATATCCTATGTCACCTATTGAGGGGTGAGGGTGAGGGTGAGGGTGCAGTGGGTTGGCGATAGCGACCCACTGGTTTGTGAAGTCCCAACATCCTTTGTCACCTATTGAGGGGTGAGGGTGAGGGTGTAGTGGGTTGGCGGTAGCGACCCACTGGATTGTATTGTTCCTGCCATTTTGTGGCTTGTAAAATGATGATTGTGGATTATAGCATCTGGTTGTGGTTAATATAAGCTATGATGCTTGGGTTGTGCTGTTCACTGAGCGTGTGGCTCACCCCTCGCATAATATTTTTCTCCAGAGTCATCTGAGTCGGATCCAGAGGAGGAGCTCCCCGAGGGATTTCATCAGTAGCGGAGTAGCACCACGTCCCACGAGTTTCAGAGGCTATCAGCATCCCTTGTGATTGTATGTATTTATTCCATGCTTGGGCACGCGTTTGTATTGTATTCGGATGTCTTTGTATATATTGGCTCTCACAGGATAGTAGATTATGTATCGAGTCTGTAATATGTTTTTGAATTACAGATTCAGTCTTTTAGCTTCCGCATTTGGTGTATATATCATGTCAGCCCTGCTTTTACCTGTGTTGTCATTTTTAACTGTTGTGTGAGTATGTTATTGAACTCCTGTGTACTGATATCATATATACACTTGCCGCGTCCCGGGGACGGCCGCCCTGGGGCGTGACAATTTAACCCTAAAATCACTTCAGTCTCCTTTTCTTCTTTGGAGCCGCCGCTGACTGCGCTTCTTCTTATCTCTGCGAGACTTCATTTCTTTCTATCAACTATTTCACCTTCTTGATCTCTCTTATTATTCAATTTTTTTTTTGTTGATTATTGGATGGTCGGGGTGTTCAATGATTGGTTATTATTAGGGAAGGTATGTCTTACATGGATCTCAAGAGTTTCAATTTAGATTTGAATTTTTTTAGTATTATCCTTTCCCTAATTAATCGTTTTAGTATTCCATAACCGTCCCATTAATCCCGAGGTAGTTATGATTTGTGATATCTTTTCGTTTTTTAATATTTGTTTTCAATTTGACATCCAAAAAATTCACGATTCTCCATTTCTGATTTGTGAATGATCGGCTTATAGGAAAACAAATATGAATTTTATTTTTTATTCAGATCTAATTGGTGTATACGAGGTGAATTCACGATTTTTTTTTCTGTGCGATCTGATTCTGGTGCAAATAGAAATTGATAGATCCAAGTTAGGTTTTTTCGGATCCCAAAAATTACAATATTTTGTGATTTTTTAGTTTTCAAATGGATTTGAAAACAAACATCGAATTTTATTTTTGTTTCAGTTCGATCGATGGAGAAGAAAAGAATTTGATTCATTTAGTTTTATTTGTGACCAGTTTGTGGTGCAAACAATGGCGATCCATTCAGGCTAGTCCTTTTTCGATCTGAATAAATTATGTTGATTTTGATTTTTCGTTATTCCTTTGAATCATCATATACATGTATTGAATCTGAATTTAATTTTAAATTCAGATACATGGCCTGTATCTTGATTTATATGCATTGTTGTGTACCAGGTATGATCTATACAATCGTTTTATGATTGTGTGTTTGTGTATAATTATGCATAATGTGTCATTCATGATATTTTTTAGCTTTGTATCACCATTATTCGACTCATTCAAAATTTAGATTTTCAAATATAGTTCACATTCACTTGTATGGAATGTGTATTTGATAATTCAAATTCCAGATACACCTGTATCTGAATTTGATATCCAACCCATTTTGAAGGTTGTTATTTATATTTCCATGGATTTAATTAATGTATAGCTGATTAATATCTAATTGCTTATTGTTGGTATTTTGAAGACCTTTTATGAATTTTCTGTGCAGTGCTCAGTAGCATGTAGACCATAATTGTACATTTGGATTTTCAGATACATTACTATATCTTAATTTGATAATATGTGGTTGATGTTCTGATTTTTCACCAGGCAGTGATGGTGATTTTATGGAGGACACATGCGAAGACTCAATTCATTTGGACGACATCAATGATTCATGTTATGTGGAAACCAGTTTGCCGAATGAATTGTTTGTTGTGGCTGGTCAGCAAAATGTATACGAGATGCAACTTGTTTTTGAAGATGCGGAAATCGCGGCAACAAAAGAAGCTACCGTGAAGCTTTAGAAACAAGTTGATGAACATGGTTGATCAACATGTTTTATACAACAATTTCAGATACAGTTGATTCAGATACATAAAGTGTTTACAAAAACATTAAGACATTTTCATCAAGGGATTTAGATATGTTTTATAGAACATGAGTACAACATTTCAGATACAGTTGAGTATTCCAAATTATAAGTTTGAAGATATTAATACACTATACATTTTGATTCACGACACATACAACTTCTTAATAGCATGTAATGTGACTAATGGGATCTCTGTTTCTACATAATTGCTTCAGATTCAGATATATTTGGTTAACAGGTTTTCAGATACAGATAAAGTTGATTCAGATACATACACTATTTACAAAAATATTAAGATATTTTTATCAAACCAATATATTATAATTATCAAATATAAGATAATAATACATGATCTACATTTATATGACATTTCAAACATTTCATTTGGTTATTTTCAATTGCTCATTCAATCAGATTTTGTTTCACTGAATTAAGAAACAATTGCATATTATATACATTTTCATATACATGTCTCTGACTTATGTATTCGTTCATCATTTTTTTGTTTCCTCAGGAAAATGAACTGTGTACACAAGAAATCCTAAAACAATTGAAAAATGTCAATTTTTCCTTTAATCTAGATACACTGGTAGACAAAGACAATGTAGCAGAAACAATTTCGTTATATATTAGAGATTTAGCACATGCTTCCAAACCTTAAAAAAAAAATCAGATTTGTTTGGATTCAGATACATGTATTTGAAACATTGATTTCAAACCAATCTTTTTTTAATCTGAAACACTAATTTTTCAAATGGATTTCAGATTCAATCAGATTAACAGGAGACCAGAAAATGGAAGGGAATCGTTTCATATTTAATTTTGAAAAATAGATATTTCGTCTTATAAGAAGTGCAAAAAATTAATCTAAATTGATATGTTTATATCTCCCAAAAAAAAAAAAAAAAAACTGCAACGGTGAAGTTTTGATTGTGGCAAGAAATCTAACATTTTTTTTTTTACCATTGTTGACAATCCGTTTGGGGAAGAGAATAAGATGATATGAACTCTTCATAATTGATTTTTTTTTTTAGTTCGTATGGTTTATCCTAATTTGGAAACCGTAAGTTTTAAATTTTTTTTTTGAATATATTTAGTCGGGGGAGAAGATTCAATGATCCCCTTTTTTGGGATTCCGTTATGAGCATTAATGATAGGGAGAGGATTCAATGATCCCCTTTTTTTTGGGATTCCGTTACGAGCATTAATGGTGATATTAGTTAGTTAGAGCCAATTTTTAAAAATCTTAGAAGGGTAGTCATGTCATTGTCATTTTGGTGGTTTGAAAAAGTCAAACAGAGAACCAATAGGAGAGTGCCACCTATTGGGGCTTACCAATAGGGCCTAGGTAGCAACACTATACTTTATAACCTACATAAAAAATAATAATTGTGCCCTTTCATATAAGAATGATTTATTGAAGAGTGGAGAGTTGTGGTACTAATGAATGCATGCAGCTTAGCCTGTCAATTATCCAAAAAAAATATGAATTCGATCCGAATTCGTATCCAAAAAATCAGAAATATCCGATATTCGAAGATCTGGAGTGTGGATATGGATATCAGTCTATCCGATTCAAAAAATATCTGTATCCTACATATATTATAAAAATATAATATGTGTATTGTATATTACCCATATTGTTATCTTGTATGATTAATCACAATGATAATATATTATAATACTATTAAATTTTCAATATATGATATCTGAAAGAGATGATAAGCCTTAAAATCTCAATTTTAATTTTAATGTCTTCTCTAATAATATTTGATTATCCAAATTAATGTTAATATTCAAACATGTCAATTATCCAAAAAATATCTGTATCCGATCCATATCCGAAGGGATCCGAATTTGAAAATTAATATCCATATCTGAATCCAAAAGTTAGGATATGGATATTGGCATATCCGATCCGTATCCGTTCGATTGACAAGCTTACATGCAGCTAGATAATATTGAAGAAGGGTTGTAGTAAATGATACTTTTATTGAAGGATTGGAGCAACAAAATTTTATCTAAAAAGTATATGATTCCCTTCCATCCTAGGGACCTTATCCAATAATAATAAAATAATCATATGAGGGATATATCCATGTAGTCTTCATCCACGCACAATTTTTTGTGTAAATAAAAAAAATATTTTAAAAAACTATCCTAAATGAACACCCTCAATTTTTATGAGGTCACAAATAAGAGATATATGTTACTCACTAAAAAAAATAAAGAGAAATATGTTACATCTTAAAAATGAGTTTTTTTTTCATATATATCATTCAACCAACCCTATATTGTCATAATCCCTCATTTGAAATTGTTAAAACCATCCTGGATATTTAAACCTTTCTAAGGGGTATTATTAAAAATAACAAATTATCATGGATATTTTGTCAAAATGTGATTGTACTAGGGTAAAAAAATGCATTAAAAATGTTGAGATTTGGTGGATATGGATATGATATATATATATGAGATATATATACCCACACATATATAGATAATTTTTTGTTTCATCTTTATCTCAATGTAAAACCAATAAAAATAAAATAATAAAAAGTAATGATATGGCATGATTAATACCATTTATTCCATTTATCTATAAAAAAAAATGTTTTTTTTTTTATTTTGTGGTATTAAAATATGCATTTTTTTCATTCTTACATTTAATATAAAATCAAAGATCATAAATGATTAAGGGTAAAATTGGAAATAAAAATGTTACAAAAGAAGGAACAAATTTGAAAACTTAAACAATTTATTTTAGTATAATAGGATAATTACGTTGATTTTCTTAATAACAATTTACATCATGTAACACGTCTTTATGGAAAAATGAAATACATAATCCAATAATGGATTAAATAAAAAGGGTTATTTAGTTCCCACCTCACCTCTCCTAAAACAGTCAAATTATTAAAGAAAAACCCTTCAAAATACAATATTATTATATTGATTATTTTACCCTCCCTATTAATGAAAAAAGTCTTCAATACCCTTCTACAACCACTTCAAATCTCTTACCACCCCCCGTTTGGGTCACGGGTTAAGCAACCCGATAAGCTTACTCAGTTTATCTATTTCCATGTAAGTGAGGCCCACCTTAAAAAAAAAAAGAACACATCTCATCACATCAAATCACCTATCAACACCTCTTATACATCAATAGGGCTCACATGTCAAATCAATTTTTTACACCTTATTTGTATTTTATTCTTTATCAACCAAACAACTCAACCTTTATTCTTACGTTTTCCAATGGAGGAATAAAAAAAAAAAACACAATCAAACAAAAAATCTCTTATTCTTGTAGAATTGTTATCCATACTAGCATAGTTATCTATCCAGAATAACTCAATTCCTTAATCCAAACATGGGCTTAGAGTGCTGTAGATTCTTTTTTGGCATAAACAGAGCTTCAAGAAAAATACTTCATTTGGTAAAAAAAAAAAAGTAGTCCTAAAATACAATATTCCACCACATTGACCCCAAAAGACTTTTTCACTAATAGGGCGGGTAAAATGTCAATATACATAGGTTGAGATGGAATATTCCCCTAACATTTTTAACTTATTAACTGTTGGGTTTTTTATAAAGCCCGTTAACATTTTAAAGGGGTTTATAATAATATTGTATTTTGGATTTTTTTTTATAATAATTTGCCTTTTTTATGAGGGGTGGAAACTAAGTAACCCACCGAACATTAATTTTAAGGTGGGTTTCGTTACACATAGTTTTTTTTTACATTCCAAAATATAGTCATATATACCTAGTTAGTTAGAAATTCAGTGAAGCATATTTTTATTAAGCGATGTATATATCTCGTTAAATTTTTTCGTACACTTACTAAAAATAGGTTCATTCAACTTGAAATAGAGCGATATGCACTTTTTATTAAAGCATGTACCTCATAAGATGATGTTTACTATTTAAAAATAAATAAATAAAAACATGTGCAATTTTAGTTTTGAATGGTAAAAATGACTGAATCTAATTTTTTTTTTTTTAAGATTACTAAAAGGTCCACTCCAAACCATTCAAACTCAACATATTGTTTTATGTTTTATGGTACTCACTCAAATGAAATCCCCTGCAGAAGGCCTTTAATTAGAAAAAAAAAAAATATGGTTGAGAAGGTGAACAAACAATTGCCAATCACAACTCTTCCAAATCAGTTTGAGCAGTTGTGTCTGGGTTGTTATGCCTGTGTCATTTGGAGCCATTTCGGTTAAGCCTTGGTCACTTCTAGGTCATTCAGGGCCTTTTTAATTTTTTGATCGGAGCCGCTAAAATTTTGGCTTTTAGCCACCTGCAGGAGTTAGAGTACTCTGATTGAAAATCTGACTGCATATTATGGGTCCTTGTACCGTTTAGTACTACCCATAAAAATTTCATCGAATTCCGGTAACGTTTTAGAAAATTTGCACTTCTAAATCGTATCCGGGTTTTGACCGATTTTGGATTGTCAAAGGGTGACTTTGACCGGGTCAACGAAGACCTTGACTAGTCAAAGATCAATTGTTTTTGTTTGGTAGTTTAGTTGGGTTGACTCAAAGTCAATCCCCCAACCACCCCCTTTTTCACATTTAATGAAGAATGTGTGTGTGAGTGTGTGTGTGTGTGTGTGTGTACACTATAGGTGGGCGTCCCCTTCTCATCCTCTCCCTCTCACTCTCTCCTTCACTCCCTGGTTTTCTTTGTTTTTTTTTTGTGTTAAATAAAAGAAGAACAAGAAGGAGAAGAAGAAACATTAAAAGGAAAAGAGAAAGGTATGTGTGTGCAAGCTTTGGGTGTTGTAGTTGTTGTTGTTGTTTCTCTTCTCATTAGCTCCTTCTCATGCCTTCCCCCCCCCCCCTGTTTTCAGCCAAGGAAGGCTGGTGGAGTGGCTGATGAGGTGGTGGTAGTGGTGGTGGTGGTAGAGGTGGTCGTGGGTGTGTCGAGAACCCCGCATCTCCCCATTTCCCTTCCCCTGTTTTGGTAAGGCAGCACACTGTCTTTTAAAGATCTCAGTGAATCTAGTATTTAGAGGCATATTTTTAGGATTATGTATTCTTATGATTTTATCAGCTATGTGTCTAGATGTTATATATGAAATTTGGGGTCATTATGATATCTGTGGTGTAAGTTAGAACCAGTTTTGCATGACCTGTCCAGATTCGCGTAGGAATTGACCTGCTTCGGGAAATGATTTGTTTCGGGCTTGTAGAGGAAAAATTAGGTTCTAATGTCTTCATGGATTATGATCCCAGCATATCATAGAATGTGCATGATTTATTTCATAATTTTTGGAAGTGTATTGGGTGCTGTGAAGACCAATTAGTAGGGCTGGTTGCAGCAGGTTTAGCAGTTTTGCTTGGTTGAGTGTCAAGGAGTTGGTTGCATGTGTCTTGGGTGATAATATGGAAGTATCAGGGGTTAGGGTTTTCATGAAGTAAGCTTATATGTGTGATAGGAGGTTCCATAATTTAATTATGGATCATTGGTTGTGTTTTGCAGATCTCATAGACCGGACGCGCGGCGATCCGGGTATCGGTGAGTGGTTCGATCCAATCCCCCCCCCTCTCGGGATGCGCTCGACGCGCGTAGACGCGCGTCGTGCATCGATGGGGCCCCCTAGCTATACTACTTGTCTAGATAAGTAGTATGGTCATGCTTATGCTATAATATGTAGATATCTTGCATGCTAGGCTTATATACATGTATTGTATCCATGTATGAATGGTTGTGTTGCATGCGCCCATCTAGTATGGGCATGTATTGTTTGAAATGTGTATGGATGTATAGAATATGGCATGCCTTAGGTAGTATTGTAATACTACTCCCACCATATTAATTGGAATATCCAGCATGATTAAGTCTGGGTTAATAACGGGCACCTGCCTAATATTCCCTTGCGATAAGACTCGAGGGCGTGGTGTAGTTGTTGCGCCCATGCTAATGGGGCAAAGCTATGACCAGCTTTATGAGATGATGATCTCTCTCGCCCTCTCCCTCTGAACGAACTGAGTAAGTAGATGCGATTTCCTACTCGACTCAGGTTCGTTTGGAATATTGGCATGCACCTGTTAGTGCGCGAGATCGCGCTTGACCCTTTCTTTTAAGTTGGTGATATCCAACGCATGCTTAAGTTAGGCCTTGTGTGCTTATGTGATTAATGACCATGTATGCATGTTGTATGATTTATTATGATGTAAATCTATGATTAGGGAGTATCCCTATGATTAATTGATATGTTATCGTGCATATGGTTCATGCACATAACTAAGATTAAATTCTCCTATAAAATATATGCGCATGTTAAAACTAATCAGGCCTATCTGAAATAGGCGTGGGTATGACCCGCTGTCGGGTTGTACCTTATTAGTTAGAGCGCTAGCGATGTAATCGACCCGTGCATCCGAGCGATGCACTCGTTTGGAATTCAGGAGAATTCATTATCTTATCGGATTGTTAAGCCGGTAGTTGGGGCGTGACACCCCCCCCCCTTGTGTCTGAGTGACGCAACGGTGTGGGAGTACAGTAGTATTCGATATCTCGATAAGTGATTATCGAGAGTAGTTGTTTTCCATTGGGTTTGCCTTGCGAACATGGAATGTTTACTCCCAATGTCGTCTGTGTTGAAGAGGCCCGGGTTGTAGCTGTCCTGACAGAGGGCTCCCATCCGTAAGTACCATTGATGCGTTCGGGAGCGTACTTATCGTGGGAGTGTACCAGGTAGAGGCTACCCGGGAGAGGGCTAACGAATGATATTGCGAGCGTGGAATCGTTCTCCCCTTCGTTGGATCCGATGTAGGAACTCCCCGGCGTTGGAAAAGCTGTCCTGACAGAGGGCTCCCATCCGTAGGTACTACCGATGCGTTCGGAAGCGTACTGATTGTGGGAGTATACCAGGTAGAGGCTACGTGGGGAAAGGGATACCGGTGCACCAAGGGTGTAGAGCAGCCTAGGTCTCTTCCAAAAGTCCCAAAAGTCTCCCTCCGGGAGTGAGGGTGAGGATGAGGTGAAGACACGTCTCCGTGTGACCCATTCGTTGTTCATCCGTTCCCATAGTTGTTGGGTCTGGTCTCGTATCGATGTTCAAAGACATCGTTGGGCAGTTATCCCGATGTAGATGATCCAATAGTGTTGTGTAGACCAGTAATCCCGGGTCTCCTTGACCAACGGTATGGTTTCTCCCCAAAAGTCCCAAGAGTCTCCCTCCGGGAGTGAGGGTGAGGGTGAGGGTGAGGTTGGTCGCGCCGCCGCGTGACTGTGTTATCCATGGGTTTCCACCCATGTTTTCCTTGAAAGGAAATTGTCTTAGTATTGAACTGTTGTATGGTGATTGGTTTCAAGCCACTCACTGAGCTTGTAGCTCACCCCTCGCATACTGTTTCTTTTCAGGGGCAGTGTTGGGCGTGGAGCTAGAGCTTTCCTGTGGCGTGGTCTTATGGGCGTGGAGCGTTCTTCCGACGGGTGGCGAGTGCGAGGCTGTCAGCAGTCCTAGAGTCATTATATGTATTGTAAATCGTGCATGTGGCATAGATTGTATTTTCTTTGGTCTAGACTTGGCTCTCACATAACAGTGATTGTGTATTCGAGTTTGTAATAATGTTTTTGGTTTACAGACATTGTTTATATATTATGCTTCCGCTTTTCAGTCAGTTATCATTATCCTTGCTTTGCCATCTTGTGTGTTGTTGTTGGAGTCTCTATTGATCTCAGGTATTGATAGCTGATATTTTATTATTGCCACGTCTCGGGGACGGCCGCCCTGGGGCGTGACATGGGTGTTCGTGGTAGATACCCCATCTACGACAACTTAAATTCTGGCTCCCTGCACCCATTTCCTTTTCGCATGTTACTTTTTAATTTGTTTCTCTGTCATTCTATATCCTCTCACCTCTCATTTAGATATGTAAACTCATTTTCATCAATGAATGCGATAGTGGCCTACATCTATCTTTTTCAAAAAAAAAAAAACAACTTAACTCACTCTCATCAATGAATGTGATAGTGGCATGTATTTATCTTTTTCAAAAAAAAAAAAAAAACATCTTCAGATCAATACATGGAAATTCCCAACCAACAATGCATGGAAGGGTGGCTAAAGTTGAATACTGTCTGCTCCCTTGTTGATGATAGAGGAGGAAATGGGGCTATTCTTCGTAATAACAAGGCTGATTTCATCACAAGGCTGGTAGGCCAGCTTGACCTCCCCTCAATCAATCTTCTGGAACTAAAAGCTATCGAGAGGGGTATTTGGATGGGCATTTCCTTGGGTGCATCAAATTTGTGGATTGAATCTGATTCTACAACAACATTGGCATGGATTCATGGCAAGGGGAATGTTCCTTGGTCTGCTTTCAAATCATTACGAAAGATCCAACAAGGACTTCGAATGCTCACCTGCTGGAAAGCTACACACATTTATAGAGAAGGTAACACCCCTACTGATTTGGCCGGGGCCTACCAGTCTTCATGGGGGGAACTAATCTCAATCCTAGTCACCTCTGACAGGAAATGATAGATGCAATTGAACAAGATAGTAGAATGCAAGGTTTTATACTAAACAGCTAATCTGCGGATGAACAGGGGACTGAACAGAGTTTTCTTGTCCCCTTCTCTTTCTTTTTGTAATTGCTATACTAGGTAAGAGGAGTTCACAATGGAAGACCACCTCCCTTCCTGGTGGTTTTTCTGAGCTCTTCTTCACCCTTGCATTCCCTTTGTTTGGAATATGCATTTGTAAAGCTTTCTTATAGAAATACAACTCTTTGATTACCAATCAGAAAAAAAAACTTTATATTAGTTTCATAACTAAATCATTCATAAGTATTCCCTATAAAAACCCTAATCTAATTTGGAAGGGAATAAGTGGTGGGATAAAGATGTAATTGTTGGGATAAGTGGAGGGAGGTCAATTTATCCTGTTTGATATAAAAAAACAATTATGATAAAATGTAGAGAATTGTCCCAATTTTGAAATAAAAATTGAGATTTTTTTGTTCCACCTAAAGGTTGAAATAATATTTATCCCCACTGTTTGTTCCAATTTTTACAAATGTGAAAAAAAAAATTAATGGAATCTTTATTCCTAAAATTAAGACAATTTATCATTAAAATCATAACCCTTTGCCAAACCAACTCGAAACACGGGTTAATCATTAATAGGAGTTATCCACCACTGAGATGTACAAATGGTTATAATGCACATCAAACGTTTGGAAACATTTAACAATTGGAACAGTTAGCACCTTCAAGATCTAAGGGTGCATTTGAAAACACAGTTTGAAAAGTTGCTTTTACCTTTTGTTTCAGCCCCGTTTGGTATTACTTAATTAAAGTGATTCTGCTTTTAATTAAGTAGAAAGCTAAAAAGCGTTGCCAGACGCATTCTAAAAATCTGGCTTAATTAAAAAGTTACTTTCAGCTTTTAGTGCAAAATTGTTGATTTATTAAAAAGCGAAAAAAATCCACTTTCCAGGAATTAAGTCTATTTATTAAATCACTTTATTCAAAATTTTATTTTTCATATGTGTTTCCAAACAGACTTGTTTTACACATGGTTTCTTAGAATGTAATAAAGAGGGATTCTTTATGAAACATAGATTTCGAGGCACTGTCTTTTGACAAAATCCAGATGTTACTTTTCATATAAGACATTTTGTAACCTATATTGGGCTTTTAGCTTTTTAAAAAGATAAAATAATCCTAAATTGGGATGCCAAACGCACCCTAAGTATCATTCCAATAAAAAATATCTAAGTATTCATTTTTATAACTTTTTAAATTACAACTACTCTTTTTCATAAATTGTTTGTGTTTGGGAATAAGAATGAGAGGTGTGTGTGTGTGTGTGATATGACGGATGTGTCCCTTATTTCGATTTTATGCGGAGTTACTTTGGATGATCACCATATTTTCAATCACATTCACACCTAATACACATGTTTATTTTTTTATTTTTTTTGTGCATTTCTTGTATCGATTGATATTTCACCTTTACATACTGCAAATACTCACTTTAGCTTCTTTTTTGGAAAAAGATACACACAGCCCCCATTGTAGCCCCAATTTCAGTCCATCCTATTTTTTTTTTTTAAATCATACACTCACCTTTTGAAGTGCATGCTGTTATATGAAATGAAGTATATACTAAGATACATTAGTGTATTTTTTTCATAATGAAAAAATGAAAAAAAAATTGGGTATAATACTATGATAGGACCCATACACTATGATAGTGTAGTACTACGTTATCATAGCGTATGGAGTTCCAAAAAAGACTACGTGCATCAACGCTCTTTTTTTTTTTCTTCTTGAGCATGTTTGACTGAGGTCAACAAAGCCCACGATCATGGACTGAAAGCCCATCCCCATGCAGCCCAGAGGGGCTATCTCAATTACCCCATTAGATAATGTTTACTATTTTTTAAAAAATAAAACATGTGAGGTTTGAGTTTTGGTTGATGAATGTGACCGAGTCTAACATTTTTCCTCACATACCTCCCTCCCCTAAAAGAGGGGTGTCCACTACCAAAATGGTGCCGAGGGTGGGGTAATTGGTCTCTAGGACCTAAGCTTTGGTGGTGTAAGGGGGCCTATCTAGTGATTTTATGCTTGACATCCTTTGTTGGAATATTCAAGGCTTGAACGACCTATGGAAAAAGGTGGCAATCAGGGACCACATTGCTGGTCAGAAGGCCTCAATCTGTTGCATCCAAGAAACTAAAATGCCAGTGATATCTCAGGCGGATGTCAGGGCGATTTGTGGTGAAGCCTTGTCTAGTTATGTGTTTAAACCTTCCAGAGGCGCCTCTGGGAGTATCCTTGTGTGCTGGGATGACGGGATAAGGACCATGATTGATTGGCGTATGGGGGCATACTTTGTTTCGGTGCTTTTTGAGGACAGGGCGACGTCATGGCGTTGGATTTGCTCTACGGTTTATTGCCCTTGTGAAGATGATCAGGGGGGGGGTCTATGGGCAGAATTGAGTGCAATAAAGAGGGACTGGAGACTGCCGTGGTGCATCCTTGGTGACTTTAACGTGACTCGGTTCGTGGAGGATAGGAATCACCCAGGGCCAATTTCTACAGCTATGGAGGATTTCTCGTCATGGATAGGGCAGGAGGAGTTGTTGGATCTTCCGATTCCTAACCTGGGATTTACGTGGAGTAATTTACATGAGGCTCCTTCCTTGCTAAGTTAGACAGGGTGCTGATTGATCACAATAGGGAAGACGCTTTCCCACTTTGCGTTGTGAAGGGGCTACCTCGAGTTATCTCTTACCACTCCCCTCTGGTGTTGTCAAGCGGCTGCAGTGGACGTCACTCGCCAGTGTTCTAATTTGAAAATCGGTGGCTGATGATTCCTGGTTTCAGGGAGTTCGTGGGGGTTTCTTGGCAGGCACCTACGGGGGACTTGAGGGGTGCTCGAAAGGTGGGATTCAAACTGAAAAGGCTCAAGTTGATCCTAAAAAGGTGGGGCAAGGAGGAGGCTAGAAGGCGCACTCAACGAAGATCAAGTCTCGTGGACAGGATTTATATCTATGAGAGATGGGAGGAAGCTGGTCTTCTATTGGAAGAGGATAGAACAGAGTGGCGCAAGCTCAAGGAGGAGTGGTCCATGGTTACAAGTATGGAGGAAGTGGCTTGGTGACAACGGTCTAGAGAGGTATGGCTGAAGGAGAGCGATAATAACACTGAGTTTTTTCATAAGGCTGCAAGCGGAAGACGCCGAATTAACAGAATTGATAGGCTACACATTGAGGGTCGACTGGTTGAGAGGAAGCAGGAGATTGAATCAGCACTAGTGGACCACTTCTCGAAGGCGTTTAGTAGTAACAGGGGTTGGCGTCTGTTATGGGTCGATGAAGACCTTTGCAAGATACCGGATCATCTGCTTTCATCTTTGGAAGCGAGCTTCACAGAGAAGGAGGTGCAAGCAACAGTGTTTGGGGCGGAAGCAGATAAAGCCCCAGGCCCAGATGGGTTTGGGCTTCGCTTCTTCCAAGAGTTTTGGGGGCTGGTCAAGGATGACTTGATGGAAATGTTTCATGACTTCTTCATCTTGTCTTGTGGGGTTGGAGGTCTCAACTCCATGTTCCTTACACTCATTCCAAAGAAGGAAGGGGCAGTGGAGATAGGGGACTTCAGGCCAATTAGCCTTGTGAATGGCTGTTACAAGATGCTTGCGAAGGTATTGGCAAACAGATTAAAAGTCGTGATTAGTTATTTGGTGGATGAGAATCAAACAACGTTTATCCCAGGTAGGCTATTCCAAGTTGGTTTTATGGCGGCCCAAGAATGCATCATGTCCACACATAGGGACAAGAAGAAAGGGGTAGTGATCAAGCTTGACTTTACGAAGGCGTATGATAATGTAAACTGGAACTTTTTGTTTCACTTGTTGAGGTGTCATAGGTTTGAACCAAACTGGTTAAGAATGGTGCGGGCTTGTGTCTATACTGCGAAAGCCTCCGTGTTGCTGAATGGTGAACCATGTGGCTTCTTCCACATCAACAAGGGGTTGAGACAGGGATGTCGGTATCGGATTTCAAAGGGGGTCTCTCTCGGAGAAGGGAGAGAGGGGGAGGGGAGCCTCCTTTTTCACCTCCTTTTGGCGCGCGTGGGTGCCCGGCGTGTGTGGGGTTTCTTCGGGGGTTCGGATTCGGTGCGTGCCTTGGCAGGCTCGGTCGGATCGTCTCTTGGAAGGGGGAAGGGGGGTGTTTTAGTTCCTGGCTGAGGCGGCTGACAGGTCGTTAGAAGGATTCAGGGGTTGTTGTGATCGCCACTTGCTTTCTCACAAAGCAGGAAAAGTTGGGTTGGATTTGATCGCCTTCGTGGGGGAGTTTGTGGGGTCTCCGCTTTGAGATACGGGCATGCCGTACACATAGGTGAAAACAGGGATCCTCTTCTGCTTTGGGAACTTGGCTAAAGGAGGCTTTGGGAAATTAGGGTGTAGGTGAGGGTCGGCTAGTTGTTTTTATCCGCTTGGTGGGGGACGGCTAGTTAGGAGTAGCCGCCTAGTGCCTGGCTCTATTTGGGCAGAGCCTAGGTAGGGTTTGGTTTGGGTGTTGGCTGAGGTTAAACTAAGTTTAACCAGGGTTTTGGAGAGTGGATTTGGAGAATGATTTGGTGTAGGAAAATAGGTTTTTCTACTCACAAATAGGACTCTATTTCTTTCTCAAGGGGTTTCAAGAGGGTATGGGCTTGGGAATGGATGGAATGAGTGATTTATTGTGGATTGGGAAGTATTTTATATCTATGTTAATGCTTTGGATGCCCCCTATTTATAGTAAAAGAGGGGCAGGGGAATGTCCACTGGACAATAGATCAAAATGGGTAATAAGGTGCTTGATTTGACCTTCCATTAGATCTTTGTTCTCTGACAGTGTCCAGGTGAGGGGTGGCTAGTTGAAACTAGCCGCCCAGTGAGGGGCGGCTACTCTCAAGTAGCCGCCCCCATCATGACCTGCCAAACGTCCCATCTCTGACAAGCGGTGGCTTAGGTCGGTTACTGGGGTTGAACCGGCTGAGATGGGGCGGCTAAAAGGGACAATCCGCCGCAATCATGCTGCTTTATGTCCCATCCCAGGAAGGCGGTTTGGGGTCGGTTAGGGGGTGGCTAGTTGAAACTAGCCGCCCGGTATGGAGTAGCCATATGTTTTCTGCCATGTCCAGGCCTTAGGTTTTCCTAAGTTTTTAGACTAGGGTTTCCGGTTTTGGTTTCTAAGGGAATTTTCTATCAGATGTTCAAATGTGGTGATTTCTAAGTATTACTTGAAGTATTTTTGTCTTTTTGGACGGTCAAAATTTGGGTATCTACAAGGGAGACCCTCTATCTCCGCTTCTCTTCGTGCTAGTGGCAAATTCATTTAGCAGAATGATGCGGAAAGCGTCAGAGGGAGGTTGGGTTAGAGGGCTTAGATGTGGTGAAGGGGGGATCGGTGATTTCGCACGTTCAGTACACGGACGACACACTAGTTATATGTGAGGCAAGCCCGAGAGTGGTTAGGGGGGTCAAACTGGTTTGCTGCTACTTCGGGCTGGTTTTCGGTCTACTAGTCAATTTCAGGAAGTCCTCTATCTCGGGTATTAACGTGGATGCTGGGAAGCTTGCAAGGCTGTCCTATATCCTTGCATGTGATGTGCGCGATTTCCTCACTCCTCATTTGGGGTTGCCGCTGCATATTGGCAGATTGACGTCGCATGAGTGGGTGTTGCTGGTTCAACGATTCGAGAAGAGGCTGGAGGGTTGGAAAAGTAGCTTCCTTAGCATGGGTGGTAGGCTGATTATGCTTCAGGCGGTTCTATCGAATCTTCCGATATACTACCTCTCGATCTTCAAGATCCCCAAAGGGGTGTTGGGTAAATTAGAGGGTTTACGGAGGAAGTTCCTATGGAGTGGTTCGAGGGAGGTCGGGAGGAAAATTCATCTTGTTAATTGGGAGAGGGTGTGTGATAGCAAAAAGAATGGAAGCACCGGGGTTCTGAATCTGGAGAACATGAATTGGGCAATTGCTTCTCAAGTGGTTGTGGCGGTGGAACATGGACCTAAACTTATTGTGGTGCCGAGTGGTGAGGGACTGCTACAATTGTGGCGCCTTCATTCGTAGTAGATACCCAAGCTATTCTTGGCATATATCTTGGATATGGAGGGGCATATTGGCAGAGTTGGAAAGCTTCTCATTGGCGATAGGTTGGCTGATTGGGGAGGTGATGAGCAAACGTTTCTGGCAAGACATATGGGCAGGCGACACGCCACTAAAGACCAAGTTCCCTGACGTGTTTGCAATAGCCAAATACAAACAGGGGCTGTTGTCCTTTTCTCGAGAACTCGTGGGATGACTGGCTTTTGGGAGGTCAAGCTGAGGAGAGCAGTGCGTCAAGAAGAAGTGGTCTAGTGTTTAGAGCTATTGGAGATGCTTAGACAGCAGGGAACAAAACCAAATTGCAAATATTAGGTGGTTTGGCGACCAGCGCGGGGGATGGGATTTTCGGTAAAGTCTGCTTACATGTGGTTAAGGAGGGACAAACCCAGATTGACGGTTACGCCCCTCAAAGTCAAAATGTTCTTGTGGATATTATATCAACGGAAGGTACTTACAAGATTTAGACTCGTAAACTAGGTGCCCAGTTTGTCGATGGATTGCGGGTTATGTGGCGTGGAAGTGGAGCCGCTCGATCACTTGTTCATTTCCTGCACGATGGTGCGTAGTGTTTGGGATAGCTTAAAGTTGGCAACCATGATGGAGGTGGACTTCAGTGATCTAGAAGGGATGTGGGTAGCAGGTAAACGCCTAAGATAGGGTGGAGATAGGTCGGCCATGGCAAAAATCTCCCAACTATTCGTCCCCACGGTGGTTTGGGCAACTTGGTTGATGCGTAACAGGGCGATCTTCTCGGGTCAAAGGCCGTATGGGGAAAACATTTGGGAGATGAATAAGTGTTTTATTCATGATTGGGGGTCCTCCTGCGTGGGGAATGGGAGTATTAGTTTTCAAAATGACATTTTAGTCATGATTTAGGGTGCGGACCATGAGTTGGAGCCAGGTAGATAGCTCTTCTACTCAGACTAAAATTGGTGTGTGTGAATGTAGTTCTCTGCTTTGTATTGGGCTTTCGACTTTAATATATTATGGCATAGGCCTACCGTTTCAATAAATAAAAAATGGAAAATGATACACTCAGTCACATTTACCAACCAAAACTCAGACCTCACATGGTTTCAAACATCATCTAATGAGGTATATGCTTTGATAAAAAATACATATCGCTCCATTTCGAGTTGAATGAATCCATTTTTAGTAAGTGTAAGAAAAAATTTAGTGAGGTATATACATCATCTAACGAGGTATATGCTTAACTGAATCTGTAACGAGGTATATAGGTCTGTGTTTTGGACTGAGAAAAAAAATTGAGTGTAGCAGCACTAAAAAAAAAAAACATGATAGGCTCACAGGCCTTGGGGACCACCTTAGTTTTTTTTTTTTTTTCAAAGTACTCGCATTGGCGTTGGCATTTAAATGGGCATCACATATGCACCGGGATGCATTCTTAATCAGTTTGTATATGAATTAAATGTTAAAACCCATCTGAACATGGGATAAATACTATAAGCCTTGTTTGGGTAGAGGGTTAGTGGTAGGAAAGACTGGAATATGTTGGAATAATAATAAAAAAAAATACCTGTTTGGATAATCGATATAGGATGATATTTGAATGCCCTAGTATATGATGGAGTTAGGTGGTATAATCATTCCAAACCCCCCCCCCCCCCTTATATGCAATAGAATAGGTGGGACCCACTGTTAATCAACTGCTATCACCTCTTATAATTAAAGGGCCCACAAGTCACATAATTTTTTCAATTTCTATAAATCCTTATTTACACTTTATTCACAACTTATCTATGGTCAATCAAACAATAAAAATTTCATCATTATATTTCCTAATGAGATTAACTAAAAACACAACCAAACAGAAAATCACTTATTCTATTAGCATCAGGGGCGGCACAACCTTTCACTTGATGGAGCCAATTGACCCCATCAATTTTTAAAAAAAAACAAAATAAACCCATCCAAAATTTATACCACTACATCAAATTAGTGGGATCCATTTAAACCATTTAAAACAAGAGTGCTGTTACACTCAGTTTTTTTCTTAGTCCAAAACACAGTCCTATATACCACTTTAGAAATCCAGTGAAGCATATACCTCGTTAAATGTTGTATATACCACATTAAAAAAAAATTTACATTTACTAAAAATGGGTTCATTCAACTCGAAATGGAGCGATATAAACTTTTTATCAAAGCATATATCTCATTAGATGATGTTTTTTATTTTAAAAAAAATAAAAACATGTGAGGTCTGAGTTTTGGTTGGTGAATGTGACTGAGTCTAACATTTCCTTAAAACAATTAAAAAATCATAACAATATAGCCTGGCCCAAATTTCACCCGTTAAAAAATTTACAAGGACCCTAAAACAATAATAAAATTAGAAAAATGATATGTCTAACTCCTATTGCAGTTCACATAAGTTTTTTTTTTTAATCATATACTATCCAATTGAAGTGCATTATATTATATGAAATGAAGTATTTACTAAGATATATTAGTGAATTTTTTGCACCGTAAACTATGATAGAACCCTATACACTACAATAGCACAATATATATTACGTTATCATAGCGTACAGAGCTGCAAAACAAGTTGTAAAACTGACTGAGTGTATTAGCACTCATAAAACAATACCCTAAAACACTACCCCATTTAAAAATAAATCGTGGGACAAGTGACTCACCGATCACCTACCCATTTAAAAAAATCAAGTATTTAATCATGGATTTGGTTTAGATTCAGGTATATAATATAAGAGTAGATTTTAAAAAAAAATTGTGAAATTTTATTTTTTAATGACCCTATTTATAAAAATTTATGGAGCCGCCACTGATTAGTATAATAATTTCTTTTAGAATAATCATAAACTCTAAAACAACTTATATCTCTATCCAAATGGAGGCTTAGCTGGGATATGCAAATTTTAACTTCTATGCAAAGCCAAATTTTATTCGTTTAATTTGTTAAGTCTTTTTCTTCAAACCTACATAACGTTGATTGGATGAACAAACTCATCTTTATTTTTGGAGCATTGATACACGCAGTCCTTTTTGCAGCTTGTTTTATAGTCTCATATGCTATGATAACGTAGTATATACTGCACTATTATAGTGTATGGGTCCTATCATAGTATATGATTCAATTTTTTTCTTTATTTTTTCATAAATTTTCATTATGAAAAAATATACACTAATGTATCTCAATATATATTTTATTTCATACAATGTATCTCAATATATACTTTATTTCATACAACAGCATGCACTTCAAAAGGTAAGTGTATAATTTTTTTTAAAAAAAATGGATGGACTGCAATTGAAACTGTAATGGGACTGAGTGTATCTTTTTCCTTATTTTTTATGACAAAAACTCATCCTTTTAAAGAGTCATAAATACAGTCAATCCACATTGAACCACACCACATCAGAAGGCATTTTAAAAATAATTTATATCCACCACATTTGGTATTTGAAAACACAAGTATGGTTGAGAAGATGAGCAAACAATCGCCAATCACAACTCTTCCCAACACTACATTGAAATTCCCAACCAACAGTACACTTTATATTAATTGCATAACAAAAACATCCACAAAACTTCCCTATAAAAACCCAACCTTATAATTTCATCACCTCATTAACCCATCCAAGACCTATATCTCTGAGTCCCTCAAAGGCTAGACATGGCTTCCAAAACATTCCTCCTCTCATTTTTCACCCTTTTTGAACCTCTCTCCCTCAACAATATCTTATTTAGCCAGGCAACTAGGCATCTTTCAGAAGCGATCCCAACATTGCGTGAGCCAGAGTTACCACCATTGCCAGAGTTTTCAACAATACATGAGCCAGAGTTACCGCCATTGTCTGAGCCAGAGTTCCCAACAATACATGAGCCAGAGTTACCACCATTGCCAGCGTTCCCAACAATACATGAGCCAGAGTTTCCAACAATACATGAGCCAGAGATCCAAAAATTTTCAGAGCTGGAGGTCCCAACATTGCCAGAGGAGGAGGTCCCAGAATTGCTTAAGGTCAAACTCCCACCATTGCCAACATTCCCCAAGGTTGAGGTGCCTGATATACCATCTATCCCTACTACCATTCCAGAGATCCCAGCATCCCACATGTGCCATGAGAGTTTAATCCAAGTGTGTGGCTGTCCCTTTTTAGTTATATCCAGCAGTGTTGTTTATTTCATTGTTTTATAATACTATATATCTTATGTAAGTAGAGTGATTATTGGTTATGATATTGTTGGATGATTTATGGGCTTGGGTATGTTATGCATTGTAAGAGTGTGTTTCTTTTTTATTATTATTGTTATAATTGTTGTGTGATTTGCATTAGTTCTTTATATATATATAATTGCTACACTGCATGGCTTGTGTTATATATTCAGATTTTACTTAATTAGTGTCACCTGGATCTTCGAGATGGTGAACCAACTTTGTGTGTTTTTATTTTAATCATTTACAGTGTACATATTTTTTGTTTAAAAAAATAGTTTTGATAACTGCAAATACAAAAGTCAGAAAAATTAAAGACTTTTTTCCATTAAGTCGGTGGTCAGTGGTCTACAATTTTAACCTCAATTAAGATGACACATTTGTCTAATCACTCCATAGTTTCTTGCCAGAGTAATAGTATAATACACATACCATATCTAAAATAAACAAAACAAATGTACATGCATCTCAACGAATGCTCTACTTCTATTTTCCTATTCATTTTCATATATATATTTTTATACATTTTCAATAAACTCTGATTCAACATCTTCACCGATTATAGCTAATGAAAATGTAACATTATCAAATATCTTTTAATTTGAGTTTTAATAGTATCTAATGTAATTCTAACTAATATCAATTACAACAAATAAACAAAAAAGTATAGGAATATCTTCAGAATAATTTTTAATTTCTGTTGCATAAATAAAACAGCTATTTCTTTAAATGCACAAGAAATATTAATTTCAATATATTAATTAATTAAGTTGATAAAGAGAGCTTGTACTTGTGGCTTGTGGATTAAATCGAATATTAAGCAGATAATATATGCAGGCCACAACATCTCCCTAAACTTGGACACTCTTCCCTATCGTTTTAATTATGTTGTTATTTGATCTAGCTCGAACAGGAAAGGTCACTTGTTAGAATTTTTTTTTGCATGTTCATATAAATGAATCCACACAATTCATTGGTGTATATGCTTGAAAAGTTTTTCATTGTGGTGTTATTGTCAAGATGGGACAATTCATTGTGCAGTATGATGCAGTTTGCCAACCAAATTCTGCAATTCATTGTACAATACATTCTAGTTTTTAATCAAATAAACTTTTGTGACATGTTTGTTTAAATCCATCGTAAATTTTTTAAACTAAAAAAACAATTATAAAAAGTTGTGAAGTACTTTATGAAGATTCATCATGTATATGAATATTTCAAACCTACATCAGAAATAATAATTGTGGGCTTTCATATAAGAATGATTTATTATAGGGATTTTTAGTTTTAAGTCCCTGTAAACATGCATATTTAGGGATAGGTCCCTCACTTCTTGATATTTTTTTTTTAGTCCCCATATTCAACCGCCTATTTAGTTTTTAGTCCCTTTGTCAAATGTCCGTTCATACACCGTTAATTTGTAAAATATGATTTTATTTTTTAGTCCCTGTAAACTATTTTATTTATTTTTAAATCCTTCTAAACTATGTTATTTAGTGATTGGTCCCTGTAAAATATAAAGAATGGAGAGACTAATTACTAAATAACATAGTTTACAGGGACTTAAAAATAAATCATATTTCACAAATTAACGGTGTATGGACGGACGTTTGACGGAGGGACTAAAAACCAAATAGGCGGTTGAATATGGAGACTAAAAAATAAATATCAAGAAGTGAGGGACCTATCCCTCAATATGCATGTTTACAGAGACTTAAAACTAAAAATCCCTTTTATTATATTTCACTATTTAATTTTTCCATATCTCCATATTTATGGTGCTAATGGAGCAAGATAATATTGAAGAAGGGTTGTGGTGAATTGCTTTACCTAAGTATGATTCCCTTCCACATCATAGGGCCTTATCTAATAATATTAAAATAATAATATAAGGGACAGTTTCATGTACAATCTTTCATATGTTTTAATTTTCTTAATGATAGTATACATCATGTAACACGTATTTATGAAAAATGAAGTACATAAACGAATGAATTAAGTAAAAAAAATTCAATTCAGGATGCACTCATAATAATTTCTTTTATGTGAAATGTTTTTTTGAAGATGCTTTTATGTGTAATGTTAAAGCCAAATGTCAAAAGCTTTATTAATTAGTTTATTAATATGGAAGTCCTGGTCTTCAAACCTACCGAACCTTGATAATTGGATGAACAAACGGATCTTTTTAAGCTAAGATTTCTATACCAATCCAAATTAAACCACTCAAACTCAAAATATTGTTTTATATATATGCCACTCACTTAAATGAAATCCTCTATAGAAGGCTTTTAATTACAAGAAAGAAAAAAAGTATGGTTTAGAAGGTGAACAAAGATACCTATCACAACTTCTTCGAAATCATACATGGAAATTCCCAACCAAAATACACTTTATATTAATTTCATAACAAAATCATCCACAAGAATTCCCTATAAAAACCCTACCCTAATTTGAAACCATCCATGGCTTCCAAAGTTTTCTTCCTCACATTTTTTGTCCTCTCTACTCTCCTCTCCCTCAACAATGTCTTGATGAGCCAATGTAACTAGACATCTTTCAAAAGCTCCAGCTGAAGTTGAGATATCAAAATTGCCTAAAGTAGAGATCCCAACATTACCTAAGCTAAAGTTACCACCATTGCCAGAGTTCCCAAGAATATATGTGCCAGAGTTTTCAGCACCATTGCCAAACTTTCCAGTATTTCCAAAGCCAGAGATCCCAACATTGCTTGAGGAGGACCCAGAATTGCCTAAGGTCGAACTTCCACCACTGCCTACATTCCCCAAGGCCGAGGTATCCGATATGCCATCTATCCCTAATACCATACCGCAGACCCCGAGCATCCCACATGTCCCATGAGAGTTCAATCTAAGTGTGGTTATATATATATATGTTCCAGATTAGGCTTTCTTCCACGGTGACATTTAATTTGTGAGCTTGTTGGGGGTGGCTTGTGTGTGTTATGCCCCTTAATGTTGTATGTTTTAATTGCTTAAGTGATTTATAATATTGTAGTCATATTATGCATGGTACATCCTGTATGCCGTATATGATAGAATGTTATAGTTTTTATATGGAACATTCTGTATGGCTGTATGGCTTATATATTTTTTTTTTTAAGGTTTTTTATTTTTAAGTCCCCATAAACTATAGGACTTAGTGATCGATCCATTCCTTCTTCATATTTTGGTTTTAATCCCCAGATTTAAAGGATATGTTTACTTTTAGTCCCTGGGAGGAACCTATCCCTAAATTATTTAGTTTTCTTTTTAGTCCTTGAAAGGGACTAAAAATGAACATACCGTTTAAATGTGGGGTCTTAAACCAAAATATGAAGAAGTGAGAGATCGATCATTAAATCCTATAGTTTGTGAGGACTTAAAAATAAAAAAACCTTTTTTTTTAATATATAATAAGTTTTTTAAATGACTTACATTGTTTATGTTGCATTAGCATTTACAAAAAGTGTAGCATGTGCTATGCGTTTATATACTCTATCTATCACCGGATAAAGCAGTGATCGTATCTAATCATCCTTGAATGTTATTAATTGCATATACCGAGTGGCATGCACTTGTCGCGCATGACGTACGTGCTACTGTGCTAGTATCTCTGATGCTCTTACACAACCCCGAGTGACTTTACCAAATAAGTAGCCCCGGCATATATTATATGTTACGTATAAAATTTTACTTATTTAATGTCACCTGGAGATGTATAGTATTAATACATCTGTGTGTTTTTTTAAGTATACGAGGGACAGATAAAAGGAACCCTTTAGGTTCTCGGAGAGCCAAAATAAATAAATAAATAAAAACAAAAAAAATCAAATAAATATAAAGGGAAAAATTGATATAACTCTCTAAAAAGTTTACTAAATCGGTTTTAGTCCCTGTAAAATTAAAAAATTGCTACAGGTCCTCAGAAAGTATGTATGATTAATGGATTTATTCCCTGAACCAATAAATACATTCAAATATGCCCTTACAAAATATGAAAAATCCAATTTAGCCATTTAGATGACAAAAATGTCATTTTTTTTTTTTCTGAAAATCTCTTTGCTATCCTATATTCACCTATGACATAAAAAATAAAGAAAAATCAATATAACTCCTCGAAAAGTTAGTGTAGTCAGTGGTGGTGCTGCTGCTTATATGTTGAATGAGAGAGGGGGCATCGGAGGCTCATTCGGTGGAGAATTCTCAAAGGGAAAAATTGAGTAAAAATTGGAAAAAGCTTCATCGAGCAATTTTCACACTGTATTGAGTAAATATTCTTGTTCTTTTCATCGTTGTTCTTCATCCAGAGTTGTTTTAATCTCAGTTTTGAATCAAAATTATGATTTATGGCTAAAATATGAATATGTTTGTGGGGTTGAATAAATAGAAATTAGAGAGTTATTTTTATTGTATCAGTTTAGGGTTTGTAGTGGGGATATTATGTTTGTCTTGAAATATTTGAGTATTGCTTGATTAATGGGGGTATGGTTTGATATCCGATTAAGATTATATTTTTATCAATGAGTTTCTCTCTGCGTGGTTTAGGAGCTGGATTAGGGTGAGTCCAGCTTGTGGTTGTTAGTTGCGAGATAAGTAGCCCAACATTTGCTTGTTCCGTTCCATTCCACGCTTTAATGTTGACTGTCTTTGTTCGATTGCTATATGGAAATTCAGACTTGTTGACATTGTGATTGTTCAAGATTTTGATTATTCTCATCATTGGTCTATTTTTTTTTTTTTGAAATATTCATTGTTGAGATTTGTTTGTGTGTTAATCATTATTATCATTTTGTTGTTGAGATTCCAGGTTCTTTCTTATCTTAGTTATCTCTTGAGAGTGGAATTACTGATTCTCTCCTAAACCTATGATTGATTTGTGAGCATCGTGAGCCTTCTTGAAATGATTCTATACATCCTAGTGATTTGTTGGCATCCTATGATCAACATGGTCGTGCAATCCGACCATGGAACCTTGTGGTGTGCTTGATGCTGCTGCTTCTAATATTATTTCTTGTGTGCTTGGAGTTGGATGACTATAGACCTTACATGGTGGGTTAAGGATTAGCTCCCTAGCGCACATGAATACATACAATCCAGCAAGGGGGGACTTGAGAATGTTGGGAAGGCAATTGTGGAAGCCAACAATAAACACGAGATCAAACACAAGATTGAAACATCACATCATGCGAAAAACACAAGATATATGTGGTTCGGCCTAAGCCTACATCCACAGAGCAAAAACAGATAATCCACTTTGATAGTTGAGATACATTAAGAGATTCCAAACTTCCTATGGAGTTATCGTCTCTTAGAACCCTCTCAACCTTCTCTTAGGATCTCTACATTGTATTATGCCTTGCCAAGTCTTCCCATGAAACCCTAGATGATATTTATAGAGATAAATAACTTTCTCCCTAAGTAATCTCCCAATTAACAAACAAATATTGTTTCCTATTTTAGGAGATTCACTTTAAATATTAATTAAGATCAAATCTTAAATAACATTCAACTCATTAGGTACCCAACCTAATATGGTTTCATCATGGCCATCCGATATGATATACCGGATCGAGATATAATCCCAATAATCTCCACCTTGGCTCGTATCCGGTAAGCTCAAACTTCCTCAAACCCCTTAGAAGATTTTCGTTGGTGTCTCCACCTTTCTCCATGTCGTCCTTGAAGAATGACTGTGTGAGCAACCGTTCACCTCCACGTGCAATCAAGTGGTCTTCGACTTCCTTGAGCTTCACTAGCCTTCAAGTCGCTATCACGAGTCTCTTTGTGCACTAGACCCGCTCCGCAGAACTCCACCTTGAATGGATTTTAGGAACTTCTTCCTCCGGACGTCTGCACCGCCCAATTTTGTTGGATCCATAAGCATGCACCCCCCTTATCATGGATCAACACCTGAGTTTGACTCAGTAATCGCACATCCTCAAGTCAAATCCATGACTTGATTTCACGTGCATCTATTCCACACTCCTCATGGATCTTCGAAGAAGATTTGGATCTTACTTCCACCTTGAACATGCCACACACGTGCCCCCGAGTTACCTAGATTCGCTCTTTTAACCAACCCACATGGGATGTAGCTCCTCCCATACCCGGTTCAGAACGTCTTAGATCGTGTTGCACTGTTCCATCTTCTTCCATACGAACTCCGCACCCACACCTCATGTGATTCGCCCACGTGTCTCCACATGTCACTGCAAACTTTGCACCCCGAGCGTCTCTGCACGTTCATGTCTCTCGATGGACTTTGGACCCACAACAAATTGGTATTCACCATTGCACACCCGAAAAGATATGATATGCCTCTTCCACAACCGAGAGCTCCATGCAACCTTGCATGATCTTCTTCTTCTTCTTCTTCACACGAAACCGTGTACAACACACCATTGTTGGAGTTTTCAATAGTACATCTGTCTATGGTATGGATTCAACGACCCGTGTCGCCATTGATCCTCGTTCTTCAAATCTCATCCTCCTACCACTATTGGGAAGGCAATTGCGGAAGCCAACAATAAACACTAGATCAAAAACAAGAACGAAACATCACATCACACGAAGAACACAAGATATACGTGGTTCGGCCTAGGCCTACATCCACAGAACAAAAACAGAGAATCCACTTTGATAGTTGAGATACATTAAGAGATTCACAAACTCTCCTATGGAGTTTCGTCTCTCAGAACCCTCTCAACCTTCCCTTAGGATCTCTACATTGTATCATGCCTGTCAAGTCTTGCCATGAAACCCTAGAGGATATTTATAGAGATAAATAACTTCCTCCCTAAGTAATATCCCAATTAACAAACAAATATTGTTCCCATTAATTAGGAGATATTCACTCTCCTAATTAACAAACAAATATTGCTTTCTATTTTAGGAGATTCACTTTAAATATTAATTAAGATCAAATCTTAAATAATATTCAACTCATTAGGTGCCCAACCTAATATGGTTTCATCATGGCCATCCAATATGATACACCAGATCAAGACATAATCCAAACAGAGAATATGTGCCTAGACATTTTGAGGGCCAGGTAGTGATTCCATGGTGGATGTTTCGTGGGCCACACGTGAGGTATTGTTGTGGACATCTCGGATGATTGGGGACCAACATGGGGTGATGGAGATGGTCAATACTGCGCTTTGGACCTCAGAGGCCAGAGTTGCGATTTCCTTATGCGTTGTTGACGTTTCGAGTGCCACAATGAGTATTATTGATATTTGGCATTATTTAGATTCGAGTGATTCAATATGAGGTGTGATTTCGGAGTATCTGTTCTCAGTCCATTGGTGATGCACCTTGAACTATTTGTTGACATTATCCGTTATGACATGTTAGTTCTTGTATTCATTAATTCCTGGTTGATTGGTGAGTTTATTAGTGATGTTAATTTTTTCTTTGCTAATATTCATACAATGGTTTCATTTGGTATTTATTATTGGGTCTTATGTTTACTGAGATGTTTGAGTTTGTAGTCCATTCTATTTGAGCTTCACCTTTGGGTTATTTATGCGTGATATGTTTGAGTTACTTACTAAGCATGCTTCACTCATTCTATTTTCTCCTATTTTTGCAGAGTAGAGGCGGGGGTTTCTCGGCGTTGGTTTTGATCTTTTTTTGGTGCCACGTTCCGTGTCTGATTGGTATATATATTTTTTATGTTTTGAATATGTACATAATCATTTTGGTAGATGTTGGTCTACAAAACCATGCCTATGTTATAATGCTCTGTATATATAGATGACTGTATATGAGATGTGTTAGCTACTTTGTTGACTACTTAAACTTTCCTAGGTGTGTAAATGTAGTTAATTATATATATGGTTGATTAAATGTTGTATCAAAGTTGTGCAACGAAAGTTTTGAGACAGCTGACATGCATGTGCCAGGGTTTTCGGTGCGGGCCATCACATTTGGTATAAGAGCTTAAGTGACGTGCACGTACCGGTATTTTGGGTGTTGGCAGTCACATAACCTCTCTTGAGATAGGGTCAAAGTGA
Source organism: Acorus gramineus (assembly GCA_030737835.1). Lineage (NCBI taxonomy): Eukaryota > Viridiplantae > Streptophyta > Magnoliopsida > Acorales > Acoraceae > Acorus > Acorus gramineus. The sequence goes on from CM060847.1 coordinate 24,484,747, forward strand.
TGCTAGAATAAAAAAAAAGTCCTCTGATCAACAACCAGTCATATGTTTGATGATAATTTTGCAATGACTCGCCTAAGATTAGAACGCAAATTTATGAGATGATGCATATCGAAATAGTGTTGAAAACAAACACTCAATAAAATGAAAATTAATTTCTTAGACATCAAAGTGCAAACAAATAATTAAGTTGGGAGATCACAAGCTTCACCAAAAGAATAACTAAATTCTGCTATAAAAAAAAATTATGTTAGAAAGCTTATGGATTAGATAGTGATTTTGTACGATCTCATATGCTACATCGAAGAGGGGTTAATGGTAACAGAGTCGACCCTGGATGTAGGCGGCATAAACAGTTGCCTAAGACCCCTCCTCAAAAAAGGCCCCTAACATTCAAACATATCTGTCAATTTTTTTAAAATTTTTTAAATGGGTTATTTAATTTCCACCCCTTTTAAAATATGCAAATTATTGAAAACCCTCTCCAAAACACAATATTATTATAAACCTCTTAAAATGTTACCCGACTTTATAAAAAAACCTAACAGTGAACAAACTAAGAATGTTAGGGGAATATTCCATCTCAACATATGTATAAAAGCCCTTCGTATCCATTTAATTTGGATGATTATCATATTTTTCATTGCAATTCACACCTAAACCATGTATTATTAAATATTTATTATACACCAAATTTGTGAATATATTTTGCACGTGAATATTGACCTTTAAATACTGCAAATACTCACCTTAGCATTGAAATAGGCATCACATGCATCAGGATGCATAATTAATGAATGTGTATGTGATTTATATGTTAAAACCCATCTGAAATATAAGATGTATAATTTAATATAATACAGAAGCCTTGAACAAGCAAACTATGAAAGCTTAGCTTTATTAGTTTTGAAGTCCTAGCCTTGTTATAATTCAAACCTACCTCACGTTGATTGGATGAACAAACTCATCTTTATTTTTTATGACAAAATTCATCCTTTTATAAGAGTCATAAATAAAGTCAATCCACATTGAACCACGCAACATCAGAAGGCATTTAAAACAAAATTATATCCACCACATTTGGTATTTGAAACACAAGTATGGTTGAGAAAGATGAACAAACAATTGCAAGTCACAACTCTTCCCACCACTACATGGAAATTCCCAATCAACAGTACACTTTATATTAATTTCATAATAAAAAACATCCAGCAAGACTTCCCTATAAAATCCCAAACCCAATAATTTCACCTCATCAATCTATCCAAGACCTGTATCTCTTGAGTCCCTCAAAGGCTATTCATGGCTTCCAAAACATTAATCTTCCTCTCTTTTTGCACCCTCTTCACTCTTCTCTCCCTCAACAATGTCTTAATGACTCACGCAGCTAGGCATCTTTCAGAAGTTCCAGAAGTAGAGATCCCCACAATACATGAGCCAGAGTTACCACCATTGCCAGAGTTCCCAACAATACATGAGCCAGAGTTTCCAACATTACCAAAGCCAGAAATCCCAAAATTTCCAGAGCTGGAGGTCCCAACATTGCCTGAGGAGGAGGTCCCAGAATTGCCTAAGGTTGAACTTCCACCACTGCCAACATTCCCCAAGGTTGAGATTCCTGATATACCATCTATCCATACTACCATTCCAGAGATCCCGAGCATCCCACATGTGCCATGAGAGTTTAATCTAAGTGTGGCTGTCCATTGTTAGTAATACATAGCATTGTTTATTTCATTGTTGTTATAATACTATATATCTTATGTAAGGAGAGTGATGGCCGGTTATGATATTGTTGGATGATTTATGGGGCTTGGGTATGTTATGCATTGTAAGAGTTTTTATTTTTTGTTTTATGATATAATTGTTGAGTGATTTGTATTAGTTTTTATTTATTTATTTTTTTGTTGTGACATCCCGCATGGCTTGTGTTATGTATTCAAATTTTACTTCTCATTCTCGTTTAATTGGGACACTCAGATAAATTGTGTTTGAAATGGTTCATGCATGTGTTATTTTCTAGATATCTAAGACAAAAATTCACCTTTCACAATATCTACTAGAACTGTATTCCTAGGAAGAAAGAATTTTCATTCTGAATCAGAGTTATCAAACTGATCTTTAGTGTCACATGAACCAACTTTGTGTCTTTTTATTTGAACAATTGTAATCAATTGCAATGATCGACTTTATATTTCTTTAAAAGAAATAGTTTTGAAACTTTCAAAAAAACTTAGGTTGTGTAGTTGCACGATTACAAAACTGTTTTTTAGCAAAAAATGGGTTTAAAACTATTTTATAGGAAGCTGAATTTCCACACCTTTTAAAAAACTCAGGTTTTTGTACTTTTCACATAAATCTGTCTCTAGTTTTTGTTCTCAATTTTTCTGTTTGAAAATAGGTTTAAAAAAGCAGTTTCCTGCAAATACAAAAGTTGCACAAACCTTGTTTCCAAATGGGCCCTTAGAAATATAATAACAACCAAAAAAAAAAAAAACTTTGAGAGACATAATTAACACTAATGTATTTTTTCCATTAAGATGGCGATCAGTTGTCTACAATTTTTCAAGGGAACTTTTGACTATTATCGATATTTGGTTTTTATATATGACCTTTAACAGTTTAAGGGATTAACTTGAATATCAACTAAGATGACACATTTGTCTAATCACTCCATAGTTTCTTGCTAGAGAGATTGTAAAGGGAAAATCCTGCTATTGAGTTTCTGAGGACGCAATGTGTTCTAATCAGTTGGATAAACAGGTAGTACGACCCGGCCTAGAGTATGCCCGATTTTGGATTGTTCGAGGAGAACGGCCTAATTTTCTATTTGGGGAGCTCCACTCCTGAAATCCTATTAAAAGAATCGTGCTTGTGAGGACCTACTCAGGGAATGCTCTGATCACCAGAGCAGGAGAGCTTAGTGATCAGACCTCCACTATTTCAAAGATAACCAAGACTGGCCATTTATACAAAATATAACTGTCGGAGAATCCTCAAGTCTAACTATCTTGACTTAGGATTGGACTTGGTCCTAACTGCGGGAGGAGGGGACAACTGACACTACAGGGCAAGGCCAGTGCTGCAATATCTCAAGCACTGCGACCTAGATCTTCACCTGAAGGTAGACCTTTGCCCTGCTTATTCTTATTATTGAGGGAAAAACACCACCTTGAGAGATAATACACAATATCTAAAATATACAAAAGGAAAATTTGGCGAACGAGGAATGACGTGATATTTTACGGTGCGAGGGTGTATGTGGAGACCGTGTTGGAGTCCACGGCCTACCTGATCAAGGAGTGGGGTTGCATGTTATGTTTGTGTCACTTTTGAGTGATTAAATATCATGTTTTATATTTTTTTTAAAGTTTAGGAGCTCAATTTAAAAATATAACTGCATATCAATGATCCTAGTATCTGCTTCGACTGACCTATAAATTTTCATCGCGTTCTAACATCGTTTTAAATATTATACAGTTCCAACTGGTATCCGTGTTTAGCTCTTACTGGGTTTTGGTTGGTTCTTTGATTGGGTAAGTGTTGTGCCTGTGTTATTTTGGAGCGCTATGTTTGAAAATTTTGGTACATAATTTTTTCCTAGAAGTTATGTATTCCTGATTTGGTATTTGGATTTGATTTTGTTAAAATCCAAGATGAAGAGGTTTAAATATGAGTTCACTATGAGATGTCCAGTTTTGAGTTAGCTTTCGTACAGAAGTGGAATTAGATCAACTGGATTCTTGTAGTAAAAGTTATGGGTATTTTTCCAAGTATACCCCGGGGATGGAAATTCTGGCAGCAGCCCTGCTCGATGTTTAGCTCTAATTTCGGAATAGCTGGAGAGATTATTTGATCTTGGCATGAACATGAAAGTTGTAGATAATCTTCTTATCTTTCCAACGGACTTAGAATCGTGCAATTCGGAGCTATATCGAGGAAGTTATAGCTGTTCCAGTGAATCTTGCGCAGAACTTCTAGTCGAAAGGCGACTTAGTAATTCCCCCTTAAGATATTTTGATAAATATCTCTCTCTCTCTCTCTCTCCCCTCCCAAATCCCCTCGTCCACGCCAATTGCTGGCCTCTCTTCTCTCTTTCAAACCCCCCCCCCTAGGTGTCTGATAAAATGCCCTAAAGAGGAGAAGAAGGTGGAGGAGGAGGTGATGGTGAATCTTTGTGTATGTGTTGTTGTTGTTTGTTCTTCCCTCTCTCAAGCTCTCTTTGCATGAATCCCCCCCCCCTGATTCTCAGCTGAGGAGGAGGCTGAGGAGAGGCCGAGGAGGTGGTGGTGGTGGTGGTGGCGGTTGAGGTGGTCGCAGGTGCGTCGAGGGCCCCCGAACCTCCCCATTTTGTTCCCCCTCCAAGGTGAGCTCCTCCCCTTCTTTTTCTTGGTTTTCTTGGCTAAAAGGGGTTGTGGGAAAGTCATGCATGCTAGGTAGAGGTGTTAGGGTGTGTGTGAGGGGTTGGGAAGGGTTAAAATGAGGTTGGGATGGCTTGGGTGCGCGCAGGCGGGCGCTGGCAGGCGCAGTCGGGCGCGCAGACGCGCGCGGGCGCTTGCGCGCGGGAGTGCGTGCGGGTGCAGGCCCGAGCGGGGGTGCGCACGAGCGTACGCGCACGCGGGCAGGGCGCCTGGGCATGCGCCTGGGCGCGGGGCTGGAGACCAGTGCGCGCGCGTGCGTGCGCGTGCTGGGGCGTGCGCGGGGTGCTGCGCGGGGGGGGGGGGCGCAGGGCTGGACGCGAGGTCGCGCGCGGGCAGGCGCGCGGCAGGGCACCGATGGTGCTGGGGTGCGTGCGTGCGTGCGCATTCGTGCGTGCGCATGCGGGGGGCCATGCGTGTGGCTGCCCAAGGGTTCGAGTAGGTGTCGAGGCCCTCGGACTCGCGTGCGTACGTGCGTGCTCGCATGCGTGCGAGCCCGTATGCATGCTTGTCCGAGTATGGGGTATTTCTAATGATTTTTATGTATAAATTGTGTTTTTTCTCACCAGTTCGATGCCCCTACCTTGCAGATCTCGTCGTATGGGATGCGCGAGGTCCCGGATAGAATGGTGAGTGGTTTGATTCTGTCACGCCCCGGGCGTCCCCGAGACGCGGCAAGTGTATATATAATATCAGAATCTACACAGGAGGTCAATAATATCATACACAAGCAGTCAGAATGACACACAGACAACAAAAGCAGGGCTGACAAGATATATACACCAAATGCGGATAACTAAAGGCTGAATCTGTAATCAAAACACACTACAGACTCCATACATAATCACATGTCCTGTGAGAGCCAATATACATACAAAGACGTCCAAATACAACACCAACACGTGCCCATGCACGGAAAATAGTACATACAAGCTCAAGGGATGCTGATAGTCTCAGAAACTCGCGGGACGTGGCGCTATTCCGCTACTGATGAAGTCCCTCGGGGAGCTCCTCCTCCAGATCCGACTCAGATGACACTATAGAAAAATATTGTGCGAGGGGTGAGCCACACGCTCAGTGAACGGCACAACCCATGCAACACAGACAATATTGACCACAACCAGATAATCTTTAACATCCACAACCACATTATCATAGCCACAAATAACAACAATTCCTCAAACTAGTGGGTCGCTAACGCCAACCCACTACACCCTCACCCTCACCCTCAATGGGTGACATAGGATATTGGGACTAACAACACATAACCAGCGGGTCGCTTCCGCCAACCCGCTACACCCTCACCCTCACCCATCAATGGGTGACATAGGATATTGGGACTGACAATCATCCATAGACAAATCCAGCGGGTCGCTCATCGCCAACCCACTACACCCTCACCTGCACCCTACAACGGGTGACATAGGCTCTTGGGACTGACTAGGCTGTTGGTCACCCTTGGTCCACCGATAGTCTCTCCTCACTCCGTAGGTCGTTTGGCCACTCCCACGTTCAGCACAGTCCTTCACCAAATCAGGAGGCGCCTACTACTGGGAGCCCCTGCACGGGACAACCTGTCTAACGCTGAGGTAGTCTCTAAAGGATCCAACGAAGGGAACAGAACAGCCTATCCATCGCATATGATCCACTCGGATCCGCAGACAACACATCATAACAACACTAATGTTCTGAATTCCTCAGAACCCACCAGGGCGCATAACTACGATGCGGGGAACATGCATAAGGTTATAACAAGGTGAAATATTGTTGGGGAAAGAAACTCGGGAGGGCAGCGTGAGTTCCTGTTATAGGACACCCCGACAACCAAACAAGGAACACGGTGTACCCTAACCCGGGTCTCACCGCTGTCCTCGCAAGGCCCCTCCCCTATAATATTCACTATAACATGCACTTTAACAAAATACCAGCATTTAATTTAATAAATAAACTAGTAGGGCACATGCATCGGTCGGGCTTCCTAACAAGGAACCAGGGGACATGCTGCATGGCTCATATACATATCCTAAGGGTGCAAGTCCCTAACATGCAAAGTCCTGGGGTAACATGCATTCTACAATTAAATCATGCTCGCATGATATACATATTACACATGCCAATATCTATCCATGGTGCCCCAGGAGAGGTCGGTATACGCCCAAGTGCGTATAGCACCTCTCTACTGGGTTGGATTGTCCCACTCACCAGAATCGGGGTCGTCGCGCGACCGTCCGTCTTGATCTGCAAGACAGACATTCAACAAGGTGAGAACAATACATAAATACTCTAAAATACCCCAAACACACAAAACCCACAACTAAACACCTAACACTCGGGCAAACGTGCATACGACCCGCACGCACGCTAACCCGAGCACTCCGGCTACCACCCGCACGGCCGGCAACCACCCGCACGGCCGCTGGACCGCCCGGGTGCACCGCCGCGCCTCAGCCAACGCACCCCGCGCACCGCCGAACCTCCCGGGTGCACCGCGCGACCCCTGCGCCCCAGCGCAGCCGCCCGCGCGCACCCCGCACGCCTCGCGCTGGCCCGCGAGCACCCCGCACGCCCCGCGCGCACCACCTCGCTCCGCGCACACCCCGCGCGCACCACCTGCCTCTACCCGCACGCACCACGCGCGCACCGCCAGCTCCGCCCCCGCGCGCACACCGCGCGCACCGCCAACTCCGCCCCGCGCGCACCCCGCGCGCACCACCAGCCGCCTTGCCGCACCCCGCGCGCACCCTGCACGACGCCCCGCAGCGGTGCCCAGCGCCCAGCGCCCAGCGCCCACCGCCCAGCACCCTCGGCCAGCACCCGGTACCCGCGACCCAGTGCCCAGCGCTCAACGCCCAGCACCCGGGACCCTCACCCAGCGTCCACGCGCACGCCCGCGCAACACGCGCCCAGCGCGCCTGGCAGCACGCGCCCCGCGCGCCTGCCAGCCTGCCCGCGTTGCCTGCCTGCGCGCGTCGCCGAGTGGCCCGAGCACCGCTCGCCTGCACGCCCGGGGCACTGCCCGCCTGATGCCCGAGCGCCCCTGCCCTGCACGCCTGCGCGCCCAGCCTGCCAGCCCGGCCTGCCAGCGCGCACAGCCACTACCCGCAGCCAGCCTGCACCACACGCTTCCCTCTGCACCCCCCGAGCGCACGCCCGCGCGCATGCACCCGCGCGCCCAGCAAACTGGTGCACCTGCTCCCAGCCTACCCGAGCTAGCCCTGCCAGCCTGCCCAGCGCGCACGCCCAGCCCTGCTGGCCTCCAGCGCCAGCCGAGCGCCCGCACGCTCAGCCCTGCTGGCCCCCAGCACCACCCGAGCGCACGCACGCGCGCACGCCCGCGCCAACCACTGCGCCTGCTGCCCTGCGCTGCTGCCCTGCACGAGACAGCAGCCAGCCAGCCCGAGCTCCCCTACCACCCACCTCCGACCACCCCAAGGCCTCCGACCACCACCCCACAGCCCTCCGACGGCCACCCACCGCCGCCGACCACCACCCAACCTCATTTCCACCCTCCTAACATACATCTATGCAAGAAAAAGAGGGAAAAAGAGGCTTACCAAGGGAGGAAGCGAAGTCCGGACGCTCTCCGCGCGCCGAAACCTTTCCCCAAAGGCTTCCACTACCCGGATCTACTCCCACCTCCAAGACAGCCCAAAACAGAGGAGAAGAGAGGGCGGACGGAGGGGCAAAACTCGCCGGAATGGGGATTTGAAACCACCGGGGTGTAGATCGGGACCCGATCTACACTTCCTAGGTTTTAACTTTTAAGTTTTGAGGGGTCTAAGGGCCTCAAACGGAAGAAAAACGGAGGAGAGGAGAGAGAGGGCTCAAGGTAGGGGATGATGAATAGTGCCAGGATATTTTATGCTTTCACTTATATAGTGAGCGACTTAAAAACCCAGATACGCCCCGGAACTGTGAAATTTCGGGAACGTTACTGGAATTCGACGAAATTTTCGTGAGAGGCTTAAAACGGCACCAGGACACCAAATATGCAGTTAGATTTCCAATCGGAGTCCTCTAACTCAGGAAGATAGCTAACAGTCCAAAAATTAGCGGTTCCGATCGAAAACCCTAAAAATTTTAAAAAACTGCCAGAACACTCCAACGGTTACCAACAGGCTAAAAGTGACACAAGTATAACAGATTCCAATCCCCCCCCTCTCTAGGGATGCGCTTGACCCGCGTAGACGCGCGTCGCGCATCGATGGGGTCCCCTAGCTATTATATGTAGAAGCTATGCATGCACCCTTATATGATCAATATGATGCTATGCATGCCACCCTAGACTTGTATGCTAGGGATATGCACCCATACATCATGTATAGAGGCCTGTACATGCCTGGACACCATGTCCTGTACTTAAGAGCCTTGATCTATGCATGCATGATTATTATGTAGTATCCATGCCACCCTAGGCCTTGCATGTTAGGGATATGCACCCTTATATCATGTATAGCGGCCTATGCATGTTTAGGCACCTTGCCCCTTGATTTGAAAGCCCGACCTATGCATGTTCCCATTTAGTTTAATTTATTTAAATCAAATGCGAGCATATGATTATTAGCATGCCTTAGAGAATATTATAATCTTGTGGTTATAATATATGGTTCCCCGCATCTTAGTTATGCGCCCTGGAGGAATTCTTGAGAATTCATGACATTAGAAATGTTAGGAAGCGATGTCGACGGATCCAAGAGGATCATATCCGTGTGGGTAGGCTGTTTCTCTTCCCTTCGTTGGATCCGTGTAGGGACTCCTCAGCGTTAGACAGGCCGTCCTGACAGAGGGCTCCCATCAGTAGGCACCTCCTGATTTGGTTTCGGACTGTGCTGAATCGTGGGAGTAGACCAGGCGAGCTACGGTGTGGAGGAGAGGCTATCGGTGGACCAAGGGTGATTAACAGCCTAGTCAGTCCCAAAAGACCATGTTACCCTATGAGGGTGAGGGTGAGGGTGTGGTGGGTCGGCGATGTAGCGACCCACTGGATTGTGTAATTGCTGCAACTTGGAGGCTATGACTACTTTGAGGTTAATATGAGTGTGTTGGTTGTTGTTAGGCATGTGTGTGATATCTCGATAAGCAAGTATCGAGAGTGGTTGTTCGAGTTGAGGAGATCGGGTTGTAGATACTACCCGGAAGAGGGTTAACGAATGATGTCGCGAGCGTGGAATCGTTCTCCCCTTCGTTGGATCCGATGTAGGAACTCCCCGGTGTTGGCTATACCTGTCAGAGGACTAGGCGGAGGCCACGAGGGTGGGAGAGGCTACCGGTGGACCAGGGGTGTAGAGCAGTCTAAGTCTCTCCCAAAGTCCCAAGTTTCCTCCTTTCAAGAGTGAGGGTGTGGATGAGGCGAAGACGCGTCCATCGTGACCCATTCATTGTTCGACGGTTCCCATAGATGTTGGGTCCGGTCTTGTGATCGATGTTGAGGGACATCGATGGGCGATTATCTAGATGTAGATGATCCAGCAGTGTTGAGTGGACCAGTAAATCTAGGTCTCTTCGACCGACGGCATGGTCTCTAGACCAGTAAATCCGGGTCTCTTCGACCGACGGTATGGTCTCTCCCCATAAGTCCCAAAAGACTCCCTTCGGGAGTGAGGGTGGGGGTGAGGTTGGTCGCGCCGCCGCGTGACCCAGTGATCCATTGGGTTTCTACCCATGTTTTTCCTTGAAGAAGGGAATTGATTATGTATTGAGTTGTAGAATGGTGATTGGTTTCCAGCCACTCACTGAGCTTGTAGCTCACCCCTCGCATACTGTTTCTTTTCAGGGGCAGTGTTGGGCGTAGAGCTGGAGCTTCCTGTGGCGTGGTCTTATGGGCGTGGAGCGTTCTTCCCGCGGATGGCGAGTGCGAGGCTGTCAGCATTCCTAGAGTCTTTTATGCTTTGTAAATCGTGCATGTGGCACAGGTTGTATTTTCTTTGGTCTAGACTTGGCTTCCACAGGACATTGATTGTGTATTCGGGTCTGTAATAATGTTTTTGATTTACAGACATTGTTATATATTATGCTTCCGTTTTGCAGTCAGTTATCATTATCTTGCTTTGCAGCCTTGTGTATTGTTGTTGGTGTCTTTATTGACCTCAGGTATTGATAACTGATATTACATATTATTATTGCCACGTCTCGGGAACGCCTGGGGCGTGACAGTAAGTGGTGACTCTAGGCAAGTATCACCACATTCTCCAACCCTTGATTCTTAATGTCTCTATTAAAGGTGAGTGTAAGTCTAAGTATACCCCCTCCTTACCTCATCACACCAAGCCCATTTGAACCCCTTTTGCGCCCATCTCACACTCACAAAACCCTAAATGGAGTTTAATCTCTCTCTCTCCCCCCTTTCATTCTCTCTAGGGCAACCCCCTTTGTGTGTGATTTTTGGTGGTGCACGTGAAGATGAAGAGAAGAAAATGAAGGAAGAGTGAAAAGGATGGTGAATATGTCTCTGAACCTTGTATTTCCCCCCCACCTCCCTCTTCTTCTCCATGGCATTCTTTTGACTTCATTGTTGTATTTGCTCATATGAGGGTGTTGATCTAGTGGTGGTTATGGCTATGCACGTGTGATGGATTGAGTGCTTGTGGTTGTGGTAGAATCCCTTGTGTGCATCATTTTCCCCTCTTCTTCTCATGGTATGTTTGTTTTCCCTTTGTGTCATGTAGGTGTTTGTGTTTATGCTTCAATGAAGTATGAGTGTTGTTATCTAGTGCTTTGGATGGTCAGCAAGGATGCATAGGTCTGTTGTATGTGTTTTTCTCCTTTCCTTGTTGTTGTGAGTTTTGTGTTATAATAAGGCAAATTTTTGTTCTATAACAATCCTTATAAAACTAGTACTTAGAGACATATTTTTAGGATTATGTGTTACGCCCTAGAGCGGCCATCCCCGGATTGTTGCAGTATATATAAATATCAGGTGATCAATACAAGAGGTCAATAATGACACCAAGGGATACATCGATGATCCAACATATGACATATCTGGTTTAACAAAATAATAATAATAGATAGCTTATCAGAAAGTGCAAAAGCCTAAAATGACATAAATCTGTAATCCAAAGTAATATTACAGATTCAATTAACACAATTACTGTCCTATGAGAGCCAAGTCTAATCAAAATCAACTAAAAATAATGACATGTGCCTCGAGCACGAATACCATAACATACAGGTAAGAGGAATGCTGACAGCCTCACGCTCGTAGAACCAAAAGATCAGACGCTACAACAACTACTGGAATCTCACCTCGTGGGTCTCCTCCTTCAAGATCAACTCAGCCCCTGGTGTAGGAATAATACACGAGGGGTGAGCTACAAGCTCATTGAATGGTAAGAAGCCACGCACCGCATCTATATCACATCAATAGTACAATAATAGTTCCAACCAAGACATTGAATAACCTATAATAACATAACATCACGCAATGACGTGCCCTCACTACGCCCTCACTCTTGCCCATAGGGATGACAAGAGACTTTTGGGAGAAATCAATACGCTAACACCCTACATCATCCGGTAGCCCTCTTCCTGGCGGCCTTCCAACATCATGGCGGCACCACGCAGGAAAGCTTCGACGCTGGACAACTTCAACGCACGATAATGTGTAAAAGAAACACTCTACACTCACAATATAACCCTTATAAATCCTCCACCATCGGTTAGCCATTACCGATACGCTATCGAATTCTCGTGAATTCCCATAAAGTTGCATCCCTCGGATGCGGAAAGATTAACTATATTCACAACTGAATAATGTCCTAGCATGACCGGGTCCTACACATGCCTATAACTGATAAGAAAAGTTTATTATTCAAATATTTAGTTTTAACATTCCATAATATATCAAAGGTAAGTATGAAACCATACAAACGTAATGATAAATAGCATACCATATATTGAACTAATCATGGAGCAAATTTGATACACGAACCACCTATGGCATACCATATTCTATGATACTGGATACATAAGATACAATATCATGTTAGCAATAGTTGTATAAAAATACGGTTATTTATGCATGTCTTATGGTGGACAAACAAGTAATGGGTGCGATAAAAATTATCTATGCAAAATACAAATTATAAATATATATATGCATTATCTAACATGGTAAGTTATATTCCTGATAATACGTCCATTTAAACGAATACTACATAACTACAGCGCTCTTAGAATACACAGAGCATGGCTACATGTATTACGCGCTTCCTAAGTTGATGGATCGAACACATAATCCTAAAATAATCCACATATTCCTAAAAATATGTTTCTAAATACTCGTTTCACAAGGATTGTTATAAAATAGAAATCTGCCTTATTATAACACAAAACTCTCAACAACAAGAAAAGGGGAAAAACACATACAACAGCACCTATGCATCCTTGCTGACCATCCAAAGCACTAGATAACAACACTCATACTTCATTGAAGCATAAACATAAACACCTACATGACACAAAGGGGAAACAAACATATCATGAGAAGAAGAGGGAAAAAGGATGTACACAAGGGATTCCACCACCACCACCACCACCATAAGCAATCAAGTCATTGCATGTACACATGCATAGCCATAACCACCACTAGATCAACACCCTCATATAAGCTAAAACAACAATGATGTCAAAAGAATGCCATGGAGAAGAAGAGGGAGGTGGGGGGGAAATACAAGGTTCACACACATACTCACCATCCTTTTCACTCTTTCTTCATTTTTTTCTCTTCATCTTCACTTGCACCACCAAAAATCACACACAAAGGGGGCTGCCCTAGAGAGAATGAAAAGGGGAAAGAGGGAGAGAGATTAAACTTAATTTAGGGTTTTGAGTGTGAGATGGGGGCAAAAGAGATACAAATGAGCTTGGTGTGATGAGGTAAGGAGGGGGTATACTTAGACTTACACTCACCTCTAATAGAGACATTAGGAACCAAGGGTTGGAGAATGGGGTGATACTTGCCTAGAGTCACCACCCACCCAATCAAAGAACCAACAAAAACCCAGTAACAGCTAAACATGGATACCATTTGGAACTGCATAATTTTTAAAACGATGTTAGAACGCGATGAAAATTTAAAGGTCAGTCGAAGCAGATACTAAGATCATCGATATGCAGTTATATTTTTAAATTGAGGGCCTAAACTTTTAAAACTATATAAAACATGATATTTAATCACTCAAAAGTGACACAAACATAACATTATGTCCTCATATGATGTGATCATCCATATGTCTAGATTCTATATATGAAATTTGGTATCATGATATTATATGTGTTGTAAGTTAGAACCTGATTTGCATGGACTATTCAGATTCGTGTAGGAAATGACCAGTTTCTGAAAATATTTTATTTCGGCCATGTAGAGGCCAAATCATCTTATGATATCTACAGATTATGATCCTAACATGTCAGAGAACGTGTATGATTTATTTCAGAATTATTGGATGTATATTTGGTGCTGTGGAGATTAAAGTTTAGTGCTGGTTGTAGTAGATGTACCTGTTTTACTTGATTGTGTGTCAAAGAACTATTATGCATGATGTGAGAACCAACAAGAGTTAGTGTCTTCATGAAGTTGGCTTGTATGTGTGTTAGGAGACTTCATATTTTTATTGAACATTATTGGTTGTGATTTGCAGCTTTCGTTGACAGAACTCGCGACCACTTGGCTGGGTAACGGTGTGTGGTTCAATCCACCCACTTAGGAAGCACATAATACACATAGCCGTGCTCCGTGTATTCTTAGAGCGCTGTAGCTATGTAGTATTTGTATAAATATGGACATATTATTAGGATTATAACTTACTATGCTAGATAATGTCTGTTTTATATATATTTATAATTTGTATTTTGCGTAGACAATTTATATCGCACTCATTATTTGTTTGTCCACCATAATACTTGCATAAATAACCGCATTTTTATACAACTATTGCTAGCATAATATTGTATCGTATGTATCTAGTATCATAGAATATGGTATGCCATAGGTGGCTCATGTATCGAATTTGCTCTATGATTAGTTAAATATGTGATATGTTATTTATCATTAAGTTTGTATGGTTCCATACTGAGCTTTGACATATTATGGAATGTTAAAACTACTTGAATATTAAACCTTGCCTATCAGTTATAGGCGTGTGTAGGACCTGCCTTTGGGGTCATGCTAGGACATTATTCAGTTGTGAATATAGTTAAGCTTCCCGCATCCGAGGGATGCAACTTTATAGGAATTCACGAGAATTAGATAACGTATTGGTAATGGCTACACAATGTTGGAGGATTTATAAGGGTTATATTGTGAGTGTAGAGTGTTTCTTTTACAAATCATCGTGTGTTGAAGTTGTTAAGCATCGAAGCTTTCTTGCGTAGTGCCGCCATGATGTTAGAAGGTCACTAGGAAGAGGGCTACCTGGAATAGGGCAACCGGATGATGTAGGGCGTTAGCATATTGATTTCTCCCAAAAGTCTCTTGTCATCCCTGTGGGCAAGAGTGAGGGCGCATTGAGGGCACAGTGAGGGCACGTTATTGCGTGATGTTTTGTAATTATAGGTTATTCTATGTCTTGGTTGGAACTATTATTGTACTATTGATGTGATATATATGCGGTATGTGGCTTCTTATCATTCACTGAGCTTGTAGCTCACCCCTCGTGTGTTGTTCCTCTACCAGGGCTGAGTTGATCTTGAAGGAGGAGCTCCACGAGGGGAGATTCCAATAGTTGTTGTAGCATCCGATCTTTTGGTTTTGCGAGCATGAGACCGTCAGCATTTTACCTATATGTTATGGTATTCGTGCTTGAGGCACATGTCATTATTTTTAGTTGATTTTGATTAGATTTGGCTCTCACAGGACAATAATTGTGTTAATTGGATCTGTAATATTACTTTGGATTACAGATTTATGTCATTTTACGCTTCTGCACTTTTTGATAAGCTATCTATTATTATTGCTTTGTTAAACCAGATATGTCATATGTTGGATCATCGAGGTATTATTTGGAGTCATTATTGACCTCTTGTATTGATCACCTGATATTTATATATATTGCTATGATCCAAGGATGGCCGCTTCGTGGAATAACACATATTGGCTTGCACGTGGGGCACCTCGTTTGATCAAGGCATCACGGTGGTTATGGCCTATGTGCCCTTTGCACACTGCCGCTCTAGTATCACCTCCTTCCTTGGGACATCCTTTGGCTTTTTTTATGTGGTAGCTAGCATACCATAGTTTGCTCTCTATTTCCTCTTAGCCCCCTTCAAACTTGTAATCACGCTTTCCTAAAAAAAGTGATTCATTTTTTTTTTTAAATGTTCCTATCACTAGGATGCATGGATTTTTTATTGAACAAGTACATGGATGGAATCTAAACAAAGTGTGTGTTCTATATAAAAACTGGATCAATAGTAAGAACCAACTAATAAACAGAGTACAAATACAATAATGAAACTTCAGAGGTTGATACTGTAACAACTGTGGTTTTTGACGGCTCGGGGAAGAGCTGTCGGGTTTTGATGGCTCCTGGAGGTGCCGTCAGGCTCTAGGCGACGGGCTAGCTGTCGATCTGGGTGGTTTTCAAATTCAAATTCAATTCATTTTTGGAAAGAACAAAGGCATTGATTGTGATTATTCTGATTTGATGGTGTCGTATTTCTGTCCCATTGCGTGCGTGAGGTTTATAAACCTCTCTTTCTCTCTCTCCATGCACTGAAACCCTAAAAAAAAAGGTCTTCTTCTTCCCTTTGTTTGGCATCATTGTTGGGAGCTCGGGAAAGAGAGCTCAAACGAAGTTTTTGTGAGTTTTCTAAAGAGTTTTGATTGATAGTAATCTCTTTCAGAAGTCTTTATTACATGATCTCGTTTTAAGGTTTTTTCAAACAAAAGAATATGTTCTCTTCTTGGTTTTTCTTGAAAGTCTTTATATGATTTCGGGTCTTGTTATATATACCAATGATTGTCACTGTTTTGTGAAGTTTTGCAAGTTTTTTATGATGATATTGAAGCCGAATGTATAAAAATTGATGTTATGATTTCTTAGGTTTTCTTATAAGATTTAGAAGACTTTCGGATTTAATGTTATAACATCAATGTTCTAAGGATTTTAGAATAGTTTATGAGTCTTTCATGTAATAATGAATATGTTTATGTATATATCATGTCTAGGTTTGTTTGTTCAAAATAGAAATTGTGTTTTATGATCGTTTAAGTCTTGTTTTGACCCTTATATGCATATATCCGAACCTATACATGTTTTTATGATTTCTCTGAGTTTAGACGTAGATCCATATTAGTTATTATGCCTACGATAGATCTAGGGTTTTCAAAGATGTTTTAAAAGAGTCTTTGTTTTGTTTTAAAACGATTTTTTTTAACGCATGATTTGATTTCATTAGGAGTTCCTTACCATTTTTCATCGCTTTAAACGACTCGTGTTTTGTCTTCAATGATAGAATGCTATAGAAGTATTTTAACAAAAAATATAATAGGGTTTCATGCTTTCTGCCTCGAGACGGCTCGGTTAAGAGCCGTCGGGCACGGTTCTGGACGGCTCCCAGAGGAGCCGTCGGTTTTATCATGGACAGCCCTTGTGGGAGCCATCGGTTTGTCTCGGACGGCTCTTAAGAGAGCCATCGGGTTTTTATGTGATTACGGGTACATTGGGTTCTGTACTATTTGCGCATGTTGTGATCGATTCATATCGTTTTCAGGTCTGGTTAGATTACCTTAGGCCATTCTAGAGTTGTTTCGTATTGTTGGATCTAAGGTGAGTGGGTCTAGTCTCCTATGTAGCTTTCGAAGAATTTTATCAATGATTTTAATTGCTATTTTATGTATAAAATTCGAGCATGCCATATGATATATAGGCTGATGCCTTATTACGTACTGTGTTGGAAAATATTAATATTTTGAAACTACCGCATGCATATATATTTGAAATGTAAAACATGTGATTGATCATGCATGCATCATGTCGCCTAGGTGGCGTAGCCTAGGTGGCTCAGTCTAAGTGACTATGGTCCAGAACAGACCCAAGTCTAGGTGATCACGTTTAGGTGACATGTTTAGGTGACACGTTTCTAAAGCGAAATCCTTATGGCTAGGTGTCATGGAATACAGGCATGCGTGTCCATTGCATTCATATGCATCATATGGTTTGAGAAAGTTCCTTTGAGACTATACATCTAAAATGTTATTCTTATTTAAGTTATGATTATTGAAGTATCGTTTTATATATGCAACTATTTCTGTGACATTTTATTAAGGTTATTATTTTGGAATATATCATATTATTGGGATATAAAGGTCCATTCACTGAGCACGTGGTAGCTCACCCCTCTTTTTTCAACCTTTCAGAGTAGCGGTTGGTGATCGTCGATTTCGATGGTGGCGATCGTAGTTCGTGCTTTTATCTTATTTTGCATCTAGGTGGTTGAATAAGCATTTCCTTGACATGTACTTTCCTTAGTCTCTTTCAGCAAAAACAGATGGATGTTGTGTGTTAATATTATTTTGTTTATTCATCCGCATTTAGGATGAGTTATGTTTAGATCCTTGATATGCCTAAATCGTTCACTATGATTAAATAAATCTCTCATGTTTTCAAAAAAAATATATGACCTGTGTTTTATCGAGAAATTGGTAACGGATCGTATTCGAGTTTCAAAATGGAGTCTTGAGTATGGGGGCGTTACAGACACAATCCTATATACCTTGTGAATCATCTAATAAGGTATATACAATCTTAGATGAGTTATATATCTCGTTAAATTTTTTTACACTTTCTAAAAATAAGTTCATTTCGAAATGGAGTGATATACATTTTTCATTAAAAACATTTACTATATACTTCATTAGACATGATTTATTATTAAAAAAAGTAAACATGTCCGGACTATACATGGAACTATATATAGGGCTGTACTTAACATTATCCTTAAACATTTAAAAAATGTTACACATTTCATTTTACAGTTCAAAACGCAAATCATACATGTTTTTATTTTTAAAAAAAAATTATGTACCACATTTAATGAGATATATACTTTTATAAAACGTAAAATATATACTCAAATGAATTGAATGATACTGAAAATGTGAAATATTTTTCAAACAAGTTATATACTATAGAACTATATTTAGGATTGTAAAAAGAACTGATTGTAACAGAGCTAGTGTGGAATGCAAATGAGACCGGGGCTCTCGCAATAAATAAATAAAAGGGCCCTGTTATACTAATTTTTTTTACAGTATAAAATGAAGTCCTATATTAGAAATCGAATGACGTATCTTATTAATTTTTTTCTTACACTTATTAAAAATAAAATTATTTAACTCAAAATAGAGTGACGTATATTTTTATAAAAAAAAACTATATCTTATTAGATTTTACTTGCTATTTAAAAAAAATAAAAAAAGTGTGTAGTCTAAAGTTTTTAAAGTGTAAAAGATGAGTCGGTGTAACATTTTTCATAAATAAATAAAATCCAAATAAATAAAAATAAAAATACACAGAGTGCCGTGAGAACACAGGCATCGGCGCAGAGAGAGTTGCGAGAGCTAACCCAAAAAAAAAAAAAAAAAAAAAAAAAAAAAAAAATTCAATTCGATCGTCAGACATCGAAGAAGCGAAGGCGTAGAGAGATGTCGGCGTTTTGGGAGAAGAGCCCGACATGGAGGTGGATGGTTCGGATGACGAGAGACTCGAAGCCCTTCTTCTTCACCTTCGCCGCCATGTGCGGCCTCGTCCCCTTCTTCATCGGCTATGGCGTCATGCAGGCCACCAACTCCCGCTCCGACCAGCTCGAGGCCCATCTCCGCCGCACCGCCCGCCCCGAATCCACCGTACTCTCTCTCTCTCTCTCTCTATGACTCGCTTTTTGTTCTCCTGTTGATTCTCTATTTGATTCAATGAGTCACTGAAACTCAATTAAGTTTGATTAAAGAAAGATTCAATTCATTTCCCAATCGAAAGGAAACTTGATTCCCTTTCGTTTGTGGATGTTTTGGATGTTTACATGACTGATTTGTCTCTAGAGGTGTGTGTGTGTGTGTGTTGAAAAATGGATTTGGAAATCAAATTAGGGAAGTAGAAAGGATATGCACACAATTCAGACGGAAATTTATTTGGTTCGGCAAATGATTGCTTACATCCACAAGGAGGGATGGAATATATATATATATATATATTTTTTAATTTTTAATTTTCTGAATTACAGACTCTATAGAAAGCTCTCAAAGTCCCTAAAGATCATTCCACAGAATTACTAAAATGTCCTCCACGTAACACAGAAATTACAGAACTGTCATTATATGTGACAAGAGGGGACAAATACTTCTTCCTTTGTGTCTGAATGCAAGACATCAACCCAAGGAGGAATGTCTCGGTGACGTAGAGTTTGCTCCTATGTGGTTTGCGCTTGCTCTGAGCCAATAATATGCTCCTTTTTGCTCTCTCTTCTTTGTCATGAAAATGTTGATTTTTCATTGTCGTCTTTGGGTCATTAAATGTCTGAAGAGCTATTTGATCGAATGTGAGGAGAGAAACAGGCTTTAGTAGCTAGATTTGGCTTTGGATATGTGTTGGTGTAAATTATAAATTTGAGGAGAAATGATGAGTGTGGTATTATTTCAGTGTTTGAGGAGATGATCAAAATCTGAGTCAGTGCTTATTCAGCTTCTGATATTGATTGATAGGGAACCTCGAAATTGAATGACTGGTTGTGTCGGTAGTGGGATTGGGGTACTGTGATGCTATTGTTCCCGATTAGAGGTGACTGGATCTTGATATGTTGGTTGCCAGATAAGATGATTAATGATCCACTGACTATGGTTCCTCAAGCTCTATAGAAACTCACAATGCAATTAGAGTTGTATGTTACGGAGATGAAACCTAAATATTAAAGTTATTTTGTATCAGAATACTCAAATTGATCATCTGTAGAGTTCCTGATTTTAATTCTAAAGATGCTAAAGAACCAGATCTGGATGGTTTCCCTACTTTACGTGTTTTGGTGATTAGTGAAGTAAGACATGTTGGAAATGCTCAATTATGAATGTATACATGTGGAGAAGATTTTAGAGATGGCTTACGGTGATATAATATGAGATTTTCTACGGAGAGTTCTCATCTTATACAGTTAATAAGGTGGTTGTGATGGCAGAAAGAATGCATCTCAAATGCATAATTTTTTTTTTATTTGATAAATGGAAGATCAATGGGCCTACTTTAGCATGCCAAAGAGACTCAGGCAAGAGGATACCCTGTCCCCATTGTTATTCATTTATTGTGGAATGTTCTGAGATGTATGTTATCTTTATTCAATGATGGTAAATGGGGGGTTGTCGATCACTCCCACTCATAATGACATCTCCAACACACCAAAGATTTCTGTCACTCCATTGATTGTAGGAGATGTAAGGATTGAGAAATAAAATAGTAGAGTTCAAATTTATCCTTCTATTATTTGCTTTGGTCTTGTTGAATCTAAATTTTCATAAAAGCCTATGATACGATGTATACCTAGATGTTGATGGGGTTAATATGTGTTCAGAAGTCATGGGATGCAGGGTTGAAAGTCTTCTGGTGAAATATTTTAGGCTCTCCCTTTATTTGTGCAGTATCAGAAACCAAGACCTACCTAAATGTTTCAAAAGGGGATTGTCAGGCTTAAGAGGGAGAGCTCATAGCCTGGGTGGCAGGCTTGTTTGGTTTTGACCTGTTTTCGATCTGTACACAGTTTTATGGAAAACTTCATGACCAGATATACTGCTGCGCTTTGCAACTATGGGTGAAATCCTTCTATATTGCCAAGGTAGTAACATGGAGAGATACCTCACCACAACTCGGAAGTTCATAAAAATTTTCGGATATTACGTCTCCATTGAATTTGAATATCAAGAAGTTCAGTGCTGTTTTATTTAAACAGAAATCTCACTGAGGTGAATGAAAATCATTGGCCTGAAGAAGGAAATGTTTTATGTGAGATGTATAATGGCGAAGTGGAGTCATTGGAACCCTTGTTACCAATAACGCTGAATTAATGAATAATTCTGTGTATTACACGCGCATTAAACAGAAAAAGTTTTAATCCCATATTGATTGCGCCTGAAAAGAAAAGTACGCGTTTTACCGAATTAAACGCGTATTACGCGTATTAAACACGTACTAAACACATACTAAACACGTATTAAACGCATTTTGACTTTTTGTAATATTTTAATGCATTTGAGGTTTAAACTATAAACTAGTAGATGTCCATGTTATATTTTGATTAATTTGCTTGGCCTAAAATACCATGTTTCAACTCTTAAACATTTAAGGATTGCTAATTTTCTATTTTAAATTTATTTTTATTGTTCTGATTATTTCACGAATTTTACCTTATGAAGAATTATTGCCCTTGTCGTATTATTCCTGAATTTTGTACTGGTGACAAGAACTGGAACATGTGTGCTTCAAATGTTTCTTTCTGCAAGGAACTTGGAGAAGACTGGGGCTTTTTGAGGAGAGATTTTATCATTTGAGAGCCCTCAACAAATGTGGGAATAATTCTGAAAATTTAAAAACAAGGGTGACAAAAATAAGGTTGCTGATGCACATTCATGAGGATGTATGTGCATCCTGCAGTCCTTTTGGAGCCCCCAACTTTTTCCTTAACCTAGTATATACTAGGCTAGGAAAATGCGAAAAATTATTACATTCAATACATTCAAGTATATACTTACATGTTTTTACATTTTTATTTCATTTTCTTATAATTTCAAAAGATGTGTTGGGCACTGTGAAAGGTGTCCCTTACATTTTCTAGAAATAAATATGGGGTCCTACATGTAGCGTGTGGGGTTATTTGGCACTTGAGAAAATGCATGGTTTGCATTCCTATCCAACATGAAAATGTTGTGTAAAACCCCCTTGCAAGCTGATAGCGTAAATCTGGAAAGGGTGAGCTCCGACTTTACATTAAAAGTTATCCAAATATTTTGATATTGGTCCATAGAAAATATTACAGATAATTTCTAATTATATAAATGCCTCTTGGGAAGCCGCATCATATTTTATCTAATGGGATTATGATTATCATGTGGTTCTTTTTTTATTTAAACACCCATGTTCCTATATGTGAAAGATTATAATCTTGCAGTTTAGCACCAGATTACCACTATGGTTCTTTCTATGTCGTTCTCCAGTGTTCTCCAATTTGCTTTCCTCCAAGGACATAGTTGAATTGTGTGGTGCGACTATGTTCCTTTATGTATTTGCTTGCTTCACTGAAGCTGGTTACATCTGTCCCTGGTCATACAGGCTGTAATTGTTCTCAAGTTTTTTTTTTTTGGTCCATTAACAGCGTCCTCTTAGATCAGGCTTTTTCCCTTATCAATTCTTGACATTTGTGGTATTTCATTCATGTCATTGTGCCCGAGATGCAATTCTTTTGCCCATGTGCCTTTTCCCACAGATTGTTAGCGATGAGCAAAACTCAGTATTCACTCTTTTCCCCACACCCTTCCTCTTCCCCATTTCATTCTTTATAATTCACATATATTCATTTCATAATCCACTCACATCCACATAATATGAATTTTGTCCTTCTGAAAGATCAATTTTAGGTTCATTTTGTATTCTGAAATTTATTTTTTATATGAGATATATTAATTAAAACTCCAGTGCACCATTGATATGTATAATTGATAGGGGATAACGAGTATTGATGTGAATGTCCAGCGAATCCATCAGCGCACACTAGTGTGAATAAATTTTGTTAATTGTCATGTGATGATCTGGCATAGGCATGTCTTCTTCAGCAGCCTTCTCCGCCTAAGCCCTGGGAGCCTATATGTGCGGACCAGATGATGATCCACCAACAATCAATTTCTTCTTCACTTGTCCATCACTTATCTTCACTGACACGTCATTTATTGGAACTTTAGAGTGTGCCGTGGGTTCATCATCAGGAATTTCAATCCAAAAAAATTTGATCAAATAATTGATCCACACATTGAAAGGAAGAGAAGCGACCTTGCATTTGGAAAAAGGAGGCTTCAAAAATGATATCCCAAATGATCCTAGGAAGATTAAATGGTTCATTTGTTCCAATCATGTAAAGAAGTTTTTCTCTATCATTGATCACTCTTATGCCCAATAGGAATTATATTCTAGGCAACAATGATATTCAGAATGCCATATGTGGATCTGAGTTGAGATTGGGAAATGAGGGTATAATATTGAAGTTTCGTACCTCATCTCATTAGATATAACAGGCTTTCGTACATCCAATCCTTATAATCTACATATTTCTAGCACGAGGAATATGTCGGTGATCAACAATGGATAGCGAAGACACGATAAAGACATCACCAGGGATAAAAGTTTTAAATGAGCAAGACTCAATTTCTACGCCATGAATGTTTGTATAAAACCAAAAAAAGTATCAATGATAGAACATACCTACTAGATGAGTCATGTGAAACCATAGTGCAATAAAATTGTCATGTCCTTGATCTTCTGAATGTCACTTTATCATTCAAAAAGCAAATGACGATAATGAAAGGTTTGATCAAATGCATTCTTTGCTTTACGATCATAAAAATGCCATCAGAAGAGGATGATGATTGAACATTTTTATCTTCCTAGTACGTTTTGAAGTACTTTTTATTCTCCGGTGGGATGGTGGATCCTCACCGGGTTGAGAACCAACCATTAAAAAAATCAGAACTTGGAAAAATTGGGAGAAATACATAATTAGGGTTATGGAAATCTAGGGTTTGAGGTTGATATAGGGTATTCAAATAAACACAACAAGAACTGATATTTGCTGCAAAACAAATTGTAGAAAAACAAAATAAACAACCTGATCTAAAATTACTCATCAAAATAATAATAATTGAAAAAATGGTTTGAAAATACATATATTGAAGAAGATCACAAGGAAAGCTTCCGAATTACTTCACCAACTTAGAAATTGAAGATATGGATAAAGAAATTGGAGTATCAAAGGATTTTGAAAGATGGGGATGGGAAAAGAGTTTGAACTGTTTTGAGCGAGATGAAGAAATGAAGGGGGAAATGGGGGTTTGGGTTTTTATTTGTCCCGAGTCCGCTTAGCTGTTTGATTGTCCGGGTTCTAAATTGTTTAAAAACCCCAATAGCTATTTGAAAATCTGTTTGACCGGCTACTGCATCCAATATGTGGCTGCATTTACGATACATGTAGCAGCATGTACCTTGGAGACCAGACCACACATATGATGCACACATTGTGTTAAAACTAAGTTGATAATAAGAGTCCATGGCCGACCACATTGGATTGTAATGTACCAATACCACAAGTTAGAAACTTGTTATCGATTCATGTTTTTAGAAATTTGCACCAATAACCAATGGAATGCCATTATATTGAGAATTGATCATAGGATAATCTTGAGAAATTGATCATCGATGGATCCTTATAACTGCCCAAGTTTTTTCCCAATTTTATTGTGCTTATGTTATTTTATTTTGTATTTTAGCTATTATATATATTATACTGTTTTTTTTGGTAAGTTATTATAATAATTTTTTATTGTTAAATAAAGTGATTAATTAATCAATTCTTGCCTAACCGAATAATCCCCAGATGGCTATTGATTATGACTAGAGTCTAGTGCATTTTCAGTATTCAGGTTTCCCAGGATTAAAACCTAACTGGACAATATATAAAAATTATAGAACGAATAAACCCATCCTATCATGAGAAATGCATAAACATATAGGTTGCGATGGATTATAACGATGATAAAACTTTCCATTTTTAAAGCCATATGTAGGGTGTGTTGTCATGATGGATCAAGAAATATAATGTGCGAGGAAAAGACATTTGAACAAAAGAACTGCGTACTAAGATAGATGACATGAATGTCAAGGATCACAATTTTCAAGCAATGATAAGGGGCAAGCCCGATGTGAGAGAATGGCAGTTGAAGGAGAAAAAAAGGCAAAAAAAAAAAAAATCAGTCCTATATGAGCTGGGATAGATCTAGCCGGCTTCAGGGAAACAAGAAATAACACATTGGAACGTAGTAAAACATAAAGCTCATATGTGATAGATCATAATTCTGTATTCAAGAACATATTCAGTGTTGGTAGACATAATGGTTCAAGAATTGATTTAAAAATTGCTAGGCGGGCTGAGTAGGCTCCCCAACGAGGCCCCAAAGAAAAAAGAGGGCAAGAAATGGAGGAAGAGGGGCAGAAATAGGAGAATTGGCGCCTCACAGTTTTTTCCAAACATGATTCTCATGGGACACTTTTATCGATTATAAATTAAATGGATTGTATTAACAATGAAATTTACTTACAAACTGAATCATCCCTCAAGTAAGATATTTTGAATATATATGGTGCTATCATTCAAAAGAATGAGAAGTGGTACATGTGTACATCAACTCAGATGCATATGATGTTTATCTTTAATACTTCTGATGTCTATAGCACTGTAAGAATTTATGTCAGATCGCTTGGTATATTTTTCAATTTAATTTTAGTGGACTTAATTAGACCAATAATTTTTAACAAAATTATTTCTGATATTATACATCTCAACTCAGCATTTGTGTCTTGGGTCATTCCATTATAGTTTCTGCTGCTTTGTTTGACCCATCTAGGTGCAATGCATTCCATTGATCACTTTTCTAATGCCTTGTGTAGTTTCACACTCGTTTTTTCTGTAGAGCACACTGTGTCAACTTCTGTTCAAATAACGGTCAGTACAATCCTTATGAGCGGAGGTGCAGGCAGCCCAACCTCTGTTAAAGCACATAAAAAAAGGGAACCATTAGCCTTCCATCCTTACATGTGGAGCTACCTGTAAATCCTTGCCCTTCATCAGGACATTAGAAACCACCGTCTAGCCAACTAATCTATGTTTTTCTTTTTTTCCATAATTTGGCGAGCTTGTTATGCATCCTTTTCGCTTCCCTTTATTTATAACACATTCTGTGCACCTAAATATTTGTCATTTATTTTTATTTTTTTTAATCTTCCTAATGTGACCATATGGCTGATGATGTGACAGTTGGGTTACATGGTTGGTTGATATTCAAAAAATTTGAATTCTAGAACATTTATTGTTTTTGGCTTGTGCAAATGGGATTTGGTATTATGCAATATGGAAATGCTGATCCATAGTCATATATCTTTTTGTTCTAGTGCAACAGGTCACTTGTTTTCACATTCAAAACAAAGGTAGCAACATGTTTTGGCTGTGAATGATCATGTGATTAGTGGAAACATAATGCCCAGAATCTGGTTGCCGAATACCCTGTGGTATGGCAGACAAACATACACAATCGAAACAGGACAAACAATTATCCCATTGTAATGGGATTCTACATGGAGCACATATCAAAGAAGTCAATGAAGGCTCCATTATAGCAGTAAAGGCCTTCCGTGAACCATTTCGTGACATAAGTTAATGAAGTATGGAAATGCTGATCCACAGTTTTTTTTTTTTCTAGTGCAACAGGTCACTTGTTTTCACATTCAAAACAAAGGTAGCAGGCTAGCAGCATGTTTTGGCTGTGAATGATCATGTGATAAGTGGAAACATAATACCCAGAATCTGGTTGCCGAATACTTTGTGGTATGGCAGCCAAACATACACCATCAGAAACAGGACAAACTATTATCCCATTGAAATGAAATTCCCTATGGAGCACATATCAAAGAAGTCGAGGGGCTCCATTATAGCTTTGACCTAGTTTTATGACTGGTGTGATATAAGTGTGTAAGGTGAGGTCTTTCATTAAGGCCTTCTGGGAAATAATAACAGTCTGCATAATTCTTGTGTTGAATTTTTTTGTCTATTGTTTTTTTTCTTCTTTTTTTAAAAAAGGCCTTCCGGGAATCATTTTGTGACATAAGTTTCTTTATCGGGGATGCAACTTAACTCAAACAACCAAAACACAATTCTTAACTCATTTCATTAACACTTTTTAAATGCCTAGGTCAATAGGTGTGAATGCACACTTCATGTCCAAAGGCTCATCTGCTGAATGCATACTTCATGTCCACAAAGGCTCATCTGCTACAAAGTCAAGCCTATGTATATCTCATAAAAGAAACTTTAGTCGTTTATCATTTATTCTTCTGATACTATAAATGATGTGGCCCTTCTGACATTTCCATTCCTTGGATAATTATATCCGGCTTTTATGTTGAACCAATATATGTAGAAATCTAATTCTTATGTTTTTGAAACAGATGATGGGTAAGGTGAACCGGGAAAGGCTTGGTGAGCTACTAGGAGAGATCCAACGAAAGGAGAATACAAATGATCGATATGTAGCTGCTCTGAGAGGTGAGACACTGACAAGGAATCCTTACGTCAGGATCCAGCCTGTGCCTGAGCAACTTAACGACGCTGACAAGGTTCAGAAATAAGTGGGGGTGGGGGCGGGCATCACCGAACATCATGAGGTGGATCAGATTTACATGAGTGCAATGAATTCAAGAGTGCTTCAGATCCAGAGATGCATATAATCATCTTGTCTGTTGGTAGTTTCTTTGTTCTTGAATTGATTGGCTGATTTCAGATAAATGCGACCAGGCCATTCAATCTTGTTTTGCTGTAATAAATTTCCAGAGAGTTGGTTGTTAATTTTCATCTGCTTACAGCAGTTAATCTTGTCAAAAAATTGTTACAATGCTTGCTCTTTCATGTGCTTTATAGAGAATTGTTAAAATGGTGGTATCCGCTGTTTTTCTGTTGCTAAACATCCATTCGGATTGCACAGTACTGATTCTGGGATTTGAAGAACAAATGTGCATTTGGTTTTGTTATATTATATTGGTTCATAGGAGTCATCACTGGATTTCAGGTTCCACAAGCCGGGTAACATGGAGAGCATGGTTAACAGGGAAGCTGATACATACTGTCTGCAATCTTTTTTTGAAATAATCATTTAACATAGTATATACTCTACTATATTGTTATGTATTCTATTACAGAAATTGTAAAAAAACAATGCTTCAATTTATAAGCGTGTATAAAAGAGGTTTAAATGCACAACTTTTAATTAAGTATACGATGTTAGGGACAGTCTTATAACTATGTGTACCCCTGTTTTGATTTTTTTTAAATGTGTATATTTTATGTGACAAAACATACATCATAAAAAATAGGCTTTTGTATGATCAACAACAACATAATAATTGAGGAGGATATTTTCCCCCTTCAATTAAACTTTTTTGGACTTTGGGGTTAAAACTCAAAAGGACTTTTTTTGTGGTAAATTTGGTAGTTTGAACTCTATTGTACCTGATGTTAACTATGATTTTAGAGTGCTATCTCACGATCTCTTTATAGGTTGTCTACGTACCCCTTGGGGGTCAAGCCACATGTAGTTCCTCAATGAGATTACCGCTTCCACTACTTTGTGGCTGTTATAATCATCCCCCCATCAAACACTTTCAGGGGGCGATTTCGGTGGAAACCTCCACGTGTTATTGGGGCACGTCGTGCAATTAGTGGGCCATTACTGTTCGTTAGGTGGTTACAGGTTTTATGGTCCTTTAACCATTTCTTTAATCTGCTCGTGGCTCTTGGGTCTGCTCATTCGTCAGTTACGTCTTTGAGTATGTTCGTGAGGTGAAAGATGTTGGGAAAAATTAAATCCCGATTGCCAAGATCCGTTGATCGAGGTATAGATCGGATAACAAAAAAAATTTATTAAATCTTTTTCATGTAAACCCTACGAGGCGAAATTAGGGTTTACCTTTAGAACTCAGATAAGAGTTTTACAGAAGAAGAAGATCGGATCTAAAAGACGACGACGAATTGCTCAATCTGAACCTTCAAATCTTTTGCCGTATGTCCTTCCTATGTTGTAAATTCGCAGCAGAGTGTGGTCTCCTTGCTGCGAACGGCAGCCGTGAATCCCTTCACTCTCTTTCTCTCCTTTCCTCACCTTTTCTGGATCCAGAGATCCTAAAGGGTTTCTAGGGTTAGGGTTTTGATTTTGGCGGAAATCATATATCTTGAGAGAGAGAGGAAGCCACATATTTATAGGCTAGGGCAGAGATCTAAAGGAGAAATCAGTAATTGGCTCATATGGGCCTAGGTACCATAACTCAACCTAGAATTAAAAACCAAAGGCCCATGAGTCATAATTCAATCCACTAAAGAATTATGATTGCACTCCAAATATACTAATCTCAAAATAATATTTCGAGCTCCTTATATTATATGCTTAATATCTCCCTACGCTAAGATTCCAATACTCGTTATAAAATAATTAGTACTGACAATATTATTTCACAACATCTTATTTTCCTTGAGATCTTCTACTTAACTTATTTGACATGTCGGATAGTTAAATCTACCGGCCGGGTTAGACATAACAAAAACTTATTAAGTATCCTCAAGAGAGTATCATCAATCTCCTATAGGAGACGTAGATTCCATCAATAGCAAATATTCATCATACAAGTGTTATTATCACCCAACTCACCGGGTCTATTGATCCATAGGAGAATCTCACTTTTTAATGAATCAAAATGACAAATAACAAATGCACATGTCTAAGAACCATTTTAGGATTAAGAGCCTAAGCAATCACAATAAACATGATGTGTAAATTATTTTATCTAGTCAGTACAAAAATAACGACCCCAACCTGATCCGTTCAATACACACAAGGTATACTAGCACAATCTGTCACGCCCAGGGCGGCCGTCCCCGAGACGTGGCGATAATGAAATATCAGCTATCAATACCTGAGGTCAATAAAGACTCCAACAACAACACACAAGGTGGCAAAGCAAGGATAATGATAACTGACTGAAAAGCGGAAGCATAATATATAAACAATGTCTGTAAACCAAAAACATTATTACAGACTCGAATATACAATCACTGTCCTATGAGAGCCAAGTCTAGACCAAATAAAATACAATCTGTGCCACATGCATGATTTACAATACATAAAATGTCTCTAGGACTGCTGACAGCCTCGCACTCGCCACCCGCCGGAAGAACGCTCCACGCCCATAAGACCACGCCACAGGGAAGCTCCAGCTCCACGCCCAACACTGCCCCTGAAAAGAAACAGTATGCGAGGGGTGAGCTACAAGCTCAGTGAGTGGCTGGAAACCAATCACCTTTACAACAGTTCAATGTTGACACAATTTCCTTTCAAGGAAAAACATGGGTAGAAACCAATGGATAACAGGGTCACGCGGCGGCGCGACCAACCTCACCCTCACCCTCACTCCCGGAGGAAGACTCTTGGGACTTTTGGGGAGAGACCATACCGTTGGTCGAAGAGACCCGGAATTACTGGTCCACACAACACTACTGGATCACCAACCTCACCCTCACCCTCACTCCGGAGGGAGATATTTGGGTCTCTTGGGGAGAGACCATACCGTTGGTCGACAAGACCCGGAATTACTGGTCTACACAACACCACTGGATCATCTACATCGAGATAACTGCCCAACGATGTCTTTGAACATCGATACGCAACCGGACCCAACAACTATGGGAACGGACGAACCACGAATGGGTCACGCGGCGACGTGTCTTCACCTCATCCTCACCCTCACCCTTTACAGGTGACATAGGACTTTTGGAGAGATTAGACTCCTCTACACCCTTGGTCCACTGGGTAGTCACTACGTGGTATACTCCCACGATCAGTACGCTTCCGAACGCCTCGGAGGTACCTACGCATGGGAGATCTATGTCAGGACAGCTTTTCCAAACCGGGAAGTTCCTACATCGGATCCAACGAAGGGGAGAACGATTCCACGCTCG
The DNA here is from genome assembly GCA_030737835.1 of Acorus gramineus. Taxonomy (NCBI): domain Eukaryota; kingdom Viridiplantae; phylum Streptophyta; class Magnoliopsida; order Acorales; family Acoraceae; genus Acorus; species Acorus gramineus. The sequence goes on from CM060847.1 coordinate 24,515,961, forward strand.
CAATATCATTCGTTAGCCCTCTCCCGGGTAGCCTCTACCTGGTATACCCCCACGATCAGTACATCTTTCCGCATGCATCGATAGTACCTACAGGTGGGGGCCCTCTGTCAGGACAGCTACAACCCAGGCCGCTTCAACACGGACGACATTGGGAGGAAACACTCCATGTTTGCAAAGCGAACCCAATGGAAAAACAACTACTCTCGATAATCACATATCGATGATAGCGAACACTATTGTACTCCCACACGGTTGCGTCGCTCGGACACAAGGGTTGCCTCTGCTCTCACGCAGAAATAATCCCAAGGCACATAACCCAACAGGCGGTTCATATACACGCCTAGCACGGGTAGGCCTAGCTTAATGCCCCAACTACCGGCTTAACAAAACCGATAAGATAATGAATTCTCTTGAATTCCAAACGAGTGCATCGCTCGGATGCACGGGGCGATTACATCACTAGCGCTCTAACTAATAAGGTACAACCCGACAGCGGGTCATACCCACGCCTATTTCAGATAGGCCTATCAGTTTTAACATGCGCAAATATATATATCCAGGAGAATTATATCTAGCTATGTGCATGAACCATATGCACAATCATCTAATAATTGACCATAAGGGTGACCCCTAACATGGATTTACATCATAAACAACAAATCATACAACATGCATACATGGTATGGCCCACTTAAACATGCATACGTGGCCATTAATCATATAAGCACATAAGGCATAACTTAAGCATGCGTTGGATATCACCAACTTAAAAGAAAGGGTCAAGCGCGATCTCGCGCACTAACAGGTGCATGCCAATATTCCAAACAAACCTGAGTCGAGTAGGAAATCGCATCTACTTACTTAGTTCGTTCAGAGGGAGAGGGCGAGAGAGATCATCATCTCATGAAGCTGGTCATAGCTTTGCCCCATTAGCATGGGCGCAACAACTACACCACGCCCTCGAGTCTTATCGCAAGGGAATATTAGGCAGGTGCCCGTTATTAACCCAGACTTAATCATGCTGGATATTCCAATTAATATGGTGGGAGTAGTATTACAATACTACTTAAGGCATGCCATATTCTATACATCCATACACACTACAGAAATACATGCCCATACTAGAGGGGCGCATGCAACACAATCATTCATACATGGATACAATACATGCAATATAAGCCTAGCATGCAAGATATCTAACATATTATAGTCTAAGCATGGCCATACTACTTATCTACACAAGTAGTATAGCTAGGGGGCCCCATCGATGCGCGACGCGTGACTACGCGCGCGCGAGCGCATCCCGAGGGGGGGGGGATTGGATCAAACCACTCACCGCAACCCAGGACCTCGCGCATCCCTTTCGACGAGATCTGCATGGTAAGGGCATCAAATTTGGTGAGTAACATCATAATATAACACTTAGAAATTACTAGAAATACCAAAGACTTAGACATGCACGCATACGGGCTCGCACGCAAGCATGCCCGAGTGCCCCAGCACCTACCCGAGCCCCTGAGCAACCCCACGCGTGCCCCTGCACGTGCACGCACGCGGGTGCGCACACTGGCGCCCAGCCGCACGCCCCGACGCACTGCCCCGCGCCAGCGCACACTCGCGCCCACGTCCTGCGCGCACAGCGCGCTACCAGCGCCCGCGCGCACGCGCATGCGCCCGCCTGTGCACCAGCCTGCGCCTGCCAGTGCCCCTCTGCGCGCGCGTCTGCGCGCGCACGCGCGCGGACAGACCCGCGCGCGCGCCCGGCACTCTTTTAACCCCTTTAACCCCTCCCCCACACTTCTCACTCACCCTAAACCAACTACCTAGCATGCATGACTTCCCAACAACCCCTAAGCCATGAAAAACCAAGAAAAGAAGGGGAAGAGCTCACCTAAGGAGGGGGAATGAAAGGGGGAGATTCGGGGGCCCTCGATGCACCCGCGACCACCTCAACCACCACCACCACTACCACCACCTCCACAGCCCTCCTCAGCCTTCTTTGGCTGCAAATCAGGGGGGGGGGGGAAGACATGAGAGGGTGCTTGAGAGAGGAGAAACCACAACAACAACAACACATACACAAACCTTGCTCTTCCTCCTTCACCTTCTCCTTCCTTTGCTTCTTCCTCCTCCTTCTCCACACACACAAAGAGGGGAAAAAGAGACCAAGAGAGGGAGAGAAAGAGAGATCCACGAGTTGGGAGAGGGGGAGAGAGAGAGAGAGGGCAAAATGGTCATTTTCATGCCCAAATAGTGTTTTGGGGTGACCATAAGGGGGTGGTGAGGTTAGGGTTAGGCTCACCCTCACTCAACCACTTATTTTTGCTTTATTGGGAAGCATGTGGAGAAGCACCACACACACAAAAATATCTCACCCACCGAAACCCAGTAACGGCCAAACCCGGATGCGATTCGGAACTGCATATTTTTCAAAACGTTACCAGAATTCGGTGAAATTTTTATGGGTAGTACTAAACGGTACCAGGACCCATAATATGTAGTTAGATTTTCAATCAGAGTACTCTAACTCCCGCAGGTGGCTAAAAGCCAAAATTTAGCGACTCCGATCGAAAAAAGAAAAGGCCCTGAATGACCCAGATGTGACCAAGGCTTAATCGAAATGGCTCCAAATGATACAGGCATAACACAATCACCCAAAAATCTATGAAGTAGTCTTTTATAGTCAAGATAGACTACGTAACATGAATTGCACTACAACCTTAATCCAATGGATTATCCAAGTCCATCTAAAGTTGTGAACCTCAACTTATAATTCACAGGGAACCGATAATCTGATCTTCCGTGTGTAAGCCGAACTCTACACACCAGATTATCTATAGTGCAAAAATTAAAGGACTAAATTAAAACAAGCACAATATTTCAAATAATATAATGCAAGCATTTATCAATAATAATTCTTATCAAAATGTTAAGACCATCTTAATAATAGAGTTTATTACATAAGTCATGGTTTTTAAAACATTACTCTAACAATCACCCGATCAGACCTCTTGTCTGGTCGTGTCTTCTTTGCTCGTTCGCAAGCAGTAAGGTTGTCCTACTAAACCTTTAATCTGATTGTGCCTTAACTACTCGATGTGACATTCTTTCATGAGGTGTCTGACTGTCTGACTAGACCCTGGATCTAATCGTGCCAGTGCATCCTGGAATGACTTTTTGGATTCGAGTCTGGTTCTGTGGGCCCCAAGTGTGATAGCCATACCCGCCTTGTCGTGACACATGTCATAGCGTAGATTTTTACCTCCATAGATGTTATATATGTGTCACTTTTAACCTTCTGGTCACCATTGGGACATTCTGGCAGTTTTTTAGTTTTTTTTCATTTTTCGATCGGAACCGCTAAAATTTTGGACTGTTAGCTATCGCCTTGAGTTTGAGGGCTCCGATTGAAAATCTAAGTGCATATTATGTGTCCTGGTGCCATTCCAAGCCACTCACGAAAATTTCATCGAATTCCGGTAACGTTTCAGAATTTCACAGTTCCGAAGCGTATCCGGGTTTTGACCGAGCGAGAAGTCATTGGGAGACTTGACTTGGTCAAAGTGGGCCCCATGACTTGGTCAAATATGTTTGGATTTTAGTGTGGTTGGGTTGACAGGGTCAAACCACACTTAAGCTTCCCTAATGCTAGCTTAAACCCTAATTAACCTAGCTTAGCCTAATCTAAGTGTGGGGATTATATATAAGTGAGCTAAAAAAATATCTCCCCACTATTCATCATCTTCCCCATTTGATTTTCTCTCTCCCCCTCTCTCTTTTTCAACCATATGACCTAGCTAGAGGGCTTGGATCCAAAAACCCTAAGAAGAGAAAGGAAAGGTGAGCTCCTGATCTATCCCCCGGTGGTCTCGGATTCGAGTTCCCACTTATTTGACCCCCTCTAACTCCCTCTTTTCTCCTCAGATTTCAGCCCCTTTGAAGGCTGAAAGAGATCTAGGTGGTGGTGGTCTTTGGGGAGGTGTTTCGGTGCCCGAAGAGCTCCCGGTCCCCTTCCCTTCCTTTCCTCTCCTAGGGTAAGCTCTTTTTCCTTCCTTTTCTTGCTTAGATGCATGTTAGGAGGGTGGTTTTGAGTGTTGGTGGCTGTTGGTGGCGGTTGGGGGCGGTTGGAGGCCATTGGTGGCCGGTGAGGGGTGGTAGGGTGGCTCGGACAAGGTGGTTGACTGTCTCGGGTAGGATGGCAGCACAGGCAGCGCAGGGCTGGGCGCTGTCAGGCGTGCGCGCGGGCGTGCGCACGGGCGTGTGCGCGGGTGGAGCAGGGGTGTTCGGGTGCTGCGCGCTGGGCGCCGTGCGGGGGCGTGCGCGCGGGGCGCTGCTCGAGGCGCAGTGCGTGCCGTGCGCGCGGGGCCGCGTGCGGGTGCTGCGCTCAGGGCGCCGAGCGGGTGGTGTGCGGGTGCTGCGCAGGGGGCGCAGTGCGCGCAGGGCGAGAAGGCTGTGCGCGCGCGGTGAGGCGAGCCGGTGGTGCGCGCGGGGCGAGGCGATTGGGCGCTGGGCGTGCGGGTGTGTGCGCGGTTGCTGCGCTGGGGCGCAGTGAGCGCGCGGGGCACCAGTGGGGGGCTCGACGGGGTGTCCGGGAGTGCGGGCTGGGCTCGGCCGTGCGACTGGGCGTGGGCTGGGGCGCGGCTGTGCGCCTGGGTCGGGTGGCTGTGCGAGCGGCTGCCCGGGGGTGCGGGAGTGAGTCGGGGTGCTCAAGCTCGCGTGCGTACGGGCTGTATGTACGTTTGCCCGAGTGTTGTGTATTTTTATTGTATTTTTGGATTTATTTGTGTATTTTACTCACCGAATTGGTTACCCTATTTGCAGATCTTGACGGACGGTCGCGCGACGACCCGGTTGTTGGTGAGTGGGACAACCCAACCCAGTTGGGAGGCGCTATATGCACTTGGGCGTATACCGTCCTCCCCTGGGGCACCATAGTTAATATTAACTGATTAATATGTAATCTGTGCAAGCATGATTAGTGTGTAGAATGCATGCCACCCTAGACTTGTATGTTAGGGACTTGCACCCTTAGGATTTGTGTATGAGCCGTGCATCCTGTCACCCTGTTCTCATGCTAGGAAGCCTCGGCCTATGCATGTGTCCTACTAGTTTAATTTATTAAATTAAATGCTAGCATATGATTATTTGCATGTCTTAGATAATATTATAGGGAGGGCCTTGCAAGGTCAACATTGAGACGCGTACTAGGGTCCTCCGTGTTCCTTGTTTGGTTGTCGGGATGTCCTATATCGGGACCTCACGCTGCCCTCCCAAGGTTTCTTTCCCAATGATATTATAACCCTCGTTAATTATTATCAATATGTTCCCCGCATCTTAGTTATGTGCCCTGGAGGAATTCTGAAGAATTCATGACATTAGAGTTGTTGAGATGTGTTGTCTGCGGATCCGAGTGGATCATATGCGTATGGATAGGCTGTTCTGTTCCCTTCGTTGGATCCGTGTAGAGACTGCCCCGGCGTTAGAAAGGTTGTCCCGTGGAGGGCTCCCATCAGTAGACACCTCCTGATTTGGGACGGACTGTGCTGAATGTGGGAGTGGCCAAACGGCCTACGGAGTGGGGAGAGACTACCGGTGGACCAAGGGTGACCAACAGCCTAGTCAGTCCCAATATCCTATGTCACCTATTGAGGGGTGAGGGTGTGGTGGGTCGGCGATGTAGCGACCCACTGGTTTGTAAGTCCCAATATCCTATGTCACCTATTGAGGGGTGAGGGTGAGGGTGGTGTAGTGGGTTGGCGATAGCGACCCACTGGATTTGTGTAGTTTCCTGCCACTTTGAGGCTTGAATAATGGATTTGTGGTTAATAATATCTGGTGGTTAATATAAATTGTGATGCATGGGTTGTGCTGTTCACTGAGTGTGTGGCTCACCCCTCGCATAATATTTTCTCCAGTGTCATCTGAGTCGGATCTGGAGGAGGAGCTCCCCGAGGGACTTCATCAGTAGCGGAGTAGCGCCACATCCCGCGAGTATCAGAGGCTATCAGCATTCCTTTTGCTTGTATGTATTATATTCCGTGCTTGGGCACGCGTTTGTATTGTATTTGGATGTCATTGTATATATTGGCTCTCACAGGACAGTTGATTATGTATCGAGTCTGTAATATGTCTTTGAATTACAGATTCAGTCTTTTTAGCTTCCGCTATTTGTGTATATATCATGTCAGCCTCTTTATTGTCTGTGTTGTCATTTTTACCTGTTGTGTGAGTATGTTATTGAACTCCTGTTTAGACTGATATCATATATACACTTGCCGCGTCCCGGGGATGGCCGCCCTGGGGCGTGACAAAAGTTTGTATCAGAGCCTGGTCCTGTCAGAGCCTGGTCCTGTCAGAGCCAATGGTCTTCTTTTTCGTAGAGATGAGTCCTAGGATTTCTGTATGAGTATTCTGATCCTAGTGTCTGGTTTTCTTAGGTTGCTGATATGCCTCCTCGCAGAGGACGGCGCGGACATGGTCCCTCTCGACCTTTGGAGGTTTCCGGACCTACTAGAGGCGAGGATGCTACTAGAGAGTCCACGGCTGTGAGGCCAGGATCGGCGCAGGAGCCTCCCGCATGGGAACGTGCGTTCGCTCGGATAGCGGATTTGGTGGAGACTCAGACCAAGGCGCTGGAGGCCCAGACTAGAGTGTTGGTAGAGCAGGCGCGGGAGATCCAGGAGCTGAGGGCGGCCCGTGATGCAGTTCCACAGGTCCCCTTGGTGGCAGATCCGCCTGTGGTACCCGAAGTACCCCCAGTCCCCGTGGTGGTTCCGACGGTGAGAGTTCAGGATCCCCTGGAGAGGGAGGTGGAGCTAGAGGCTGCAGCGCGAGTGCAGCAGAGTGGCCTCGCAGCCTTTCTGAAGCTCCACTCTCTCGAGTTTCATGGCCAGATGGCGGATCCCCTTGCCCCAGAGCGTTGGTTCATGGAGGTGGATACGATCTTCTCGACCATGCACTACACCGATCGCCAGCGAGTCTCCCTGGCCACCTTCATGCTGAAGGGTAGCGCTGCCGACTGGTGGGCTACCCGAGTGGTGGACATCCCCGAGGGAGTGGAGCAGCTTCTATGGGCAGGATTCCGGAGGTATTTCCTGGAGGAGTACTTCCCGTTCTCGACGCGGCAGATCGTGATGCAGGAGTTCGAGCAGCTGACTCAAGGCTCCATGTCTGTCGCTGACTACTCCACGCGCTTCACGAGGCTTTCCAGATTCGCTCCAGCCTTGGTAATGGATGAGGAGACGCGGTGCCGCCGTTTCGAGCTTGGTCTCTGCAGCGCCATTCGGGTGCATGTCTCCTCCCAGGCTTTCTCGAGGTTCTCGGACTTGGTGTCTCGGGCGAAGACAGTCGAGCGAGACCTCGGGATCCTCGTGAGGGTTCCGACCCCTTCTGCAGATCAGAGTCCTCCCAGGAGCCAGGACCAGGGACAGCGCAAGAAGAAGAGGCCCCGCTTTGATCAGTTAGCGGCTGCCTCTCCTCCAGCAGATGTGGTGCCAGTGCAAGGTTCAGCACCTATTGCGGCAGTGCCAATCCAGGCCTGGTGACCGGAGACGCGGCGCTGCTACCACTGTCAGCGCATCGGGCATATCTCGTATAATTGCCCAGATGCTGATCGACCCCGTGTGCAGCCTGCGAGGTGTGCCCATGCTCCTCAGCCGCGGTTTGTTCAGGGCAGAGTTGCAGCTCTTTCGACCGAGGAGGCGCAGGTTCCGGGTATCATGGTCCGAGGTAATGTTTTTTTTTCCCAACTCCCTATAAATATTTATGTGTTGATTGCGGTTAAGCATGTGTGTGATGTCTCGATGATCGGGTATCGAGAGTGGTCGTTCGAGTTAAGGAGGCCAGGTTGTAGTCGTCCTGGCAGAAGACTCCCATCCGTAGGTACAGCCGATGCAGTCGGAGGGGTACTGATTGTGGGAGTATGCCAGGTAGGGGCTACCCGGGAAAGGATTAATGAATGATGTCGCGAGCGTGGAATCGTTCTCCCCTTCGTCGGATCCGATGCAGGGACTCCTCAGCGTTAGAAAGACCTTCCTGACAGAGGGCTCCCATCAGTAGGCACCTCCTGATTTGGGTTTGGACTGTGCTGAATTGTGGGAGCGGACCAGGCGGCCTACGGTGTGGAGGAGAGGCTACCGGTGGACCAGGGGTGAAGAGCAGTCTAAGTCTCTCCCAAAGTCCCAATATGTCTCCTTTCGGGAGTGAGGGTGTGGATGAGGCGAAGACGCGTCGCCTCGTGACCCAATTGTTGTTCGACCATTCCCAAGGATGTTGGGTCCGGTCTTGTGATGGATGTTGAAGGATATCGGTGGGTGATTATCTAGATGTAGATGATCCAGTGAGGTTGGTAGTGTTCTTTAAGGGTGATGTCTTCTTCTAGTGTTCCTTTTCTGGTTTAAGGGGCCGTGTGAGGTCAGCGTTGAGACCCGGGCTAGGGTACTCCGTGTTCCTTGTTTGGTTGTCGGGGTATCCTATATCAGGACCTCATGGTGCCCTCCCAAGGTTTCTTTTCCCAGTCAAGGAATACCCTGGAAGCATCAGCTGATGGTGGTTTAAGTGCGAGTTTTGGTTGGAGCGTATGGTTTTTCTGGGCCACGTGAATTTCTGGCGAGGGCATATCTGTGGACCCGGTCAAGACGCTCGCTGTGTCAATTGGCGTCGACCGTCGAACCCTGCAGAGATTCAGAGCTTTCTGGGCTTGGCGGGTTATTGTGGGAGGTTTGTCGAGGGTTCTCGAGGATAGCTGTACCTCCTAACCGCCTCGCTTGGAAGGATGTCCGGTTCGAATGGTCCCCGTCTTGCGAGGAGAGCTTCCTGGAGTTTAAGCGAAGGCTCACCTCAGCGCCAGTTCTTACCCTTCCGTCTGGGAGGGGTGGGTTCGCAGTGTGCTCCGAGGCATCGCGGTTGGGTGTAGGTTGTGTCCACGATCCTGCTCCCGTCATCCCGTTCGAGCCGCTCGTCTTCGAGCCAGACTTGTCATTCGTCGAGCAGTTGATTTAGATCGTGGACCACCGCGAGAAAGGGCTCCGCACCAAGACCGTCCAGTTGGTCAAGGTGCGATGGCAGCACCGTTCCGGTGCTGAGGCCATTTGGGAGCTCGAGGATGCCTTGCGTGACGCGTATCCGCATCTCTTCCCTTCCTAGATGTTTTTGTATTTATTTTGAGGACAAAATTTCCTAAGGGGGGAAGAATGTTATATATGTGTCACTTTTAACCTTCTGGTCACCATTGGGACATTCTGGCAGTTTTTCGTTTTCGTTTTTCGATCGGAACCGCTAAAATTTTGGACTGTTAGCTATCGCCCTGAGGTTGAGGGCTCCGATTGAAAATCTAACTGCATATTATGTGTCCTGGTGCCATTCCAAGCCGCTCACGAAAATTTCATCGAATTCCGGTAACGTTTCAGAATTTCACAGTTCCGAAGCGTATCCGGGTTTTGACCGAGCGAGAAGTCAGTGGGAGACTTGACTTGGTCAAAGTGGTGACTTGGTCAAAGTGGGTCCCATGACTTGGTCAAATATGTTTGGATTTTAGTGTGGTTGGGTTGACTAGGGTCAAACCACACTTAAGCCTCCCTAATCCTAGCTTAAACCCTAATTAACCTAGGTTAGCCTAATCTAAGTGTGGGGATTATATATAAGTGAGCTAAAAATATCTCCCCACTATTCATCATCTTCCCCATTTGATTTTCTCTCTCCCTCTCTCTCTTTTTCTCCCATATGACCTAGCTAGAGGGCTTGGATCCAAAAACCCAAAGAAGAGAAAGGAAAGGTGAGCTCCTGATCTATCCCCCGGTGGTCTCGGATTCGAGTTCCCACTTATTTGACCCCCTCTAACTCCCTCTTTTCTCCTCAGATTTCAGCCCCTTTGAAGGCTGAAAGAGATCTAGGTGGTGGTGGTCTTTGGGGAGGTGTTTCGGTGCCCGAAGAGCTCCCGGTCCCCTTCCCTTCCTTTCCTCTCCTAGGGTAAGCTCTTTTTCCTTCCTTTTCTTGCTTAGATGCATGTTTTGAGTGCTGGTGGCTGTTGGTGGCGGTTGGTGGCGGTTGGAGGCCATTGGTGGCCGGTGGGGGTGGTAGAGTGGCTCGGGTAGGGTGGTAGGTTGGCTCGGGCGGGCTGGCAGCGCAGGCAGGCAGGGTGACAGGCGCAGGGCTGGGCGCTGTCGGGCGTGCGCGCGGGTGGAGCAGGGGTGTTCGGGTGCTGCGCGCTGGGCGCCGTGCTGGGCGCTGCGCGAGGCGCAGTGCGTGCGTGCGCGCGAGGCCGCGTGCGGGTGCTGTGCGCAGGGCACCGAGCGGGTGGTGTGCGGGTGCTGCGCAGGGGGCGCAGTGCGCGCAGGGCGAGCAAGCTGTGCGCGCGCGGTGAGGCGAGCCGGTGGTGCGCGCGGGGCGAGGCGATGGGGCGCTGGGCGTGCGGGTGTGCGCGCGGGTTGCTGCGCTGGGGCGCTGTGAGCGCGCGGTGCACCAGTGGGGGGCTCGGCGGGGTGTCCGGGCGTGCGGGCTGGGCTCGCCGTGCGTCTGGGCGCGCGGGCCGGGGCTCGGCTGTGCGCCTGGGTTGGGTGGCTGTGCGTACGGCTGCCCGGGGTTTCGGGAGTGAGTCGGGGTGCTCGGGCTCGCGTGCGTACGGGCCGTATGTACGTTTGCCCGAGTGTTGTGTATTTTACTCACCGAATTGGTTACCCTATTTTGCAGATCTTGACGGACGGTCGCGTGACGACCGGTTGTTGGTGAGTGGGACAACCTAACCCAGTAGGGAGGCGCTATATGTACTTGGGAGTGTACCGTCCTCCCCGGGGGCACCGTAGTTAATATTAACTGATTAATATGTAATTTGTGCAAGCATGATTAGTGTGTAGAATGCATGCCACTCTAGACTTGTATGTTAGGGACTTGCACCCTTAGGATATGTGTAAGAGCCGTACATCCTGTCACCCTGTTCTCATGCTAGGAAGCCTCGGCCTATGCATGTGTCCTACTAGTTTAATTTATTAAATTAAATGCTAGCATATGATTATTTGCATGTTTAGATAATATTATAGGGAGGGGCCTTGCAAGGTCAACATTGAGACGCGTACTAGGGTTCTCCGTGTTCATTGTTTGGTTGTCGGGATGTCCTATATCGGGACCTCACGCTGCCCTCCCAAGGTTTCTTTTCCCAATAATTTATAACCCTCGTTAATTATTATCAATATGTTCCCCGCATCTTGGTTATGTGCCCTGGAGGAATTCTGAAGAATTCATGACATTAGAGTTGTTGAGATGTGTTGTCGGCGGATCTGAGTGGATCATATGCGTATGGATAGGCTGTTCTGTTCCCTTCGTTGGATCCGTGTAGAGACTGCCCCAGCGTTAGAAAGGCTGTCCCGTGAAGGGGCTCCCATCAGTAGGCACCTCCTGATTTGGGACGGACTGTGCTGAATGTGGGAGTGGCCAAACGGCCTACGGAGTGGGGAGAGACTATCGGTGGACCAAGGGTGACCAACAGCCTAGTCAGTCCTAATATCCTATGTCACCATATTGAGGGGTGAGGGTGAGGGTGTGGTGGGTCGGCGATGTAGCGACCCACTGGTTTGTAAGTCCCAATATCCTATGTCACCTATTGAGGGGTGAGGGTGAGGGTGAGGGTGTAGTGGGTTGGCGATAGCGACCCACTGGATTTGTGTAGTTCCTGCCATTTTGTGGCTTGAATAATGAGTTTGTGGTTAATAATATCTGGTGGTTAATATAAATTGTGATGCATGGGTTGTGTGTTCACTAAGTGTGTGGCTCACCCCTCGCATAATATTTTCTCCAGTGTCATCTGAGTCGGATCTGGAGGAGGAGCTCCCCGAGGGACTTCATCAGTAGCGGAGTAGCGCCACGTCTCGCGAGTATCAGAGGCTATCCGCATCCCTTTTGATTGTATGTATTATATTCCGTGCTTGGGCACGCGTTTGTATTATATTTGGATGTCATTGTATATATTGGCTCTCACAGGACAGTTGATTGTGTATCGAGTCTGTAATATGTCTTTGAATTACAGATTCAGTCTTTTTAGCTTCCGCTATTTGTGTATATATCATGTCAGCCTCTCTGTTGTCATTTTTAGCTGTGTGTGAGTATGTTATTGAACTCCTGTTTAGACTGATATCATATATACACTTGTCGCGTCCCGGAGACGGCCGCCCTGGGGCGTGACAATAGATGCCCCTTCTCCTGTTCTTTTGAATTGTTGAGAGAGCCGGAGATCTGAAAAATCGCCTCGCCTCCGTCTTTTGGAGGTCAAGGATTTGGTTGCCTGTCTCCTCGGGATTCTCTAATCCATTCAGGATTTGACGGCCGATTTGCTACGTCAGCCTTAATGGCGCGTGGCCTTCCGTGGTCTTTCCTTAGAAAACCCAAACGTCAGCGTCCCTTCGGTTTTTTTGAAAACCTATTTTTTGAGGCATTGATTACCCCTCAGTATCTGCAGCGAATAAGTGCTGCCATCTTTTCGAAGCGTCGTCTCAGTAGTATATAAGGGCAAGGTGAGATGCACCATTCCACCCCATCTCATCCTCTTCTCTCTATTCTTCCTTTTGAATCTTGAATACCCCATGGATAAAACCACTATCATCGAGAGAATTGCTGTCACTGCAGCCCTTCACAGAGAGTTGGGTATTTCCTCAGACTACATGATAAACGTGTCGGTTGAGGATGATGTCCTCACTCTCTACCTTGACACCGTTCTCCTCCATCCGAGCTATTTCATGGATGAGGGTCTCTCTCTCCCTCTTCCACACTTGGTGGCAGAGTTTCTTGACTTCTTTGGCCTCCACGCCATCTTGGTCGTCCCCAACGTGTACCGCATCATGATGTGTGTGGTCGCGTTGGGGAGGACAAGAGTTGAACTTAGCCTAACAGAGATTCGCTAAATCTATCAGGTCAAGGCTTCGACCTCGGGGAGATCCCCATCTTTCTACATCACCCACCGGGCTAGGGTGCCAGAGCTGGTTCTTGGCATGTCCCAGGGTGATATCTTCAACTGGTAGGATCGCCGGATTCGGGTATGGGGTCCCTAGATGCCAACGGTTGGGACTTAAAGAATCTCCACTTGTGTCGTCCTTAGAGTCCGAAGGTGGATACCCTAGGCTGAAGGTCGAGGAGGTGAACATGGGTGACATTTCCCGGGTGATGGAGCACCCGAACCAGTTATGGTGGGAGCTTCTTGGATTGGAGGAACCGAGACGTGCGCCAACCGAGGCGAGGTTTCTTGCCGGTGTGGTTGAGTCTACCGATGGCCTGGGTTCGGTCCCCTATCCTTCTGCTCTGATCGAAGGGACGCGGCAGCGCTCTCTGAGGCTCCTTCAGTTGGGTTCTAGATCATGTTCCATTGCCCCACTGGTGGACGTCACCTCTTTGCTGCCGCCCTCTATTCGATCTTCTTCCTCCTCATCGTCTTCCTCTTCTTCTTCTTCATCGTCTGCTCCCCTTGGGGATACTGTTCCTCCCACCGGTGACTTTAATCTTGGTTCCACGCCCCCGGTGACCCCTGATGCTGGTGCGGATGCTGCTTCTACTCTGGAAGATCGTCTTCTGGACGTCGATCTCCCTCTGACGGGTTCATCCAGGAATTTGCAAGCTTCAACAGACACTGCCTTCATTTCCTTGAACCGCTAGATGTGAGAGCTTCGAGAAGCTTGCGTGGGTGCTGAGGAGGAACATCTCTTGGAGTTTATCAGTGGATACAGTCTGGGCTATGCTGACCATTCGTGTGGTTTTCGAGAGATGAGCAACGAGGAGATGCCCATGTAGCATCGAGCTGCGAGGGATGAGAGATCTCGCGGGAGGAAACGAGCAGGAGACAGAGCAGAGAGATGACTATCCTAGACTAATTTTTTTTATATGTAATCTTTATTCAATAGATGAATAAAAAATTACTTTTTGGATCAACCTTGCTCTTGTCTTGTGTGCTCGTGTCTTTAGTCAAGTCCCAAATGAACATAGACTAATCTTCTCGTTATATGCTTCCATTTTCACGCCATAGCGCCTCAAAAACTAAGTGTAGAGGTAAAAATCCTCACCGCGACACGTGTCATATCAGTGGTAATGTGTTACACCAAGACAGACGTGGGCCTATCATGGGACCCGTAAATCCGAGTTTCAATCCTTGATCATGATGACTCTCCCAAATGTACTGGCACGACTAGATCCAGTGTTTAGTTGGGTGGTCGGGCATCTGGAGACGAGTAGTCCAAGGCACGACCAAACATGAGGTCTGGTCGACATTACTCCTCGAAGGCGAGTAATCTAAGGCACGACCAAACATGAGATCTGATCGGTCGACTTTACTCCTCGAAGGCGAGTAGTCTAAGGCACGACCAGACATGAGGTCTGGTTGGTCGACCTTACTCCTCGAAGGCGAGTAATCTAAGGCACGACCAGACATGAGGTCTGGTTGGTCGACCTTACTCCTCAAAGGCATAATGTGAAACGTACGGGCGAGCACATCAAGAGACCCCAAGCAAGATGAAGAAATGGTCAGAAGACCACTAACGCCTGTAACTGCCAATGTAGCATTTAAGGCCCATTACCAACAGAACATGGGTAGTCAAGGACCGACATGGAGCGTAAATGCTAGGGGTGTTTCCCTGGAAAAAAAGCCCACTAAACACTTAGTGGCAAGGCGGTTACAAGGGTAATAAAGGAACTACGTGTGACTTGATCCCTAAGGGGTATGTAGGCAGCCTATAAAGAGGTCACGCGCTCAGCACTTTAGAGGCACAGTCAAGCAAGGTCAAAAAAGTTATCCATTGAGTCAAGCACAATCATTGTGCGTCATTTGTGTTATTTCCTATACAGCCATTGAGAAAATTGAAGCATAGCTATAAGAATTCATATTGCTTGAGTTCTTTTTTCCCAAGAAATTTACAAATTTAACTGAATGGGGAAAATATCCACCTCAATTTGGCGCCGTCTGTGGGACACGAAACAAAAAGGCTAGTGTCTGCAATGTCAGGTCCGAGTGACACCAATGTATGAGGACGACAGAAAAAAAATGTTCTCCCATCCAATGATGCCGACAGCTCACCGGAAACCTTGGCCAGTCAAGTACAGGGCCTAAGGCGGGTAATGGAGTCCATGCAAGAAACTCTATTTACCCGTCTGCAATGGTCGATGCAGCAGATGATCGAAGCCTCGATGCAATAGTTCTATACGAACATGGATCGACAATAGCCAGTCCAGGAAGAAATCCGGCCACCACCTCCTGTACGGCCCAAACCCCCTGACCATCAATGCTGAAGGGTCGGAGGGAAGTACCTCTTCCTCCAATTAGAGGCAGCGGTCCCCGCGGCGTTCGCGCACCCCTCAAGCGGGTCGACGACTTCATGAAGAACAGAGGCGCAGACGCTCACCTCATGGAGAACACTCTGGAGGACGGGAGGCCTCTCGGAGGCAAACGCACCAAGGGCGATCGGCCTTACGTGAAGTCTCGGAAGGACGTCAGTATAATTCTCCACCCGCCATCGAGTCGGGGGAGTGGTCGCGTAGCCTCATTACGCCTTGCGTTCTGAGATACGGCGCGTTCCGAATCACGAGATGATGGAGCACGCAATACGGGGATTTGCCTCCCCGTTTTGCACAAAGATTCTCAGAGAACGACTTCCCCAGAAGTTCGTTCAGCCCAAATTCAAGCTATACAATGGCACGACGGATCCCTATGATCATATCTTGGCGTTCCGACATTCGATGGCATTGTATGAGCTCTATGATGGGCTTATGTGCCGCCACTTCCCCTCCAGCTTGGAAGGGGCTGCTTTGACCTGGTTCCATCTCCTTCCCCCTGTGACAATCAGAACTTTCTAGGAGCTCGGCACTATGTGTCACGCCCCAGGGCAGCCGTCCCCAAGATGTGGCAATAATAAATATCAGCTATCAATACCTGAGGTCAATAAGGACACCAACAACAATACACAAGGCGGCAAAGCAAGATAATGATAACTGATTGAAAAGCGGAAGCATAATATATAACAATGTCTGTAAATCAAAAACATTATTACAGACCCGTATACACAATCAATGTCCTTTGAAAGCCAAGTCTAGACCAAAGAAAATACAACCTGTGCCACATGCACGATTTACAAAGCATAAATGACTCCAGGAATGCTGACAGCCTCGCACACGCCACCCGCGGGCAGAACACTCCACGCCCATAAGACCACGCCACAGGAAAGCTCCAGCTCCACGCCCAACACTGCCCCTGAAAAGAAACAGTTGCGAGGGGTGAGCTACAAGCTCAGTGAGTGGCTGGAAACCAATCACCATTCTACAGTTCAATACATAATCAATTTCCTTTCAAGGAAAACATGGGTAGAAACCCAATGGATAACTGGGTCACGCGACGGCGCGACCAACCTCACCCCCACCCTCACTCCCGGAGGGAGTCTTTTGGGACTTATGGGGAGAGACCATACCGTCGGTCGAAGAGACCCGGATTTACTGGTCTAGGGACCTCGTGCATCCCATCCGACGAGATCTGCAAGGTAGGGGCATCGAATTGGTGAGAAACAACACAATTTACACATAGAAATCATTAGAAATACTCAATACTCGGACAAGCATGCATACGGACTCGCACGCATGCGAGCACGCACGTACGCACGCGAGTTCGAGTGCCCCGACACCTACCCCAACACTTGGGCAGCCATACGCATGGCCCCTTGCAAGGTAGGGGGGATTGGAATCAAACCACTCACCTTACAACCCGGGACCTCGCGCATCCCATCCGATGAGATCTGCAAGGTAGGGGCATCGAACTGGTGAGAAACAACACAATTTACACATAGAAATCATTAGAAATACTCAATACTCGGACAGGCATGCATACGGACTCGCACGCATGCGAGCACGCACGTACGCACGCGAGTCCGAGTGCCCCGACACCAACCCCAACACTTGGGCAGCCATACGCATGGCCCCTTGCACGCGCACGCACGAATGCGCACGCACGCATGCACCCCCCGCACGCACGCATGGCCCCCCCACGCACGCGGGCGCGCGCGAGCATGCGCGAGCGTGCGGCAGCGCGCAATGCGCGTCCAGCCCACGCGCCCTCGCGCAGCACCCCGCGCACGCCCCAGCACGCGTGCGCACGCCCCATCACGTGCACGCACGCGCGCGCACGCACTTGTCCCCAGCTCCGCGCCCAGGCGCATGCCCAGGCGAGCGCCAGCGCTTGCGCGCACCCGCGCACAAGCGCGCACGGTGCGCGCAAGCGCGCACGCGTCCGCGCGCGTTTGCGCGCTTGCCAGCGCCTGCCAGCGCCCGCCTGCGCGCGCACGAGCGCAGACTGAGCCCCGCGCGCACCCAGCCCCTCCTAACCCCATTTTAACCCTTCCCAACCCCTCACACACACCCTAACCCCTATGCATAGCATGCATGACTTCCCCAAGCATCCCAACAACCCTAAAAATAAAAAAGAAGGGGAAGAGGACTTACCAAAAGAGGGAAATGGAAAGGGGGAGGTGCGGGCCTCTCGACGCGCCCACGGCCACCTCAACCACCACCACCACCACCACCTCTTCAACCTCCTCAGCCCTCCCATGGCTGCAAATCAGGGGGGGGGGAGATCATGCAAGGGAACTTGAGAGAGGGGAGATCAACAACAACAATACATGAACCAACCTTCTCTTCTTCCTTCACCTCCTCCTTCTCTTCTTCTCTTTGAGACATTTAAACAAACACTTGAGGGGCTTTGTGTGTGAAAGAGAGAAAGGGAGCTCAAGATGTAGGCGTGGAAGTGAGAGGGAGAGAGAGAGAGAGGAGATATTTGTTGCACACAAATATCTAAAAAGGATGGAAATGACCTAGTCGCCCTTTGACTAGAAATTCTGCGCAAGCTTCACTAGAACAGCCATAACCTCCTCGATATAGCTCCGAATTGCACAATTCCAAGTCCGATGGAAAGCCAAGAATATTATCTACAACTTTCATGTTCATGCCAATATCAATAATCTCTCCAGCTATTCCGAAATTAGAGCTAAACATCGAGCAGGGCTGCTGCCAGAATTTCCCTCCCCGGGGTATACTTGGAAAAATACCCATAACTTTTACTACAAGAATCCAGTTGATCTAATTCCACTTTTGTACGAAAGCTAACTCAAAACTGGACATCTCATAATAAAATCATATTTAAACCTCTTCATCTTGGATTTTAACGAAATCAAATCCAAATAGAAATTGGAAATACATAACTTCTAGGAAAAATAATTATGTAGCCAAATTTTTCAAACAGAGCGCTCCAAATGACACAGGCACAACATTTTTCAAACAGAGCGATCCAAATGGAAGACCGAAAGTATCATGCATAGAACTTTTGCTCCCAAGCGGTCTTTGCACCGGACTGGCGCTACCAACACACTATAATCAAAGGAACGGTCTTAGCGTGGAGCCTCTTCTCATGCTTGTCCTGGACCTCGATCCACTGCTCCATGAACGACAAATCCACCTCGAGGATGAGGCGATCGAACAGAATGACATGAGCAGGATCGTGGACATAACGCCTCGGCCATTGGACAAGGACGACGTCGTGGGCATGAGCCAGCTGTGGGGGAAAGGCTACATGATAAGCCACCTCCCCAATCCACTCAATGACGAGGAATGGTCCCATTAAAGAGCAAACTCAGCTTGCCCCGAACGTCGAAACAGAGGGTGCCCTTTTACCAGTACACCTTCTTGAAAATATGGTTACCAAACCCAAAGGTAAGCCCCTAGCGACAATGACCTGGGTAGCCCTTCTATCGGTTCTGGGAGGTGCAGATGTACACACGAACCAACCTGGCCACCGCAAGGTCAAACAACTAATTTATGGCCCCTCCAACTAACGCTCCTCAACCGTCCCATAACAAGGGAGGTATAAAACTGCGCCTGTAGAGTGCCTTTCACAGATCCATCTGGGTGCTCGAATGGCAGTCGTCTTGCAGGCATACCCCAACAAATGGGTGGTGCCTCACCCAACTGCCCTCATCATTGAGCACGCAGGCACTTAGCATGTCCTCCAAGGTCTGAATTGTCCTCTTTGTCTGGCTGTCCATCGGCGATGAAACGCTATACTTAAATGGAGGCTCGCGCCAAAGGCTGCGCCACAACCTCAAGGTAACCCTCGCGTCTCAACCGAAAATAGCGCCGACTAGAGTGCCATGAAGACGAACAATCGCGAAGGTGAAAACCCACGTCAAGGCATCCAGAGACTCAATCAGTTGGATAGGGAGGGAAGCGCAGACTTAGTCAGTCGGTTAATGATCACCTAGACGGCGTCGTGACCCGAACATGACATTAACGAGTATGTAACAATCCCTGATAACCCACTCCCACGTCCACTGAGGAATCTCGATGGACTGACGCTTTCCACTCAATGATGATTCTCAAACTTTGCCTGAGGGCATGCCGACCTTGGGAAACAAGGTCACCTACATCATCCTTTTCATCGCACTACTAGCAATCTCAATGCAGACTACCCCAAAGTAGTCCACGAAAGTCTAATAAACTTTTGAGATTCACGAAAGCATTCGGCGCATTCGTCAACCGCGACGGCAGTACTTAAAACTCGTAGTGCCTGAATGGTCACGAAAGGCCATCTACGGGATGTCCAACTCTCGGATCTCTGACTTGTGGTACCCTTGTGCGAAGATTGATCTAACAGAAGACAGTCGCTCCCAGAGCTAGTCAAACAGATCATCGATTCGCGGCAGGGTAATTGATCTTCAACCTCCACGGGGAGATCAAAACAACACCACGAACAATTAAGTCCAGATTCTGCTCCTCGAGCATGGCTGGCGCTCATGATAACACTTACACACTTGGTAAGCCGCTCAACCGCGCTTAATCCACAAGTCACGCAATAAGGGGTCGTCGAACCTCGACAATGCCTATGCGACGTTATCTATCCGATAGAGCGGTTGAGTCCCATCACGAACGCTAGCATCGCGTCTCCTTATTCGCGACCAATGTGGGGCAAAACGCGATAGTATCCACAACTGTGCTTCACATGCCGCCAGAGATAGGTCGCTCATCTACAACCATTGGAACTCCAGCATCCTGCACTCCATGGGCAGATTCATCACGGGGAGTCCACGCTCTCGACATCATTTAGCAGCACTCTCCCGGTGTGGCCTCTACCTGGTAGCCTCCCAAGCCCGCTATCTCTGCCATATGGGCGCACCAACAAGCATAGCATCTGGGAGCACCTCACAGGGCTCTGGCCTCAACCGGGCAGCTACAACGCACAATGATATATCGAAGCGACTCCAGATGCCACTATGGAACCCTGTCCACTAGCGATCGCCCACTGAGCTGCAATAGGACGCACCCAATCCCGATCGTACGCATCACCACTCGCTACAGCACCTTCCAAGTGAGAGGGAAAAATCCACCATCAATTTGATGCTTCAAAGGTAGTCCTTGACTGGGAAAAGAACCTTGGGAGGGCACCATGAGGTCCCGATATAGGATATCCCGACAACCAAACAAGGAACACGGAGTACCCTAGCCTGGGTCTCAACGCTGACCCTGCAAGGCCCCTTAATCCTGAGTAGGAAGACTAGAAGAAGACATCATCCCTTAATGAGCAATACGCCACATCCTCAACACTTTACACTGGCGCCGCACGCGAACTCAATGGTTACCAGCAATACTGATACACGGGAAAGAGCTCCATTATCGAGACGCAATCCATACCTTAGAAATTGCAACCAATTCATTACTATCACACTACGGGCATAAATCTCCTACCCAAGCCTTAATCCCGCACAAGAGATCTAACAATTGACCCTAACCAGTCAACCCAGTCGACAACTTAAGGGTGGGTCCAGGGGTCACGTCCACGTCAACGGATGCGAGGAGGCATGTCAGCAACCTAAGATAACTTCTAAAACAAGAGTACTCGAATGACAATCCTACGACTCATCATCTATACGACTAGACTTAGGCTCTGACAGGACCAGGCTCTGATACCAACTTTTGTCACGCCCCAGGGCGGCCGTCCCCGAGACGTGGCAATAATAAATATCAGCTATCAATACCTGAGGTCAATAAGGACACCAACAACAATACACAAGGCGGCAAAGCAAGATAATGATAACTGACTGAAAAGCGGAAGCATAATATATAACAATGTCTGTAAATCAAAAACATTATTACAGACCCGAATACACAATCAATGTCCTGTGAAAGCCAAGTCTAGACCAAAGAAAATACAACCTGTGCCACATGCACGATTTACAAAGCATAAATGACTCTAGGAATGCTGACAGCCTCGCACACGCCACCCACCGGCAGAACGCTCCACGCCCACAAGACCACGCCACAGGAAAGCTCCAGCTCCACGCCCAACACTGCCCCTGAAAAGAAACAGTATGCGAGGGGTGAGCTACAAGCTCAGTGAGTGGCTGGAAACCAATCACCATTCTACAGTTCAATACATAATCAATTTCCTTTCAAGGAAAACATGGGTAGAAACCCAATGGATAACTGGGTCACGCGGCGGCGCGACCAACCTCACCCCCACCCTCACTCCCGGAGGGAGTCTTTTGGGACTTATGGGGAGAGACCATATCGTCGGTCGAAAAGACCCAGATTTACTGGTCTAGGGACCATACTGTCGGTCGAAGAGACCCGGATTTACTGGTCTAGAGACCATACCGTCGGTCGAAGAGACCCGGATTTACTGGTCTACCCAACACTACTGGATCATCTACATCTAGATAATCACCCAACAATGCCCTTGAACATCGATCACGAGACCGGACAAAACAACTATGGGAACGGTCGAACAACGAATGGGTCACGAGGCGATGTGTCTTCTCCTCATCCACACCCTCACTCCAGAAAGGAGACATCTTGGGACTTTGGGAAGAGACTTAGACTGCTCTACACCCCTGGTCCACCCGGTAGCCTCTCCCACCCTTGTGGCCTCCGCCTAGTCCTCTGACATGTATAGCCAACACCGGGGAGGTCCTACATCGGATCCAACGAAGGGGAGAACGATTCCATGCTCGCGATATCATTCGTTAGCCCTCTTCCGGGTAGCCTCTACCTGGTATACTCCCACGATCAGTACTCCTCCGACTGCATCGGTGGTACCTACGAATGGGAGCCCTCTGTCAAGACAGCTACAACCCGGCCTCTTCAACTCGGACAACATTGGGAGTGAACATTCCATGTTCGCAAAGCGAACCCCATGGAAACAACTACCACTCTGGAGGAGAAGAATATGCGAGGGGGGGGGGGTGTGCCACACACTCAGTGAATGGCACCAACTATGCAACACAACACATATAATCCCTAAAATAATTGCAGTCCCTAAACGGGAGTAGCTGAACATGCTGGTGGTCGTAACATCGCCAACCCACCCCACCCTCACCCTCACCCTTAAGGGGGTGACATGGGCCTTTTGGGACTAACTAGACTGCTATTCACCCTTGGTCCACTGGTAGCCTCTCCCCGCTCCGTAGCTTACCTGGTATACTCCCACGATCAGCACAGTCCGATGCATCGGAGGTACCTACAGATGGGAGCCCTCTGTCAGGACAGCCTGTCTAACGCCGGGGATGTCACTACACGGATCCAACGAAAGGAAGAGAACAGCCTACCCACACGCATGCGATCCTCTTGGATCCGTCGACAACGCTTCCTAACATTTCTAATGTCATGAATTCTCAAGAATTCCTCCAGGGCGCATATCTAAGATGCGGGGAAACATATATTATAACAACAAGGTTATAATATTCTCTAAGGCATGCTTACAACAATATAATCACATAATCCCATCTTGATTTAAATAAATTAAACTAAATGGGAACATGCATAGGTCGAGGCTTTCCTAGCATGAAACATGGTGTCAGGATGCATTTCCCTAGCATACAAGGTCTAATGTGGCATGGTTATATCATAGCAAAACATGCATAGATCAAGGCTTTTAAGTACAGGACATGGTGTCCAGGCATGTACGGGCCTCTATACACGATACATGGATGTATATCCCTAGCATGCAAAATATCTACATATTTTAGCTAGGGGGCCCCATCGATGCGCGACGCGCGTCTATGCGGGTCGAGCGCATCCCTAGAGAGGGGGGGGGGATTGGAATCAAACCACTCACCTTACAACCCGGGACCTCGCGCATCCCATCCGACGAGATCTGCAAGGTAGGGGCATCGAATTGGTGAGAAACAACACAATTTACACATAGAAATCATTAGAAATACCCAATACTCGGACAAGCATGCATACGGACTCGCACGCATGCGAGCACGCACGTACGCACGCGAGTCCGAGTGCCCCGACACCTACCCGAACCCTCGGGCAGCCACACGCATGGCCCCCCGCATGCGCGCATTGCTCGTCCAGCCCACGCGCCCTAGCGTAGCACCCCGCGCACGCCCCAGCAGGCGCACGCGCGCACGGGCACTGATCCCCAGCTCCACGCCCCGGCGCATGCCCAGGCACACTGCTCCGCGCACACGCCCGCGCGCACTCGCGTGCACTCTTGCGCGCACCCCAGCTCGCGCTAGCGCCTGCGCGCACCCGCGCGACCACTACGCGCCCACCCGCGCACTCGCGCGCACGCGCCTTCGCGCGTCTGCGCGCACGCGCGCAGATTGCGCCCAGTGCGCGCCCAGCCCCTCCTAACCCCTTTTTAACCCTCCCCAACCCCTCACACACATGCTAACCCCTATGCATAGCATGCATGAGTTCCCCAAGCATCCCAACAACCCTAAAAATAGAAAAGAAGGGGAAGAGGACTTACCAAAAGAGGGAAACGGAAAGGGGGAGGTGCGGGGCTCTCGACGCGCCCACGGCCACCTCAACCACCACCACCTCTTCAGCCTCCTCAGCCCTCCCATGGCTGCAAATCAGGGGGGGGGGGGGGTGAGATCATGCAAGGGAACTTGAGAGAGGGGAGATCAACAACAACAATACATGAACCAACCTTCTCTTCTTCCTTCACCTCCTCCTCTTCTTCTCTTTGAGACATTTAAACAAACACTTGGGGGGCTTTGTGTGTGAAAGAGAGAAAGGGAGCTCAAGATGTAGGCGTGGAAGTGAGAGGGAGAGAGAGAGAGAGAGAGGAGATATTTGTTGCACACAAATATCTAAAAAGGATGGAAATAACCTAGTCGCTCTTTGACTAGAAATTCTGCGCAAGCTTCACTAGAACAGCCATAACCTCCTCGATATAGCTCCGAATTGCACAATTCCAAGTCCGATGGAAAGCCAAGAAGATTATCTACAACTTTCATGCTCATGCCAATATCAAATAATCTCTCCAGCTATTCTGGAATTAGAGCTAAACATCGAGCAGGGCTGCTGCCAGAATTTCCCTCCCCGGGGTATACTTGGAAAAATACCCATAACTTTTACTACAAGAATCCAGTTGATCTAATTCCACTTCTGTACGAAAGCTAACTCAAAACTGGACATCTCATAATAAAATCATATTTAAACCTCTTCATCTTGGATTTTAACAAAATCAAATCCAAATACCTAATTGGAAATACATAACTTCTAGCGAAAAAATTATGTACCCAAATTTTTCAAACAGAGCGCTCCAAATGACACAGGCACAACACTATGTTCGCCGAGCACTTCATCTGTAGTCGGCAAAGGAAGAAGGACCTTGGCGATCTCATGAAAATCCAAATGCTATCAGGAGAGACGATTCGGCAGTTTGTCGATCGCTTCCGCATCCTTAAGTTTGAAGTAGAAGACTGCAATGAGGACGCAGCAATAATGGCTTTCTGGAATGGCCTACCATCTGGAAACGGCCTCAAGGAGTCGCTTATCAAGCGCACCCCGTCCGACTTGCGTGATTTGATGGGGCGTGCTGAAAAGTACGCCAAGGTGGAAGAAGAATCAAGGACCCTTAAGCAGGCGATGGCTATGTCCCGGTCTTTACCAACGGCTGCCACCTCGTCACCAGCAGTAAAACGCCTGCAGGAGCTGCGTCAGAAGGACCAGCAGGGTGAGAAGGGCAAAAAGGCTGGTGCCTCAACAAACGAGATACAAGAAGGACGGGGGATGTTCTTCAAGATCCCTCCGTCACAGATCCTATCTAAAATCCAGGGGGAGCCGTGGTTCCGATGGCCCGCACCTATGACGAGCGACGAATCAAAGTGGGACCAAACTCTCCACTGTGACTACCACAAGAGCGTGGGCCATACTACCGACCAATGTCGTGTCCTCTGGGGCTTCTTGGAGACCTAGTTCCAAAAGGGGCGCTTGAAGGAATATGTTCATATCAAAAAGACCCCAGCTTCCGGTGAGCGGCATGTGACTAATATTGACCCTAATACTTCGGCGGGGGTCATTGGAGGCGTACCGCATTATGTCACGCCAAAAAGTGCCTGTCAAGATTTGAGGAAGATGCAGGTCTCCTTTGAAATGATGCAGATCGACCAAGAGCCGAAATTGGTTGTAAAAAGACAAAGAAGTGGTGATGAAGGGGCCATCACTTTCTCTGACGTCGACTTGGAAGGAGTCCAAGCCCCGCACTCGGACGCGCTGGTAATCACTCTGCGTATCTCTAATTTCAACGTTAAGAGAATTCTCGTTGATACAGGAAGCTTGGCCGACATCCTCTTCGTGAAACCCTTCCTTCGGATGGGGTTAAAGGCCTCTGACCTCACTCCAACGAAGGATCCTCTGGTCGCATTCAATGGAGCACGAGTCGTCCCCGCTAGACGAATCACACTGTCGGTTTGAGCAAGGAATCAGACCACCATGACGGAGTTCACTATCATGGACCTCCCGTCTCCATACAACGCCATCATCTAACACACCTGGCTGGCGGCGATGAAGGCAATTCTGTCTATGTACCATCAACGGCTCTGTTTCCCCACTGTTGAGGGGATAATGGAAATTCGAGGAGACCAAGTTGCCGCGAAACGGTGCTACATGGCGGTGATGCCAGGGAAGTCGGCCCTACTTGACTTCGAGAAGCAGCCTGAGGATGGAGAAACTCATCCAAAAAGATAGCAATTACTGCAGGACCGAGTCAAGGCCGATGAGCACCGTCCCAGTCCCAAAGACAGGGTTCTTGAAGACCTCAAGAAAGTCCCGATAGACCCCTTTGACCCTGAGAAATACTTTCTCATCGGGAATTTACTCTTCGCAGAAGAGAGAAAGGTGATACTCGACCTCCTCGTCGAGGACAGGGACATCTTCGCCTAGAAGCCTCAATACATGCCAGGAATTGATCCCGAGGTGGCAAGCCATTGGTTGTCCATCTCGCCTATCATCCGTCCAGTCCGACAGAAGCAGCGACGGATGGCCATCGCACACACTGAAGCAGTGCGGGATGAGGTGAACAAACTCCTAACCGCCGGGTTCATCCATGAAGTGCGACACCCCGAGTGGTTGGCCAACATCGTGGTGGTTCCTAAGAAGAATAATGTTATGCCTGTGTCATTTGGAGCCATTTCGGTTAAGCCTTGGTCACATCTGGGTCATTCAGGACCTTTTTCTTTTTTCGATCGGAGTCGCTAAAATTTTGGCTTTTAGCCACCTGCGGGAGTTGGAGTACTCTGATTGGAAATCTAACTGCATATTATGGGTCCTGGTACTGTTTCGTACTACCCATAAAAATTTCATTGAATTCCGGTAACGTTTTGAAAAATATGCAGTTTCGAACCGTATCCGGGTTTTGAGAGTTCCTGGTTGGTCGAATAGTGTGAGATATTTTGGGGATGTGGTGACCTTTGGTAACCTTACCCCCACCTTGCTTAGGGATGAAGAAACCATTGGTTTTTTGATATGTGAGTGGGTGAGCCTAACCCTAACCTCACTACCCCCCTTATGGTCACCCCTAGGCACTATTTGGGCATGAAAATGACTTTTTTGCCCTCTCTCTCTCTCCCCCTCTCTCCCATTTCGTGGAACACTTTCCCTCCCTCTCTTATGGCTCTCTTTCTCTCTTTCAAACACTCCCCAAGTGTTTGATTTTATGCCAAGGAGAAGAAGATGGAGCAAGAAGAGGAGGTGCAAGTGCAAGACTAGGTGAGTGTGTGTGCTAGTGTTGTTGATTTTTTCTCTTCCCTCTCCTCCTCCCATAGTTGATCCCTGATTTTTCCCCTCTCCCTTTGGTTCAGCCATGAAGAAGAGAAGCAAAGATGGAGGTGGTGGTAGTGGTGGTGGCGGTCGAGGTTGTCAAGGGTGCGCTTGCGAGCCCCTACATCTCCCCTTTCCCTCCCCCTCTCTTTTGGTGAGTTTCCCTCTTCTTTATTGGTTTTTATGCATGTTAGGGTGTTTGGAAGGGCATGCATGTGAGGTGTTTTGAGTTGGGTGCATGTAGGGGCAAGGGGGGGAGGGTTGGGGAGTCTTAGGCACGCGCGCGGGTCTGTCCGCGCGCTTGTGTGCGCAAAAGGGCGTAGGCGGGCACGTGCGCGCGGGTGCGTGCAGAGCTAGCACGCAGGTTTGCGCGGACGCTGGCAGCGCGTGCGGTGCGCGCGGGTAGTGCGCGAGGGCCCGCACGAGCATGCGCGCGTGCGGGGCAGCGTGTCTGGGCGCGCTTGGGCATGTGGCAGTGTGCCAGTGTGCGCGCACGCGTGCGTGTGCGTGCCGGGGCTGCCCAGGGGCTCGGGTAGGTGCTGGGGCACTCGGGCATGCGTGCGTACGCGCGTGCTCGCATGCGTGTGAGCCCGTATGTGTGCATGTCTAAGTCTTTGGTATTTCTAGTGATTTCTAAGTGTTATAATGTGATGTTACTCACCAAATTTGATGCCCTTACCTTGCAGATCTCGTCGGATGGGATGCGCGAGGTCCCGGGTTGCGGTGAGTGGTTTGATCCAACCCCTCGAGATGCGCTCGACGCGCGTAGTCATGCGTCGCACATCGATGGGGCACCCTAGCTATACTACTTGTGTAGATAAGTAGTATGGCCATGCTTAAACTATAATATGTTAGATATCTTGCATGCTAGGCTTATATTGCATGTATTGTATCCATGTATGAATGATAGTATCGCATGCGCCCCTCTAGTATGGGCATGTATTCTGTAATGTGTATGGATGTATAGAATATGGCATGCCTTAGGTAGTATTGTAATACTACTCCCACCATATTAATTGGAATATCCAGCATGATTAAGTCTAGGTTAATAACGGGCACCTGCCTAATATTCCCTTGCGATAAGACTCGAGGGCGTGGTGTAGTTGTTGCGCCCATGCTAATGGGGCAAGGCTATGGCCAACTTCAAGAGATGATGATCTCTCTCTCGCCCTCTCCCTCTGCACGAACTGAGTAAGTAGAGGCGATTTCCTACTCGACTCAGGTTCGTTTGGAATATTGGCATGCACCTGTTAGTGCGCGAGATCGCACTTGACCCTTCCCTTTTAAGTTGGTGATATCCAACGCATGCTTAAGTTATGCCTTGTGTGCTTATGTGATTAATGGCCATGTGTTCATGTTGTATGAATTGTTGTTTATGATGTAAATCTATGTTAGGGAGTATCCCTATAATTATTTGATAGGTTATCGTGCATGTAGTTCATGTACATAACTAAGATAATTTCCCTGGATATATATGCGCATGTTAAAACTGATCAGGCCTATCTGAAATAGGCGTGGGTATGACCCGTTGTCGGGTTGTACCTTATTAGTTAGAGCGCTAGCGATGTAATCGCCCCCGTGCATCCAAGGGATGCACTCGTTTGGAATTCAGGAGAATTCATTATCTTATCGGTCTTGCTAAGCCGGTAGTTGTGGCATTAAGCTAGGCCTACCCGTGCAAGGCGTGTATATGAACCGGCTGTTGGGTTATGTGCCTTGGGATTATTTCTGCGTGAGAGCAGAGGCAACCCCCCTTGTGTCCGAGCGACGCAACCATGTGGGAGTACAATAGTATTCGATATCATCGATATGTGATTATCGAGAGTAGTTGTTTTTCCATTGGGTTCGCTTTGCAAACATGGAGTGTTTCCTCCCAATGTCGTCCGTGTTGAAGCGGCCCGGGTTGTAGCTGTCCTAACAGAGGGCCCCCACCTGTAGGTACTATCGATGCATGCGGCAAGATGTACTGATCATGGGGGTATACCAGGTAGAGGCTACCCGGGAGAAGGCTAACAAATGATATTGCAAGCGTGGAATCGTTCTCCCCTTCGTTGGATCCGTGTAGGAACTCCCCGGCGTTGGAAAAGCTTTCCTGACAGAGGGCTCCCATCCGTAGGTACTACCGATGCGTTCGGGAGCGTACTGATTGTGGGAGTATACCAGGTAGAGACTACCCGGGGAAAGGGCTACCGGTGGACCAAGGGTGTAGAGGAGTCTAATCTCTCCAAAAGTCCTATGTCACCTCTAAAGGGTGAGGGTGAGGATGAGGTGAAGACACGTCGCCGCGTGACCCATTTGTTGTCCGTCCGTTCCCATAGTTGTTGGGTCTGGTTGCGTATCGATGTTCAAAGACATCGTTGGGCAGTTATCTCGATGTAGATGATCCAGTAGTGTTGTGTAGACCAGTAATTCCGGGTCTCTTCGACCAACGGTATGGTCTCTCCCCAAGAGTCCCAAGAGTCTCCCTCCGGGAGTGAGAGTGAGGGTGAGGTTGGTGATCCAGTAGTGTTGTGTAGACCAGTAATTCCGGGTCTCTTTGACCAACGGTTGTTGTGCCTGTGTCATTTGGAGCGCTCTGATTAAAAATTTGGCTACATAATTTTTTTCCTCGAAGTTATGTATTTCCAATTTGGTATTTGGATTTGATTTTGTTAAAATCCAAGATGAAGAGGTTTAAATATGAGTTTATTATGAGATGTCCATTTTGAGTTAGCTTTCGTACAAAAGTGGAATTAGATCAACTGGATTCTTGTAGTAAAAGTTATGGGTATTTACCAAGTATACCCCGGGGAGGAAATTCTGGCAGCAGCCCTGTTCTATTTTTAGCTCTAATTTCGGAATAGCTGGAGAGATTATTTGATCTTGGCATAAACATGAAAGTTGTAGATAATCTTCTTAGATTTCCAACGGAATTGGAATTGTGCAATTCGGAGCTATATCAAGGAAGTTATGGCTGTTCCAGTGAAGCATGCGCAGAATTTCAAGTCAAAGGGTGACTAGGCCTTTTCATCCCCCTCTTTAGATATTTATGTGCAAATATCTTCTTCTCTCTCTCTCCCTCCCATTTCCCCACGTCAACCCTCTCTTGGCCTCTCTTTCTCTCTTTCAAAGCTCCCACCAAGTGTTTGATTTAATTACTCAAAGATGAGATGGAGAAGGAGGAGGTGAAGGAAGAAGAGAAGGTTTGTGCACATGTGGTGTTGTTGATCCCCTTTCTCAAGCTCCCTTTTCATGATCTTCCCCCCCCTGATTTGCAGCCATAGGAGGGCTGAGGAGGGCTGAGGTGGTGGTGGTGGTTGAGGTGGTCGCGGGTGCGTCGAGGGCCCCGAACCTCCCCCTTTCGTTCCCCCTCCCAAGGTGAGCTCCTCCCCTTCTTTTCCTGTTTTTTCTCAAGGCTTAAGAGCTGTTGGGATGGTTGGGGAGGTTATGCATGCTAGGTAGATGGGTTAGAGTGTGTGTGAGGGGTTGGGGAGGGTTAAAATGGGCTTAGGATAGGCTGGGCGCGCGCTGGGTGTTGTCTGCGCGCGTGCCCGCGCAGGCGCGCGCGCAGGCGGGCGCTGGCAGGCGCAGGCGGGCGCGCGCGGGGCTGGGGACCAGTGCGCGCGCGTGCGTGCGTGTGCGTGCTGAGGCGTGCGCGCAGGGTGCTGCGCGGGGGCGCAGTGCGCGCGGGTACGCGCTGGGCGGGAAGCGCGGACTTAGTCAGTCGGTCAATGATCACCTAGACGGCGTCATGACCCGAACGTGACATTAGCGAGTCCGCAACAATCCCTAATAACCCACTCCCACGTCCACTGAGGAAATCTCGATGGACTGACGCTTTCCACTCAATGATGATTCTCGAACCTTGCCCGAGGTATGCCAACCTGGGGAAACAAGGTCACCCACATCACCTTTTCATCGCACTACTAGCAATCTCATTGAAGACTACATCAAAGTAGTCCACGAAACCCAATAAAACTTTTGAGATCCACGAAGGCATCCGGCGCATTCGTCAAACCTGACAGCAGTACTTAAAACTCGTAGTGCCTGAACGGTCACGAAAGGCCATCTACGGGATGTCTAACTCCTGGATCTCTGACTTGTGGTACCCTTGTGCGAAGATCGATCTAAGAGAAGACACTGGCTCCCAGAGCTGGTCAAACAGATCATCGATTCGTGGCAAAGGTAATTGATCTTCAACCTCCACGGGGAGATCAAAACAACACCTCGAACAATTAAGTCCAGATTCTGCTCCTCGAGCATGGCTGGCGCTCATGATGACACTTACACACTTGGTAAGCCGCTCAACCGCACTTAATCCACAAGACACGCAATAAGGGGTCGTCGGACCTCGACAATGCCTATGCGACGTCATCTATCTGATAGGGCGGTTGAGTCCCATCACGAACGCTAGCATCGCGTCTCCTTATTTGCGACCAATGTGGGGCAAAATGCGACAGTATCCACAACTGTGCTTCACATGCTGCCAGAGATAGGTCGCTCATCTACAACCATTGGAACTCCAGCATCCTGCACTCCATGGGCAGATTCATAACAGGGAGTCCACGCTCTCGACATCATCCAGTAGCACTCTCCCGGTGTGGCCTCTACCTGGTAGCCTCCCAAGCCCACTATCTCTGCCATATGGGCGCACCAACAAGCATAGTATCTGGGAGCACCTCACAGGGCTCTAGCCTCAACCGGGCAGCTACAACGCACAATGATATATCGAAGCGACTCCAGATGCCACTGTGGAACCCAGTCCACAAGCGATCGCCCACCAAGCTGCAATAGGACGCACCCAATCCCGATCGTACGCATCACCACTCGCTACAGCACCTTCCAAGTGAGAGGGAAAAATCCACCATCAATTTGATGCTTCTAAGGTATTCCTTGACTGGGAAAAGAACCTTGGGAGGGCACCATGAGGTCCCGATATAGGATATCCCGACAACCAAACAAGGAACACGGAGTACCCTAGCCCGGGTCTCAACGCTGACTCTGCAAGGCCCCTTAATCCTGAGTAGGAAGACTGGAAGAAGACATCACCCCTTAATGAGCAATTATCCTCAACACTTTAAACTGGCGCCGCACCCGAACTCTATGGTTACCAGCGATACCGATACACGGGAAAGAGCTCCATTATCGAGACGCAATCCATACCTTAGAAATTGCAACCAATTCATCACTATCACACTACTGGGCTGGAATCTCCTACCCAAGCCTTAATCCCACAACAAGGGATCCAACAACTGACCCTAACCAGTCAACCTAGTTGACAACTTAAGGGTGGATCCAGGGGGTCACGTCCACGTCAATGGATGCGAGGAGGCATGTCAGCAACCTAAGATAACTTCTAACACAAGAGGACTCGGATGACAGTCCTACGACTCATCATCTATACGACTAGACTTAAGCTCTGACAGGACCAGGCTCTGATACCAACTTTATTGTCACGCCCCAGGGTCCCCGAGACGTGGCAATAATAAAATATATCAGCTATCAATACATGAGGTCAATAAAGACTCCAACAACAATACACAAGGTGGCAAGGCAATGATAATGATAACTGACAGAAAAGCGGAAGCATAATATATAAACAATGTCTGTAAATCAAAAACATTATTACAGACCCGAATACACAATCAATGTCCTATGAAAGCCAAGTCTAGACCAAAGAAAATACAACCTGTGCCACATGCACGATTTACTATACATAAAATGACTTTAGGAATGCTAACATCCTCGCACTCGTCACCCGCCGGCAGAACGCTCCACGCCCATAAGACCACGCCACATAAAGCTCCAGCTCCACGCCCAACACTGCCCCTGAAAAGAAACAGTATGCGAGGGGTGAGCTACAAGCTCAGTGAGTGGCTGGAAACCAATCACCATACTATAGTTCAATACATAATCAATTTCCTTTCAAGGAAAACATGGGTGGAAACCCATGGATAACTAGGTCACGCGGCGGCGCGACCAACTTCACCCCCCACCCTCACTCCCGGAGGGAGTCTTTTGGGACTTTTGGGGAGAGACCATACCGTCGGTCGAAGAGACCCGGATTTACTGGTCTACACAACACTACTGGATCATCTACATCTAGATAATTGCTCAAACGATGCCTTTAAACATCGACACAGGACCGGACCCAACAACTATGGGAACGGTCGAACAACGAATGGGTCACGCGGTGATATTCTTCACCTCATCCTTACCCTCACTCCTGGAGGGAGACTTTTGGGACTTTTGGAAGAGATTTAGACTGCTCTACACCCCTGGTCCACCCGGTAGCCTCTCCCACACAACGCCGGGGAGTCCCTACTCGGATCCAACCAAAAGGGAGAACGATTCCCACGCCCGTAACATCATTCGTTAACCCTCTCCCGGGTAGTATCTACAACCCGATCTCCTCAACTCACCGCTCTACACCCTTTCCCCGGGTAGCCTCTACCTGGTATACTCCCACGATCAGTACTCTTCCGAATGCATCGGTGGTACCTACGGATGGGAGCCCTCTGTCAGGACAGCTAAACCCGAGAAGTTCCTACATCGGATCCAACGAAGGGGAGAACGATCCCATGTTCGCAAAGCGAACCCAATGGAAAACAACTACTCTCGATACTCACTTATCGAGATATCAAAACACATGCATAACAACAATCTATTCAACACACTCATATTAACCTTAAAATAGTCACAGTCCCTATACGGGAGTAACTACACAATTTAGTGGGTCGTAACATCGCCGACCCACCCCACGCTCACCCTTTAGGGGTGTCATGGGTCTTTTGGGACAGACTAGACCGCTCTCCACCCCTGGTCCACCCGGTAGCCTCTCCCACACTCCGTAGCCTATACCTGGTATACTCCCACGATCAGCACAGTCCGACGCATCGGAGGTACCTACAGATGGGAGCCCTCTGTCAGGTCAGCTTTCCAACGCCGGGGAGTCCCTACATCGGATCCAACCAAAAGGAGAAGACAGCCTACTCACGCACGTACGATCCTCTTGGATCCGTCGACAACGATTTCTAACACTACTAATGTCATGAATTCTCAAGAATTCCTCCAGGGCGCATAACTAAGATGCGGGGAAACATATATTATAACAACAAGGTTATAATATTCTCTAAGGCATGCTTACAACAATATAATCACATTTGATTTAAATAAATTAAACAAAATGGGAAACATGCGTAGGTCGGGGCTTTCCAATCAAGGGACATGGTGTCTAGGCATGCATGGGCCTCTATACATGATATATGAGTGCATATCCCTAGCATACAAGGTCTAATGTGGCATGGTTACATCATATTAATCATGCATTGCATAGTATCTACATATTATAGCTAGGGGGCCCCATCGATGCGCGACGCGGGTCGAGCGCATCCCTAGAGAGAGGGGGGGGATTGGAATCGAACCACTCACCATACGACCCGGGACCTCGCACATCCCATCCGACGAGATCTGTAAGGTAGGGGCATCCAATTTGGTGAGTAACAACACAATTTACAATTGAAATTTACTAGAAATACCAAATACTCGGACAAGCATGCATACGAACTCGCACGCATGCGAGCACGCACGTACGCACGCGAGTCCGAGTGCCCCGACACCTACCCGAACCCTCGGGCAGCCACACGCGTGGCCCCCCGCACGCGCACGCACGAATGCGCACGCACGCACGCACCCCAGCACCCTCGGCGCACTGCCGCGCGCCTGCCCGCGTGCCCAGACGAGCTGCCGCGCGCACCGCGCGTCCAGCCCAGCGCGTACCCGCACGCACTGTGCCCCCACGCAGCACCCTGCGCGCACGTCCCAACACGTGCACGCACGCGCGCGCGCGCGCACTGGTCCCCAGCCCCGCGCCCAGGCGCATGCCCAGGCGCACTGCTCCGCGCGCGCCCGCGCGCACACTCCGCGCGCACCCGAGCACTCGCGCGCACGCGCCCGCCCACGTCTGCGCGCCCGCCAGCGCCTGCCTGCGCCCGTCTGCGCGCGCAAGCGTGTAGACAGCCCCCAACGCGCGCCCAGCCAACCCTAACCTTTTATTAACCCTTCCCAACCCCTCACACACACTCTAACACATCTATCCAATATGCATGACCTTCCCAACCATCCCTAAGCCATAAAAACCAAGAAAAGAAGGGGAAAGGCTCACCTTGGGAGGGGAAAAGAAAGGGGAGGTTCGGGGGCCCTCGACGCACCCGCGACCACCTCAACCGCCACCACTAACACCACCACCTTCAGCCTCTCCTCAGCCTCCTCCTTGGCTGCAAATCAGGGGGGAAGGATCATGAGGGGGAGCTTGAGAGAAGAGAAGATCAACAACAACAACACATGAACAACCCTTCTCTTCTTCCTTCACCATCTCCTTCTCTTTGGGGAATTAAAACAAACACCTAGGGGGCTTTGAAAGAGAGAAGAGAGGGCCAAGAATGGACGTGGAAGTGAGAGGGAGAGAGAGAGAGAGAGAGAGAAAGAGATATTTGTTGCACACATAAATATCTAAAGAGGGATGGAAATGACCATTTCATCCCTGACTTAGAAATTCTGCGCATGCTTCACTAGAACAGCCATAACTTCCTCAATATAGCTCCGAATTGCACAATTCCAATTCCGTTGGAAATCTAAGAAGATTATCTACAACTTTCATGTTCATGCCAAGATCAAATAATCTCTTCAGCTATTCCAAAATTAGAGCTAAACATAGAACATGGCTGCTGCCAGAATTTCCCTCCCCGGGGTATACTTGGAAAAATACCCATAACTTTTACTACATGAATCCAGTTGACCTAATTCCACTTTTGAACGAAAGCTAACTCAAAACTGGACATCTCATAATAAAATCATTCGACTTTTTCAAAAAGTTAAAAAGATAAAATACAATATTATCCTTCACTTAATACCCTATGTTTCTTCCTCCTGAAACACATCCCACCTTTTTCAAAAAAAATTTAACCCTTAATTACTGATCTTGGTGACCCAAATTGGATATCTCAAATCGATTAATTTAGTTTAGTAGGATCAATAATAAAACAATTGAATATTATTGTTATTCAGATGTCAATTTATTGGGTTAAGTTATTTCAATCATTGAAGTTGTAGTTGAGCCTTATTGGATTTCTCTAAGTATTTATTAAATGACTGATGGATTATATGGGCCTTATGGAAATGGATCTTGATTATCAGATCATTATGAGTATATGGATATTTTAATATTATTCGGAGTTGGAGTTTTCGTTTCGGTTTTTTAGTTGAGTTGCGGATTATAGATTTGTTCTGCATAGTCTCTTAGGATTATTGGGCCTCGTGTTAATGGATGTGAGTTTTGAGTTGTGAGGGTCATGATTGAATGATTCCTAATTTATTATTGAATAATTATTATGCTAGGTTATCAACGTATTGGTGTATGATGTTTATGCACCTGCATCAGTCTGTATTGTGTGAACCGGAGCTGAGTGGGTCTAATCTCTTATGTAGTTTTCTAAACTATCTATATCGTATATCATATCCGCATCATGCCTAGCTTTCGAATACAACTATTATTCTGTGTGTGGAACACATGAGCATGTCATCATGATAGATATGAGATGGTTTTTATGTATTACTAATATGACTTTTGGATATTATATTATATTGTATTGCATGCGTGAGCAGTTGGACTGTGAGCAGTTGATCATGCATGCATCCCAATGTTTTGCATGATACCGTCCACATGACATTGTCTGCATGACACCGGTCTACATGACCACGGTCTAGTGGGACCCTATTTGCGTGACGTCTTCGTGACCAGGCTCTAGATGGAGCCCTTGTGGCTGCATGCCAAGGAAAGAGGGCATCCATGTCCGTTGCATGATGCGCATCATATATCATAGTATTTTGGATTCTTAGTGGTTATTCCTCTTAGGAGATGCATTGTATTTTCTATACAAGTTTACTGTTATTCCTTATTATGGTATATTATATTCTGCGTGATTTAGATTTTTATACTATTATTTTCTTGAAGTGATTATTAAAAGGATGCCATAGCTCCATTAACTAAGCGTGTGGTTGCTTACCCATCATTATTTCCTCCTTTTCCAGATTAAGACTTAGATTGGTGGATCTCTTGCAGTTGCAGACAAGATCGTGGGTGTGGGAATTAGACTTGTTTGGTAGAAGGACTTGATAAATTTTCTTCACATGTAGTGAGGCTATCGTCCTAGTAGCCATGTTTATGTCTAGATTAATTAGGAGTATTGTGAAATCTTAGATGTTATATTATCCTTAAATAATGAAGTTTATTATAATATCATTTCATTATATATCTGGATAAAGAGAAATATAGAAATCTAAGATTTAAGGATTGAAGATAGTGCACCTGATTTTACGCATCAAAATGGAGTAGCGGATTCGGGGTGTTACAGAATGGTGCATAAAAACAATTGGAAATGAGTAAATTCCTCAAGACTCCAAATCCCTCTTTTGTGACCCTTTTGGAAACCAAGCCGGACTATGACAAGCTCTGGGTGCTTGTCATGAAGCTGGACTCTCTCAAATCATCTTTCCATTCTGAGGGGGCGATAATTTAATTATTCTGGAGTCCTCTACACAGCATGTTCACTGCCTAATCCAATGTAAGCGCACACAGCGAACCTTTTACTCCACCTCTGTCTATGCATCGAATCTTTACTCGGAGAGGCTACTTCTATGGAACATTATCATCAACCTCTCTAGTCTTCAAAAATCTCCTTGGATTGTGGTGGGGGGGACTTTAATGAGGTCTGGTACAACAGTGAAAAGACAGGAGGGAGACCTGTTCATGTTAGGAGGCTACGCAATTTCAATACCTGTATTGAGGCCTTGGGTTTGCAGAATTAAAGGCTTCCAGGCACATTCTCTCCTGGAATAATAGGTGAAATTCATGAATTATGTGCAGATTGGACAGAGTACTGGTAAACACCCCTTTCACAAATATTTATTCCTATTCTATGGTAAATTATCTTGCTCCTGGCATCTCTGACTATCACTCTCCCTCATGGGTCGACCCAAGAAGGAACCAGTGGGGGCTACTCTGGATTTATAAAAAAAAATGCAATGGCAATGCAATTAGCGATTTTGATAGCGGAAGAAAATTATAGAGAACAAAGACAATTATATACTTAGTAAATGATTATGGGTTTTAATCTTTTAGATAGTTGAGATTGTTGAGGATCTGAAAATTAAAATGACAGATATGATATTAAGTATCTCTATTATGTTGGATAATGTTATGTATAGTTCCTTTTTCAGCTCTAATTCTAGTGTACACATATTTTGAATTTTTTTTTAAATATTATAGATCCTCTAATGAGATACAAACTTTTAATAAAAATGAAGCATATGCTCCAACGAATTGCACTAATGAATTTATAGAAGATATGAAATTATTTTATCGATATATATACTTCAATAATGTTAGTATATGCTTTAAAAATTTAAAACATCTGTAGACTGTAATTAGGATTGGAAAAGAAATTGTACATAACATTATCCTCTATGTTTAATTATTAATGATGGCCCCCACAATAAAAAAATCCTTGGTTCACAACTGCTTACAAAAAAAGATATACTCGAATAAATAGAATGCATGCATTTTTGCATTTGTGTAATTGAGTATATATTTAATTGGAGAAATCATATACTTAGTTAGGAGCAGAAGAATGACTGGATGTATCGGATCAAGTCCAAGAAAAAAAAAGCATTTTATGCCACGCGTAAAACCTAGAAGATTTGTCCATTAACAAAAAAATTGGGCCCACCAAAGAAAAGATATTAGCCACAAAAGAATCAATTTGGAAGGGCATATTTCTGCTTTGGATTCAAGCTAACCTGCTCTCAAATAATGGTTTTAAGGAGCTTAGCTGCCCTAAAAAGTTAAATATCAACTTTAATTTGCAAGCACCACATGTTTTTCTTTTTAAAAACAAAGAATTGAACACGAGCTTATCACGTGGAGTTTTTTATGTGTGAATCTAAGAAGCTAATGAGCCCCTTATGTATATATTAGTGTTGTCATTCCAAAGTACAAATCTGCTCTTTAGGAAAAGAAGATTTGAGAGAGAGACAATGGGAGAGAGAATTTATAGAGAAAAAGTAGTCAAGGGCCAACTCATCACCTAACACAGTGTTCAGCTCGAATCAAGAACACTATTAATTAAAACATGGCAATGACCTGCCTTTGTTTCCATTTAGATTAGAGAGCACTGAATTTTAAGATGACTAAAGAGGAATCTTTTGTTTGATTGTCAAACAAGGAATTGAAGCATCTATTCCCTTGTAGAATAGGGTAATTGACATGCATTTTCCCACTATATGTGTGTTTCTTTGATTTTTTCAGTTGGGGGGGTGGGGGTGGCATGCTTGATGTTGTTTTTCTCATCCTCTGTAGCTTTCTTGTATTTTAAATTAAATTTCTCTTTCAAGATGTTTTTGTAGAAAAGCCCTTGAGTAGTTGAAAAATCTCCCTCTTTCGAACAATTTTCAAAAATAACTTTTTAATCTACTATCATAAGTTTTTTTTAAGAAGTCATTTCGTTAACTTTTAATTCATAAAAATCAAAATCTCCAACAAACAGTTAAATAAAAAAACACAGTGTGAAACTGATTTTCTAAAAATAAAAGAAGAAGAATCAGTTAGAAAATTGGCTCCAAACTGGACCTAAAACATAAATGCAATAAACCCCTCATCTCTCCATATATCATGTAGTGCAGCCTATAAAGACTTTAACCATATAAAATTTGGTGCTATTACACAGTATATGTAGTATTGTATGAAGTTCTATTTTATTAGCGTGTTATATGCTTTATTTGATGGAACATGTAAATTTCTCACGGTATATACAATTCAGTAAAATTTATATTCACTTTTTTAAATAATGGTTCAAATTTTTCACATGAAATACACACTTTAAAAATCAAAGCAGGTGGGACTACATGGGAAAATTGTCCCCCTAATATGATCATTATATATATTATAGAGGACATTTTTTGTTATAAATCATTCTTTAGGGAGTATTTGCATGACATTCCTTTCTTTTGTTAGGTGGGATCCTCTATTTCTACCTACAGGGGTCTGACTTAATTTAGTTTTTGTTTGGATTTAGTTGGAAATGCTTTTATGTAGAGTGCATGGGAGAGACAATCTTCAATTCCACAAAAGCAAGGTCTTATTGGGGAAGAAAAAATTAGGTCCCCCACACTTTATCATTTGCTTCAACTCTTTACAACATTTTGTATGGTCACTCGATCTGACACGCAAATCACCAAAAAATTGTTCTAACTGTAGCTGGAGATGTTGGCTTCAAGGTGAGTGGAATCACTGTGTTTTAAATACAGATTTTCTCGGTGTTGACCAATAAAAACAAATAATGCGCGTGTTTTGTTTTTTTTTTTTTTTTTTTTTATATCGAAAAGACTCCCGTACCTGACTTTATAGTCGAGCTGAGAAGGCTACCTCCGCCTGTTTGTCTCGGTCCAACGGAAAATTCTTTCGAATAATGCGCGTGTTGATGACATAAAGAAATTTAAAATATAGATGCACCATTTTTTTATTTATAAATAACATAAAAAATAGTGGATGTTTATGATAATTTTTTTTCTAGCGCTGTTACACTAAGTTTTTATTACAGTTCAAAATATTGTTCTATGTACCTTGTTACAAATTTAGTGAAGCATAAACATATACCTCGTTAGACGATATATATACTTTGTTGATTTTTTTTCTTACACTTACTAAAAAAAATAGGTTCATTCAACTTGAAATTGATGGATTCTGAATTTTGGTTTGTAAAAATAACATAATCTAACATTTTTCTCATTTTTTTCTCTTCCGCTCGTGACAGATCACCATTTGATCACACATATATCTTTACAGGCACTGTTACAATCTCGTTTACAATCATAAGGTTTATTGGATAAAGCATGTAATTTGTTTTATGTTAATGACTATATATAATTCTTTGAAGTTTATCTTTCATTTTTATAAAAAGAAAGTTCGTGTTTTGTTACATAAAGCATATAAATTTTTATAAAAAGTCAAAGCATGCAAGGACTGCACGTGAAGTTGCTCCTAGGGGTAACTAACATTATCCATCTTCTGTTGTTCTAGATTCTTTTGTATTAAAAAAAATAAATCCAGACAATAGTTAAATGATAAAATTTTAGAAAATATTACACTCAGTCCAATTTTCAATCCCAAATTAAATGCAGTTTGAATTTTTTTAAATATTTTTTAAAATTTTTTATTTAATAAGATATATACTTTAAAAAAAGACGAAACAATATTATCCTTCAATAAATTGAATGATATGGAAAATATAAAAAAATTTCAATAAGCTATATAGTTACAGTGAGTAGAGGGAGTTAACGAGATGTGGGTCTATATTTGGATTATAGAAATGACTGAGTTAACGAGATATGGGCTAACGATTATTTCTTTTGATTAATTTTGTTTTGTAAGCTAGCCCACTTGGAAAACCATGCAAACTGAGAGACGGTTATTCCCTCATTTATTCAGTGTTTTTGTTCCAATTCTACTTTCTAGCTATTGAAATTGGTATGGGAAATGCAAAAGAGTTTAAACTTTTATTGGCTTAGTTTACACCAACATTTTTTTAGATGAGATCCAATTTATGCTGGATCACATCAGTGTTTTTGTTAATTCATAATAAGATATATACTGACATATCTCTAAAATTGACAATAAACCTCACATACATGTTAAACATGTGAGGGGAAATGTGTTAGTCCCTTACTACTTACTACTAGAAATTGACAACATTTAAAAGGATGGTCCAGTGGCATTGACTATCCTATTCCCACTCTTTTACTAATGAACAAATAATAAATGAATAATATTCTAATCAATACTACTTTCACACTTTAGTTATATTTTTCAACGGCCTCAAAAGGCTTTCATTGTAAAATATATAGACAAAAACAACAGCAGGATAGAACCTCTTTGATCTTAACACACAAAATTCTTTTGTGATCCAATTATATGATGACACGTAGTGATGGAATTTTTGTTGGTGCAATACATGGTTTTTCTTAAATATCACTTAATCGTAAATATCACTTAAACAAGGGATAATTTCATAAGATGTAATTCTTAGTGCAACAGATATGCTATACATACCTCACAAGTCATCCTCACTGAGGCTATATGAATTGAATATGATGGAATTCTAAGTGACAAAGCTCCAATACAAAAAAGAAAGCTCAAAAGATAAGACACCAATTAACTTATGATGATCTCATATCGTCAACATGTGAGATTGTATAATCAAATTTTTTTATTGTTTTTATTGGAAGCCAATTTTTTTATGAGAATAAACTTGATGAGATACATC
Organism: Acorus gramineus; assembly: GCA_030737835.1. Taxonomy (NCBI): domain Eukaryota; kingdom Viridiplantae; phylum Streptophyta; class Magnoliopsida; order Acorales; family Acoraceae; genus Acorus; species Acorus gramineus. Next base: position 24,558,374 of record CM060847.1, read on the forward strand.
TCCCCTCTTTGGTCAAATTCTCAAGTAGCCTCTCTTCAACTGGGTGTGATATGTCAATGAGGCCAAGAAGTTTGCCCTAAACATTCAATTCAATGTGACTAGCTGCAAATCATCAAAATAAAAAGCATGTGTATCTTCGTGTATATATATATATATATATATATAGAGAGAGAGAGAGAGAGAGAGAGAGAGAGAGATAACCAGCTTGCGTCATGTGTGGGGACTCATGCTGCAATGTTTGTGTTATGTGGGATAGGAAGATAGGTAGGGCAATATAAGTGTACGAATGCACCCAATATGATTGAAGCAGACACCTCTCTCCTTCTCCCCATTTTTGAAAAAGCTACCCCATCACAAGAAGAATAATAATACTACAAAGACAAGTATACGAATCTCTCTCTCTTTCTCTTTCTCTCTTTCTCTCTCTCTCTCTCTCTCTCTAGATAGACCATCTTTTGGCAAAGAGAGAGGACCTTCGTGTTGAAGTCGGTTGCTCCCTTTATCTCACTGGGTTAGCTTAAACCACCCATGTCTTTCTAAGATATAGATATACAGATAGATATTGAGAGAGAGAACGAAAGAGAGGGTGGTGTTATCTCTCCTTCAGAAAGAAAAAGAAAAAAAAAAGCAAAGAGCACCCAATTCTCTTCTCATATGCTAGTTCTTGGTTCTTGAATCTCTTCCAATTCTCTGAGAGGAGGTGCACTCGCGCGCGCGTGTGTGAAAGAGAGAAATTAAAAAGAGAATGTTCCATCATCAAAAGAAGCCTAGTATGAATAACACACATGAGAGGCCTATGTGTGTTCAGGGGGACTCCGGTCTCGTCCTTACCACTGACCCAAAACCTCGCCTACGCTGGACTTCTGAGCTCCACGATCGTTTCGTTGATGCAGTCACACAACTTGGGGGGCCTGATAGTGAGTATTCTCAATAATTCCATCACTAGTATTGATTTCTATGATTTAATTTGTTTTTTTTTTTTTTTAGAGGCGACGCCGAAAACGATTATGAGGGTTATGGGTGTGAAGGGTCTCACCCTTTATCATCTCAAGAGCCATCTTCAGGTGATCTATGAGTTCACCACAAAATTTTCTTTTATGGGGTTAGCTTAATTTTAGTTTTTTTTCATTGGTTTGTGAATCTGCATACTTTCTTTCTTCTTTTTTTTTACTGTTGGTGTTTGATAATTTGATCTGTTTTTTTCTGATTTTGGTCAGAAATTTCGACTTGGGAAGCAACCACACAAGGAATTTAGTGATCACTCAATCAAGGAAGCTGAGAGAGGTGAGTAATGATGTGTCAATATATTAATTATCTCTCAATCCATGCTTGAGTCTGTTTGTGTTTGTGTATGTTGTTTTTTTTTTTTTTTTGAGCTAACAGTGCTTAATGCTTCATCTTTTATGGAAGTTTTGGTTTTAGATCTACAAAGAAATGCAGCTTCTTCATCTGGAATGATGGGTCGAATGATGAGCGAGTAAGCTTTTCAATTCATCAAAACAAAAAATTGATTTCACTTACTTGTATCACATTTTTTGTGTCCATAATTCTAAAAACTTTCAAAATCATTCATGAGGATGCGTTGTTTCAATAATTTTCAGTAGGAATCATATCTCTGAAGCGCTCCGAATGCAAATGGAAGTCCAAAGGAGACTACATGAACAACTAGAGGTATATACATACAAGTCACTAATTTGTTTCAATTCTTGCAATTGAGGCTATATATTTTGTGAAGTTCTTACTAAGCACACTTTGTAAATCATCGAAGAACAGGTGCAAAAACACCTCCAACTGAGGATTGAAGCTCAAGGAAAGTACATGCAGACCATACTAGAGAAAGCATGCCAAAGCCTAACAGGAGACAATAATATGGTGGCCTCAGGGAGCTACAGGAGTATGATCAACCAAGGAACTATGGATACGGGCATCGCGAACTTCCCTTCTTTTCAAGATCTACACATCTATGGAGGTGGAGAACAACAACTCGACATGCAACAACAGATCGATAGATTGGCCCTCGACGCATTCTTGCCCACCAGCAGTACTGATGACTTGTGCCTTGGGAAAAAGAGGTCAAACCCTTATAGTTGCAGTGGAAAGAGTCCATTGATTTGGGCTGAAGACCTTCGCTTACAAGAGGACTCTTTCAGAGGAGATCAGCTTCAAATGGGGCCGTGTTCGATTGATGGGGGGACGGACATTGATTCATTGAGTGATGTTTATGAGACAAAGCCCTTCTTATCGAGCGATGGCGCTGTCGGAGAGAAGAAACATGAAGCATCTACGAAGCTCGAGAGGCCATCACCAAGAAGAGTAGACAGGATGAGTCCCATGATGAAACTGTCGCCAAAGAATTTGTCGTATGGGTGAGTGTTTCTTAACACAAATTAGGATATTTGTGGTTTGGGTGTGCTTTCTATTGTTGATGTAGAAAAAAAAACATTGATAGTTTGCCATGCTTAAATAAGTGTGTTGGATGTGAGTGTTGAAGTTATTTGTCCTGCTGATTAACCCTTTTTTTGGCTGTACTAAATTGAGAGACATAAACTCTAGTCCCATGTAAGGTATGCTTGTGTTGAAGTAGTACTTGTTAATTTGTTTGAGGACATGATTATCATTTCTATCATAAGCATATTATTGTTTCAGATTTCACGGATTGCGATATGCTAGCAATTAAAGATAAATTGAGAGCATGACTCACCAAACAACCTCTTGGAGTCCGAGGGGTATTAGGTTTATGTTTTTCTCATTTTAATAGGGGAATATTTAATTAACTATAGAAAAAAACAGTACTTAACGAAACAAAAAAGTTTGCTCGTGAAAATGTAATAAATGCCGATGTATTTTTTTCCCATGCATTTAAAGTTGGTAAAGCCACATTTTAATGTGGTGTGTCATTGGAGAGACACTGTTAATTTGATTAAGATATCTAAATCACCAGCTAGGAACATTTGATATACAAACATAAATTTAATTTGTATGCATATAAGTTGCTAGGAATCTGAACAAATGATTTTAACACACAAGATTCATGAATCAAATTTCTCATAGCATTATGTTTAATACTTCTATAATTTTTCTTCACGTCTCGCATACATGCATCAATATTTCCGCAGCACTATATTATGGTTTCCATAAAATTTGATATAACAAACATAACACTCAACTATTGCTCTTTCTTTCTTTTTTTTTCCTCTTTATTTTTAATATTAAATCTTTAAGTCTTGTGAGGAACTCCTGTGGTTTGTTAAAGAAAGAGAAACTTGATGAAAACTTTGTACTTGCTTGGGAATTCCAATGTTTTTTTGAGGTCATAGTTTAATTTCCCAATACAAATTACAACCCTTTTTGGATTTTGCTTTTAAAGTTAGTTACTCTCATCATGACAAACAGTGGCTTTTTAAGTAAGGGAAAACAACGATGATTCATGCATAATATATAAAACCCATGCAAATCTAGGGTTTTCTATTTGACAGAAGGAAAGGGGAAAAAAAAGAAAAAGAGGTAAAGAGTGCTCATTGGGAATGCAGCATGCATGGGAAGGGAAACATTGAATAGGAGGTCCTCTTTATGAACATGAGAGCAGACAGAGTATCCTCTTTTCTTTTGTTTTTGAGAAAAAAAAACATATATTCCCAAAGAATACTATGTGATCTCTCTCTCTCTCCCCCCTTCTCTCTCTTTTCTCTCTTCTCTTTCTATCTCATGTGTTAAGTATATATAATCAAAATGTAGTAATACATACACTAGATCATATCTCTTTTTCTTTATCTTAGTTGTCTAATGTTCAAATTAAATAGTTATTATTCATCCTCTTTGGAAAAGTAGAATCAGTAGATTTGAACTGGTCGGGAGAGTTTCTGCTAAGGATAGGGGTTAGTAAGAGTTTGTGGTCGCGGTTGACCCTGAATGTAATAGAGAGAGGAAAAAACTTTAATTTGGATCCAAAAACATAATTCATATAAATTTTTAGTAAATATCAAGTGATAAGAACTTAAATTCTTTATATATCTTGGCTCTTGTTCTCTTAAAGTTTTTACTTTAAAACATTCCATGCATCATGTGATTCACCCTTTATAAAATTTATTTATTCTTCGGAATCAATTTAGGAAATTGTGAATAATAGTTATTCTTGTAATCATTTTTACGGTCCCAACACAATTTGATTTAAAAAAAAAAAAAAGATGATTGTCTAATGAATTGAAGCATATTCACAAAAATTGAAGTATATGTGACCTAATGAATTGAATGCATACCTACTTACTATTTCACTAATAGAATGTATACTTTATTCTTCAAAAGTATATAATTTATTAAAAAATTATATATTTGGCTAAGACTGCAGGAGTGATTAAAATGTATTAGCACTCATTCAGTTATATATGTATATATGCATGTGATACATTCATGATTATTACGTATGCAAACGATGATTTCTTAAAATGAAACTATCACTTTTGTTCATGAGAAATTTGAATTAGCAAAAATTATCATTTACTGCCTTTGACCAAGTTTGGGCTGTCCAAGGCAGCTTTTTTTTTTATTTAGCATTAAAGACATACTTTAAACTTCCTATCTTCAATTATAAATGAAGATATATATATATATAACTTATGTCTTCACTAAATTTTTCTTTTTGTCAAAGGACAATAACAATGCAAGTTGTTTTTGAAAAATAAGGTAAGTTGAATTTATGTCTTTTCTTCAATTGAAAAGATCGATGACCTGAATCTTACTTTTTTATATTGTAGTTACTAATTAAAACAAATTGAAAGTTTCAAGGAGATTGAGATATAATTAGATAATATTAGTTTGAGCAATTTTTAGTTTTTTTGAAGATAATTAAAACCATGATTTAAAGTTTTTATTTTCTTTTTGGTTGAAAACAATCTGGTAGAAATCCAACATTCTTTTCATATTTTTTTTATTTATTAGTAATCAAAATTGTATTGTTGTAATAGGGAGAATTTGTACAAATTCACAGTTCATTACATGGAAAACAAAATGAGAAACTGAAGGCCTAAAGGAAAGCACCAAAAAGAAAGAATAGTGAATACATAAGTGATGCAAATTGAAACATAGGGTTGTTTTGATTTTGGCATCATTTTATTTTAATACTTTGTTTAGAAAATTAGTTATTGCTTTTTCTTTCTCATATAACCACAATTTTATATATGTATTTGAATATATGTTTGGTAGTATTTGTTAGGCTTAGAAGTATTCATGTTATTAAAATAATTAATGAGTTGTTAAGTGGTTAGAGTATATTTGATTGTTGAGAGTTTTATTAAAATAATTAATGAGTTGTTACGCGCGTCGTTAGAGTATATTTGATTGTTGAGAGTTATCGGAGATCTGTGATTTCTTTGAAAAAATTGAAGTTTTTAATTTTCCTATCTCTCAATCTTTTTCTCAAAAAAGGTTCCCTTCTTCCCTGGTATCAAAGATTGAGTTTTTATTTTGGGTGAAATATAATAAAAATGATTCATTCCTGGAATGAAAAAAGGTCTGAGTTGCAGGACCTCATGGCACTGAAAATCGCTGAGGTCAAAGAAAGTATTGATGAGATATATATTACAATGGATGAAAACTCTTGTTTATGTGGTGGCAACATAATCAGCCTCGGCCCGAGAATTTGCAGGACAGTCTCTATAAAGTCGCAATACAATCACAACACAAGTGGTAAGTACTCAGGCCCAGAGTCTTCAACACGAGTTTGTAGTTTCAACCTAAGGCCCCCGTCGTGACAACAGTTTGAAATATAATTTAGCTATTCAGTCATCATATTCACATCAAATACGAATGGCTAAACCCCGGGTGATATATCCTCTAACGAGATTGGATGGTCGTGCAATGACACCACCTCATTTAGGCTCGACAACACCCGTGTCCATTCTGTTAAAAGTATATATATATTAGGGTTAAGGATAGGTTAGTCTTTTCCTTGTTTCCCTTTTTGTACTATAAGTATTGGATACAAACCCTAATAAGATTCTTGATTCATTCTTTTCATATTCTAACATGGTATCAGAGCTTGAATCCAATTTTTTTCTTTGATTTTCTGTTGGCGTTACTCTCCGTTCGCGAGATCGTCGACGCCCCGTCGCCCCGTTCGTGTCACCCCGCGCAGATTAGCCGCCCCCGCGCTGCTTTTCCGCTGCCCCACGTAGATCTGCCGCATCTGCACCGCTGTGCCGCCGTCGCGCCTTTGCTGCTTCGCCGTCGTGCCGCCGCTGCGGCGCCACCCTGCCGCGTAGCCTCGCGCAGTCCCGCCGCTGTCCTCACGCAGATCTGCCGCGTCTGTGCCGCTGCTGCGCCGCCCTGCGCCCCCCTACCGCACCACCTCGCGCTGCTCTACCACCCTGCCGCGCCGTCCAGCGCCACCCTGCCCTGCCCGGGCCCAGTCTGCGCCGTGCCCGCACCCTGTCCGCGCCCCGTCCGCCCACCGTCCGCTCCTGCCTGCGCGTAGTCTCCGTGTTGCGTGATCAGCGCAGATCCGCGCCGATCAGCCCAAATTTTCTGGGATCCTGTCCCGGATTCTGTCACGGACAGCATCCCGGATCTTCCGGGAATTCGTCCCGAGTCCAGACGCGTCAACGCGTCCCGGATCCAGTGCTTTGCGCCCGCGCGCGCCCGGCCCAGCACCCGCTCGCGCCCGGACTAGCTGCCCGACCCGGCTCCAGTGCCCGACCCGACCCGGCTCTAGCGCCCAACCAGGTTTCAGCACCAGCTACCCGACCCGGATCCGCGACCCGTTTACCGCCCGTCATCGTCTTTTTTGGTATTTTCTGTATCCGGCCGCTACGGGTTCATTCGGACTCCAAATATAGTCATATTGGTACTCATTTTGCTCCATTTTTTGTTCTGTACGCATCTGTGACTATATTTTCATCATCCGAGGCATATATTTTTTCTGTTATTCTCTTTTTTCCTATTATGGCTACGGATAACACTCAGATCATCGATGTTAAGTTTGATGGTAACAATTATGATGTCTGGTCTATTAGTGTTGAGCTTTAGCTTGATTATCATCGCCTATTGGGTCATGTTATTGGCACTAATCTAGCTTCTGTACTTGAACCATCTCCACAGGGTTCCGATGAGACCACCATCAAGGCCAGAGCTGAGGCGTATACTAAGGCTTTGTTGACATGGAAGGAGGCCGATTCTCGGGTGAAAGCTTATATTGCTTCTTCGGTTATTCCAAATATCCATAAACATTTGAAGCCGTTCATTACAGCCAAGGAATATTGGGACTTTCTGAAGAATTTCTATACGCAGACCGATGGTGCTCAGGAATTCTATCTACATCAGGCCATTTCTACTTCTTATCAAGGGGAGCTTTCTATTCGTGATTTTTATTCTCTTTTGTCTGATTACTGGGATCAACTCGCACCTATGGATCCTCAGATGGAGTGTATTTTTCTGACACGCTATCGTGAGTACCGTAATCGTCAACGATTATACCAATTCTTGATGCGTCTTCATCCTGAGTTCGAGGCTATTCGTGCACAGATTCTTCATCGCTCTCCCAAACCGTCTCTTGATACGGTTCTTTTTGAGTTAGTTGCTGAGGAGACGCGTCTTCGCACTGTTGTCACTCCGCCTATCGTTGATCACAGTTCTGTCAATATTGCACATCGTCAAGACAATCGCTACACTCGGGTCACTTGCTATTATTGCCATAAATTTGGACACGTGCAATCTGAATGTCGTAAGCGTGCTCGTGATGGTGCTCCTCTTGTTTATGTACCTCGCACTTCAGCTCCTGGAGCACTTCCTCCAACACCTCGTCCACTAGATCCTGTAGCATCACGTGTACTAGCGCCTCGGGCGCAAGCACCTCGGGCACCTTCTACAGTTCCTCCACGTCGCTCTCAACCTCGACCTGTAGCTGCTGTTGCATCTGATTTTCCTACTGATCCGTCGGCATATTCTTCCTCTCAGATCACTGAGAGTCTTGCGCAGCTCCACCTTCAACAACAACAGCTTCAAGATATGCTTCGCTCAGTGACTGGTAGTGATTCATCTGCTCCCTTTTCTGCTTCTACTGCGGTGACAGGTAACCTTACCTCCTCATGGATTCTTGACTCTGGGGCTTCCCATCATATGACTTCTCAGGCATCCTTTATTAGTTGTCCTACTCACGTGTTTCCACTCCTGTTATTCGTACGGCAGATGGGACTCCTCTGTCTGTGTCGAGTTCTGGTTCTCTTGCTGATCCTTCTCATCGATTTCAACTTCCTAATGTTTTTCATGTTCCTGGTCTATCACTAAATTTGCTTTCTGTTGTAAATTGCGGATCATGATTGTCTCATTACTTTTGATTCTTCTACTTGTTCTGTACAGGATCGTCGTACGGGGAAGCAGATTGGGACAGGCTCTAGACGCGGTGGGCTCTACTACATGGATCATCTTCATATTCCTTCGTCTTCTGCAGCTTCTGCTTGCTATACCACCGTCTTGGCCATCTCTCTCCTCCAAGACTTCGTTATCTAATAAGTACCGGTGTTTTAGGTTCCTTTTCAAAAACTGAGCTTCAACCATGTGTGGGCTGCAAGTTGGCAAAACACTTGGCTCTTCCATTTCCTACTAGTAAACACATTTCTGCTTCTCCTTTTGATCTAGTTCACTCTGATGTTTGGGGTCCCTCCCCTATTCCTTCTAAAGGGGGTAACCGTTATTATGTTATTTTTATTGATGATTTTTCTCGCTTTACTTGGATATATTTGATGCATAGTCGTTTTGAGTTGTTACCCATCTATAAATCTTTTGCTACAATGGTTGAAACTCAGTTTTTCAAACGCATCAAGGTGTTTCGCTCTGATTGTGGGGGAGAATATTGTTCTCGTGCTTTTCGTGATTTTTTATCCTCCCAAGGCACTCTACCACAGCTTTCTACTCCTTATGCTCATCAGCAGAACGGAGTTGCTGAGCGCAAACACCGTCATATCCTCGAAACGACCCGGTTCTTACTCCTCTCTGCTTCTGTTCCTGTTCAGTTTTGGGGTGAGGCTGTTCTTACAAGTGTGTATCTCATCAATCGCACTCCTTCGTCTATCACTGCTGGCATCTCCCCCTTTCAACGTCTTTATCATAGTCCTCCTGATTATTCTCGTCTTCGTGTTTTTGGATGCACGTGTTTTGTCCTACTTCCTCCTCTTGAGCGTACCAAGTTGTCTCCTCGTTCCACTATGTGTGTCTTTCTTGGGTATAGTAATGAGATCAAAGGATATCGATGCTATGATCCTGTTGCTCGTCGTCTTTGAACATCTTGTCATGTCACATTCTTTGATAATCATCCATACTACACTCTTCCCTCGCCTCCTGTTTCTCTTCCCCGATCCACGGTTGAGGAAGTCACATTTTTGGACTTTTCTATCCCTGATTTCTCATCTTCATCTTCTGCTCCTGAGTCATCTATTCCGTCTGTACCTGACCACTCTTCCTCGTCAGTCCCATCTTCACCCTTGCCGTCTTCGTCAACTTCTTTTTCGGATGATTCACGTGGGACGGTCCTGTCTACTCCTACACCTATTCCTGATGCTGCTTCGCCAGAAGACGATTCTGCTTCCGCACCAGTTGCTCCTCGTCGCAATCCGCCTCGCGCTCGTCGACCTCCTCAACGACTTAGCTTGGTTGCCTCTGATTCTTTTTCTCCTAGTTTTCAGTGTTTTCTTTCAGCTGTTTCCACTCATTGGGAGCCCCAATCATATCGTGAGGCTGTCGGCATTCCAGAATGGGAAGGTGCTATGGCAGAGGAGCTTAGTGCATTACAACGCACTCATACGTGAAAAATTGTACCACTTCCTCCAGGGAAGACTCCTATCAGTTGTAAGTGGGTTTATAAGATCAAGACCAACTCTGATGGTTCGATTGAGCGTCACAAGGCTCGGTTGGTTGCCCGTGGTTTCACTCAGCAGCATGGTATTGATTATGATGAGACATTTGCTCCTGTAGCGAAGATGACGACTATTCATACTTTGATTTCTGTTGCTTCTGTTTGTCAATGGCCCATTTATCAGCTTGATGTCAAGAACGCTTTTCTTCATGGTGATTTATCAGAGGTTTACATGACTCCTCCTCCGGGTCTTCCTCATTCATCTAGTCATGTATGCCATCCTCACCGCGCTCTCTATGATCTCAAGTAGGCTCTCGTGCTTGGTTCGCTCGATTCACTGATGCTATCTGTGCTGCTGGGTTTGTTCCGAGTTCCTCTGATCCAGCTTTATTTGTTCACACCTCTAGTCCTCATCGTACTATTTTATAGGCTTGGAAGTTGCTTCAACGTCAATTTGAGATGAAAGATCTTGGCAAACTTCACTATTTTCTAGGCTTGGAAGTTGCTTCTGCTCCGCGTGGTTATTATCTCTCCCAACGCAAGTATACTGCTGACTTCATCGACCGTGCCTGTTTGACTGCTGATCGCATTTCTCCCACTCCTATTGAGCTTCATGCTAAGCTCTGGCCTGACGATGGAGAACCACTTTCTGATGTTACTCGTTATAGACAGCTTGTTGGAAGCCTCGTCTATCTCACTGTCACTCGTCTTGACATTGCCTATGTTGTGCATATTGTCAGTCAGTTTGTTGCTGCCCCTCGTACTGTTCATTATGCACAGTTCTTCGGATTATACGCTATCTACGTGGCACTATATCTCGTGCTCTGCTGTTACCGTTTTCTTCTACTCTTGAACTTCGCGCTTATACTGATGCTGATTGGGCAGGAGATGTCACAGATCAAAAATCCACAATTGGTATATGTGTCTTTCTTGGGGACTCTCTTATATCTTGGAAGGCCAAGAAACAAGACATTGTTTCTCGTTCGAGTGCTGAGGCCAAATATCGTGCTATGGCATCTGCTACTGCTGAGGTTGTTTGGCTTCGGCGCCTCCTCTCTGACATGGGCATCATTCTATCTGCGTCTACTCCTCTATATTGTGACAACAAGAGCGCCATTCAGATTGCTAGCAATCCAGTATTTCATGAACGTACAAAGCACATTGAGATCGATTGTCACTTCGTCCGTCATCATTTTATTGCGGGCACTATATCACTCCCATATATTTCCTCTTCTCTTCAGTTATCAGACTTTTTCACAAAGTCTCATACACTTCAGCGGCATGGTTTCTTGTTGAGCAAACTCTCGGTGTATGATCCACCATGAGTTTGAGGGGGGGTGTTAAATGTATATATATATTAGGGTTAAGGGTAGATTAGTCTTTTCCTTGTTTCCTTTTTTGTACTATAAATATTGGATACAAACCCTAATAAGATTCTTGATTCATTCTTTTCATATTCTAACACATTCTTCAAGTGAGGGTAGATGAGATCTTTCCTTCCGAGATAATCTCACAATGGACCAGAAAAGGAGAGATGTGCCCCAACCATACCATCCATGGTGGGGAGAGGACATTTAATTAAACTTCCACGAGAAGATGAGTACCAAAGACCTATTTCAGATGACGAACCACATGGAGGAACATCGCGACATCCACATCAATTACAACTCCAGGAACCACATTGATAGCGTGAGCCTCAGTACTCCTCTCATCTTCGACGCATAACATGACGATGACACTTTGAGGGGAGTCATGAAAACAAAGAAATTGATACTCAGGAAGATGCATCATACGAAAATTGATGAATAAGAAATGGCATGTAGTTGAGGAGCTCAATAGTATCAATCCTCCTTGATTTAACAAAAAGACTCATTTTTCATGTGCACACCAAAGGACCGTTGCATTTTTTAGGAAAAAATCTGTGATGCCACAATGTGAACATAATATTTTATTTAGAAAACGTGGCGCATATCACATATTTTAATTTGGTCCAAAATATACCATCCTAAATTCACATGTTTCTTTCAAAACTCCTAGTGTATATAATTCAAATCTCATATAAAAAGGTTGTTGAGATATCTCTGCAGTCTGCCCTGACCCACAGAATGGCCCGCAACGCAATCCAACACGCACAACAATATTATTGGCCGAACTTCACTATATAGCCAACAATTATTGACTGAAAATGACATCTATAACTTTGGGGAAATGATACATTCACCCCGTTTTCACACATTTTGATTTTGTTTAAGTATATATTTAACTAATTAAATACATTTTTTTTAATAATAGATGAAGTACATACTCACAGGAATTAACTATATTTATTATGCATTTTTCACAGTGAAATTGAAATAATCGATTGCATAATAGATTTGGCAATCTCATACATTGTCATTTTTGTATAGTCAAATATAGTTATATCTATTTCATGAAAAAAGAAAAATAAACTAGACATGTCTGAAAGAAATAAAATAAAGAAATAGCAAAGACAAGACTAGAAAAACAACACTAAAGTCTTCCCACAAGACCTTTAACCTGGTGGAAAAGATTTCTACAAAGTTACAACACAACCGCACACACATGTTACTCAATCACCGTTAAATCCACCTCGGTCACTTGGATCTCGCGGCTCCCATTAGATCTGAGCCCCATTCCGTAATGCTGTGCCTTATTAACTCCCATATATTCTTGAAATTGAAATTCACGCCTCTGAAGACCACCTTGCTCTTACCATCCCTCCTTATAATTTTGTAACTTTTCATAATCATGACCTTGAATCATAGTGTTATCTAATGTAAACAATGGGTCTGATGTTATTTTGTAGACCCATTGTCCTATTTTGTTTTTCCTTTTCAATTCATTGTACATTCAAATTTCTATAAAAATATAAAATTTATCAAGCGAAAAAAAATATATATACAGAATTGCAAAACAGACCAAGTGTATCCGCTTTCCATAATTATGTGCACACCAAGATATCTCAAGAGAGGGTCTGGGTTAGGCATCTAAAGGGATGTTAGGTTTTTGATGTGAGATGTTAGGCTTACGGTTTTTGTGGGGACAAATGATGAAATTATGAAATCTCTCAAATGAAATTGAGCTTATATAGCAATATCAAAATTGCTTAAAACGATAAAAGAACAAAAATTAAGGCAATTAATAGTTATGATAAGACCTCTATATCAATGATTATAATACATGGTTTTAAGATCAACAATAAGAACACCATAAGATATGACTGATCTTATGGATGAAAGGAAACAGTTGTAATTTAAGAAATCTTAACTAGACAAATTATCATGTGATGCTAAAAATGACCTGTATCACATCATGAAACATCAGTATCACATCAAGGTCATATCAACTAGTGTATTATTTAGATTGAGTAAACCAGTTGTTCAAGTACTAGAAAAGAATAATCCTTCACACTGCACGTCTATGTAGGCTTAATAAGGGAGCCTGGCAACTTTTGGTAGTTCATTTTTGACTTACCATGTTAGGCTCATACAAGCACATAGACTCAAACTTCTGTTAGGCTGATTCTCAGTTTTACCCTCGTTTTCTTTATTGGGAAGGAACATTTATCCATTTCCTTTCCAAAATGTGTTACTTCGAATTTTCCCATGATTAATTTTTGGGCGTTGATAAATTAGTCATTGAATATGAACCCTCCACGCCTTTGTTTAAGTAACAACATAATCTATTGATAACTATTTTAGTGAAATAAATTTAAATTTTTGTTGTTTAATTGATCATAAATAAATTGAGGGTGAAAGATGAATAATATGTAGATAAAAATTTATAAAATATGAAAAAATATTTGACAATAGACCAATGACAAACGATTTGACTAATGGACATCGCATATACTACTGAAATAGATTGAGTGGAATAACACAATTACAATGGGATCAGAAATATCAATAACATCTTATTTCCACGTAATACTATATAGTAATAACAAATAATTTTTTTGATTTATTCACCTCTATTACACATCTATTGTTCTACCCAGATATGGACTAATAAAATATAGAATCAGCCGAGATAGTATATAATCCATTAAAAAAGAAAAAACAAGAAGATAAGCATTCATTCCATCTTTCTAGTCAAAATGTGTACTTTATCAAACAAATATACATACGTACTTCTAAAAATTAATACATGTGGAAAACATATAAGTGACTGCAATGTAAATAGTATTAGAAAATGTTACGTAAAGTTTTTTTGTAGCATCATTTTTAGTCCACACATGTTTTTATTTTGGAAAAATTAATTAGAGGTCCATGTGATACCTTTGTAATAACAATAAGTCCCTTGACTTTTTTTTGTATTTTTTAGGTTCCTAAGTTAGTGGTGTTATTTTGTTTAGGTCCTTCCATCCAACTTCCATCTATTCTATTTTTTTTTTTTCTCCCTTTTTTATCCCTAAATAAACATCATTTGTCTCTCTTTCTCCTTCAACCTCTCTCTTTCTCTCTCAAACAACTCAACAATTTGTGAGACCACCTCCACTAGCCCCCCATTGCTCCGATCTTGACCTCAACGCTGATCGCACCCCCCGATTGTCTCATGTGTCCCATCCGCGAGCCCAACCCCCTTCTCACAACTCCGTCCGCGAGCCCAACTCCCTCTCACAACCCGTCCGCGAGCCTTACCCCCTCTCGCAAGCCCAACCCTCTCTCGCGACTCCATCTGCGAGCCCAACCCCCTCTCGCGACCCCGTCTGTGAGCCTAACATGTTACAGGCATAACACTGTACAAAATGAGCGTAGCAGGGCACGCAGTGTAACACACAGAACCTGTAACTGGTATAACAGTGTACACATTGCGCATAACGGTGTATATAGAGTAACACAAAATCTGATATCTGTAAGAGGTATAACAGTGTACATAATGTGCGTAACAGTGTACGCAGTGTAACACACACAACCTTTAACAGGTATAACAGTGTACATAGTATAACACAGAACCGGGAGACAGCTCGCGGGACACGGTCGGGAGAGGTCGGGGGCGTTGAGGTCGAGATCGGCGCAATGGAGAGCTGATGGAGGTGGTCTCACATCTTGTTGAGTTGTTTAGGGGAGAAAGAGAGAGGTTGGAGGAGATAGAGAGGCAATTCATGTTCGCTTTGGGGTAAATGAGGGGAAAAAAAATAGAATGGATGGAAGTTGGATGGAAGGTTCTAAACAAAATACCACAGCTAACTTAGAGACCTAAAGAAAACAAGAAAAAATCAAGGGACCTATTGTTATTACAGAGGTGTCCCTAAGGGTCTCTAATTAATTTTTCCTTTTATTTTTAAAAATATAGTATACCTTATCTAATATGGTACATATTTTTATAAAAAAAATGAAACATATGTTTTGATTAAAGAATACTGCATGAAAAGAAAACTTATAATGAGAAATTTACATTTCATTTACATGAGTATATGTACGCCACTAACGAAACACATAAGACTAAAAAAAAAAAAAAAACTGTGTGTAGAATAATTCAAAAGTTTTTGATTCCTGCACCACAATAGACCTCCAGCCGTTCTTTTCACTGGGTCGAAGAAGGATAAAAAAAAAAAAAAAAAAAGAATAAAAAAAAGAGGGTGGTGGGTGTATGGTAACTTTATAGATTACAGGAAATATGCATAACGTGAGGGATGGTACAATTTGAACAACAAAGCTCTCTCTCTCACATTCTGTATACATCTAAAGAAGGAAAAAAAAGTAGAGAAAGAATGGCAAATACGCACTCCCATTATTACAGTTATCGAGGAAGCTTCGACCTTTCTCGTAGTGCTGCAAATGTTAATTTGGGACCTCTCAAAAGCTGGTGGAGCCGTTTTTTTTAACAAATTTTTTTTTTTTTTTTTTTTATAAGATATAAAGAGGAGTGTCATATGTTGCATTGTCTGTGCAGGTGGAATGTTTTCTTACCAAATTAGACCAATGAGACACCAAAATCTCTCTCTCTCTCTCTGAGTGAAAGATTATTTGAATAGAAAAAGAAGAACCTCGGATTCTGTTCTGAGCAATGGAGCTTTAAAGTGGTGTTTGTGGAGGTGGGTCAGTGGAGCGGGGAGAGTGAGGAAGCTTCTTTTAATTATAGCCCTATTGTTGAAGGAAGTTTCTTTTTGGCTAACACCCGCAAATATCTTTTTTTTGGGTGACTAATTGTTTTTGTTCATTGTATTCCTTTTATGATATAGATAATTATTTCAATATAGATAAAAATAAATCATATTTGTATGGTTGTGTTTTTAATTATTCTTTTTAGGAAATGTAATAATGAAGTTAATTTTTATTGTGTGTTGACCATAGATAAGTCGTGGATAAAAAAATGAATAAGATGTGGTTAAGAATTTATAAAAAGCAAAAAAATAATTTAATATATGGACCACTTGATTTATAAGAGGTGATGACAAGTGATTTTTAACTTCGATTCGTGGGAGACCTGGACATCACTTTTGAGACGGAAAAGTTTGCTGCGACCAACCTTTTCCGCGCTTTCCGCCGGTAGAATGGTGGAGTCGGAGGTCTCCTCTCCGGCCCCTCCTTCTCTTTCACTTGGTGCTCCATCACCCCAGATAAACCCCCTTGTCTGAATCTTCCCCCACCTCCTCGAGGGGGAACCATCGATAGCATTTTCAACGCTTTCAAGGTGAAATCTAAGGCATTAGGAGTAAACCTTTCATCCTCCCTTGTTTCTTCCCCAAACAGAGCATCTCCCAAAACCCATCCCTACTACATATGTTTCCACACACGCCATCACAAATGTAGCTCCAAAACCCACCCCTATATCCACCTCCTCTGTCAACACTCCATCTCCCTCTCCAAACCCAACTCCTCATCTTCTCATACCGTCATTGACACTCGACTCCCTCAAATCCCACCAAACTTCTTTCCTACTCTTCCTACTCAGAGAAAGCATCGGAAAATGGTGCAAGTCCCCCCGGCCTCATCTTCTCATCAGATTCGCTCCTGGGGCTCCCTATTTCAAACGGACAAGCCTGATCCAAATGTGGGTTCACTGCGCTTCATTGCTCCAACATGCGAAGGCACAGGCACAATGGCAATTCTCAAACCTGAAGCTTATGCAATGAATATCCAACAGTGGGACCATGGCATAGTCAGATACGTAATCGGTAAACTACCTGTCTTCCTCCCTTTCCTTCAATTCCTAAAGAAATTATGGAACCCAAAGGGAGAATTTTACCTCTTTCTTCATGGAAATGGCTTTTTCATAGTCAAATTTGATTTGGCTGAAGATATGGACTCCATCCTTGAAGGCGGTCCCTGGACAATGGATCACCGCCCTTTCATCTTGCGCAAATGGTCACCTCAGGTCTGAATAGAACAGGAGAGACTAAGTAGTATCCCTATCTGGATCAGACTCCCAAATCTTCCTCTCCATTTATGGGAGGAGGACTGCCTTAGTCAGATAGGAAGTCTTCTAGGTTTACCACTTCATGCAGACTCTGCCACGCTTTGGTGTAATCAAGCATCTTATGCCCGCATCTGTGTGGAAGTGCAAGCCTCAACACCTCTTCCGGACTCTGTTCTTGTTGAGATAGCTCCGGGAGCTCGAGAATCCTTCAAGGTAGACTATGACTGGAAATCGACTGCATGCAAATATTGTCAAACCTTTGGGCATGATGAGGGGTCTTGCGTAATGAAACCAAATGTGGAGCCCCAAAATACTGAAAAGGTGGGAAAGGTGAGGGCTACTACAACCAAAAATAAGGGCAAAGAAAAGGTAGGCTCTCAATGGATTGAGGTTTCCAAATCCAACAACAGTTCCAAGGGAAAACTACTTGCAAATGCTATGAAACCCGTCTCCACCTCCCAGCTGAATACCGTGGTTTCCCAAACTCTACCAAATCAAACCTCTACTCCCTTTGACATCTCTGACTCAAGAGAGCCATCAACTGAAGCAGTCACTGGTCCTGATCTCATTCCCCAAACCCCAAATGTTGCCTCCACCTCCCAGCTAAACACCAAGTTTTCACAAACTCCAGCAAAAAGATTCTCCATCCTTCATGACATTTCTGAATTGAATGAGCTAACAACTAAAGCAGTTGCTGAATCTGACCTTACTCTCAAAACTACAAATGAGGATGCTGGTGCTATGCCTCTAGCTCTCTCATCACCTCGTCTTACTCCCTTGGCAGATCCCCCAACAGGGAAAAAGCCCCTCACTACGGTGGAATAGATCATTGCCTCCAAAATTGAGAATTCCTTAGCTCCACAGTCTACAATAGAGTCCGGTTCTCCTCCAAATTCATTGGTCGTGGTGGGGTCAAGCCCAAGGATACGTACTAGATCTCACTTAAGTGGGGACCACTCCAAATCCCATACACCGAACCAAAATGTGCAGTCAACTTCTGATGTTCATCCCTCTCAAACCAATCCCAAATCCACACTGTAGAATTCATCTCAAAATGAGGTATTCCCCCCTCCCTATCTTTTTGAATCTCCTAAGTTGATCAGTGAAGCGATGCATGTCCCCATGGTGGACATCCCCCTTGAGATAGATCTCTTCTCCACTGCCCCGGAGACGTTCTTGACTAGTAGTGCTATCCGAGCAAAACAGGGAGGTGGCCGGAATAAAAAAAAAACACAAAGTTGGTGCCTCTTCCCAATCCTCCAAGAAAAGTAAAGCAGCCTCCAAAGGCGCTCTTTTTCTAAAGAAGAGCATCAAGTCATATTTGGCATGAATTGCCACCTTTTAAATAACTGTCTTTATGAACTGTCTGTTCTGGAATGTCCGAGGTCATAATAGCCGAGAAAAGCAGCATGATGTCAAAGACTTTTTGAAGCAAATTCTTTCCCCTATTGTGTGTCTTGTTGAAACAAAGGTTGATCTCCAAAATTCTGAAAAGATCCGCCGCAACATCTTGCCAAATTATAGTCTTCTCAATCCTCATCAAGGCGGCAGGCTCTGGATTTTATGGCAACCGGAGCTGGTTCATGTTCAACTTCTAGCATTCTCCTCACAATTCCTGCACTGTAAGGCAACCCCTGTGTCCAGTTCACCGAGCTTCTTCCTCTCTGCTATCTACGCCTCAAATCTTTCTTCCGAGAGGCAAATCTTATGGCACGATCTCTGCGGTTTGGCTCAATCTATCAATCAGGATCAGTGGCTAGTCGGAGGAGACTTTAATGAGATCCGGTTCTGTCATGAAAAACAAGGTACCAATGTGGTTCATTCAAGACGTATGTCAAGATTTAATGACTGCTTAACAAGTTGCCATCTTCACAACCTTAGAGCTTTCGGTCCTTTTTCCTAGAGTAACAACCAAAACCAGCGTATTGTTTGTAAACTCGATAGGGTTCTAGTTAATTTGTCATTGTTGCACAACAACACAAATGGCTGTGTGCAATATCTTCCGGCAGGGCTCTCTGACCACACCCCTCTACATGTGATTGCAAACCCTCCTTCCCCTTCAGGCCCTCGTCCTTTCAAATATTTCTCTGCATGGGAACTTCATTCGGATTTCGCTGAGGTAATCCAAAAGGCATGGTGTATCACTTTTCATGGCTCCCCCATGTTTATTCTTACAAAAAAGCTGCATCACCTAAAGATAGTTCTTAAAGACTGGAACAAGGAGGTTTTTGGCCCCATTCAATCCTCTTTTCAGCTACGTAAGCAACAGCTAGAGTCTGCACAAAATTCTACCCTGGCGGATCTTGCCAACCAAAGTCTTCTGGCCCTTGAAAGAGATGCCTAAAGTAAATATCTTCTCCTGCTAAAGCGCGAACAGTCTTTCCTAAGGCAAAAATCCCACCAATTGTGGCTTTCTGAGGGTGATAGGAACTCCAAGTTCTTCTACTCCTCCATTAAATCAAGAATTGCCAAAAACACCATTCAAAAGGTTGTACTTGCTGATGTCCTACTCAGAAGATCCAAGTTTCATTAAGAATTTTGTAGTAGAGTATTACAGTTCCCTCCTCAACTCTACGGGTTCACTCCTAACACCAACATCTCGGTTGGACAACCTTGTCCCTCTTACCAGTGTGGAAGGTGAAGCTCTATGTAAATTGGTTTTTGAATCAGAAATTAAGAAAGCCCTCTTCTCTATGAAGCCCCATGGGAGTCCTAGACCTGATGGCTTTACAACTCATTTTTTCCAAACTTTCTAGCCTATGGTGAAGCACGATTTCCTATTGGCAATTTCCTCTTTCTTTCAAACAGGGCATCTCCTTAAGCAATGGAACCACACATTCATTTCCCTCATCCCAAAAGTCAAGCTTGCGGACTCTTTTGAAAGTTATCACCCCATCTCTCTATGCAATGTGGCCTACAAGACTATAACTAAAATTATGGCGGAGAGGCTCCAACAGGTACTCCCCAAGATAATTAGCCCAAACTAGTCGGCCTTTGTAAGGGGGCGAAACATAGTGCACAACACACTCCTAGCGCACGAGCTCACCCGGGCTTTGAATTCTCCTTCAACTAGGGGGCGTTCTTTTATCAAAATTGACCTTCGAAAAGCTTTCGACGGTGTTCGATGGGAATTCTTGGTGGAAGTCATGAGAGGTATGAATTTCCGCCACGATTGGATACACCTCGTTCTTCAATGCATTCAAACCGCATCCTTTTCAGTACTAATCAATAGCAGCCCACAAGGCTTCTTCGGAGCTCGATGTTGCCTTCGGCAAGGAGACCCCCTTTCCCCGCTATTATCTGTTATCACAATGCAGGCCCTATCAGCTCAAATCGAATATGCTATAGCTACGGGATCGGTTGGTCTATTCCTCAGGGCTGACATGAACATCTCTCACCTCTCTTTTACTGATGATCTTGTTATCTTCACATATGAAAATCCATGCAACCCTATGCATTTCTTCAAAATCCAAATAACCCCCTTGCAAACACAAGCAAAATGCAATCCACCTCTTCTGTGAGTTTCTTAACCCAAGGTTAACCAGACTTCAACCCAATGTGAGAAGTTACCATTATACCATCCCCCACTTTTGTCACATGAGAAATCCTAAAATCATCACCTTCATTCGTTCTGTCCTCACTCGACACCTCTTCTCACCCTCATCGTCACCACCCCTCTTCGAACCTCCTCTAATCAATGACTCTCACCCTCATCGTCGCCACCCCACTTTGGACCTCCTCCTCTACCCCTCCTCTGCCCACAGTTTGCGTTCTGTTCTCCTCTCCTTCTCTCAATTGTCAAGACTCCAGCTCAATCCACAAAAAAAGTCAGCTTTTCTCTTCTCTTGAGGGTTCAGAGTTCGCACAGATCATGGGTATTCCCGTATGCAATCTTCCAGTTAAACATCTTGGTCTACCTCTCACGCAAAAATCACTTTCTCATGCTATGTGTATGCCTCTCATTGACAAAATGCGCAAAAAAATTAACTATTGGTCTTCCTCCCTCCTATCCAAGGCTAGTCGCCTTGAGTTAGTTCACTTGATGTTGCAGAGTTTTAGTTACTACTGGCTTGCGGGCTTTCTTCTCCCAAAAAAGACTCACAAAGCTATTGAACAAATTCTCTGGAATTTCCTTTGGGCTGGAGATAGTGACAACTCAAAAAAATGCGCGATTAAATGGATGGTAGTTTGTCTTCCAAAATCCGAGGGAGGACTCGGTCTCCGCTGTTTACAAGAATGGAACAAGGCTACTATGGGAGTTCGATTTTAGGAACTAGCCTCTGATCATCAATCGCTATGGGCTTCCTGGATGAGGAAAAAAATCTTTCAAAAATGAGCATTTGGTCTATTTCTTAAAAGTCCACGGCCTCCAATGTGTGGAAATCTATTATCAATGCTGGCACTTGGGTTAGAATGGCTACACAGTATGTTATTTTCTCAAGGAAAACAATCAATTTATGGTCTGACCCATGATTTCAAGGACATGGCCTCCAACACCTTTTTCAGGGCCCACCTCTTCTTAGTTGGGAACCTCCAAGGGAGGTTATGCTTAGTACTCTATTTCGAGATGGCAAATGGCATAAACCACATGAATGGCCAGCTGAACATGCCTCGGTGTGGGATGTCATCACAGAAATTGAAATTGGAGGATAGGGAAATGACCTTCTGATCTAGACAGGATCAAAATCAAGGAAGATGTCTTACTCTTCTGCTTGGGAATATATTCACAAGAAAGGACCTCAAACTACCTGGGCAAAAGAACTTTGGAGACCGATTCAACCACCAAGCCAGAGTCTTCTTCATTGGCAAGCTGCCCTTGATATTCAGCCGACAACTCATCCAAAATACCACATGTTTGCTCTGCTCCACTGGTTCTGAAAATGTGGAACATCTGTTTCTTCTCTGCTCATTCTCAGCCTATATCTGGAAAGCAACTTTAAAGGCACTGGGTTTATCTCAT
This sequence comes from Acorus gramineus, assembly GCA_030737835.1. Lineage (NCBI taxonomy): Eukaryota > Viridiplantae > Streptophyta > Magnoliopsida > Acorales > Acoraceae > Acorus > Acorus gramineus. The sequence goes on from CM060847.1 coordinate 24,580,558, forward strand.
GTCAGGCATATAGCTCTCACATATCATTTCACATGGTTCATTTCTCTTGGGTCTACTCAAACCAAAATAAAGGTGCTATCTTTCCTTCTAGCACAAATTATGTGGTCTATATGGATTGAGCAAAATGACAGGATTTTCAGAAATACAAGATGCTTTAAATCACTGTTATTACGTCGAATTCTCTATGCAACGAGAGCTGTCTTTGAAAGGAAACTGTTTGAAGATGACATTACTCCAGTCACTAGTAAAATGTGCACCCTTTTTAAAATTTTGATAAAACAAAAGAAGGTGTATGAAAAAGAGGTCTCTTGGGAAGCACCAAAGGAAGGGTGGTTAAAACTAAACTCGGATGGCTCGAGATCAGATGATCGTTTTTCCTATGGCGTTCTAGTACGTGATTCATCAGGCTTTTGCTTCGAAGCTCTGTCCACTAGAGTTCGGGCAGATTCTATTAATCTACTAGAACTGAAGGGGTTGGTCGAAGGGATGCAGCTTTGTCACTCACTAAGAGCTTCTCGAGTGTGGCTAGAATCAGACTCCACCACTGCTATTGCATGGATTCATGGCCGGGGCATCATCCCATGGAGGGCTTTTAGAGACCTACGTACTTTCTCTACACTATCTAATTCCCTGTTAGAATGGAAAGCCACCCACGTCTACCGAGAAGGAAACCAAGTGGCTGATCACCTAGCAGCTTTTCAATCCGCCATGGGATACCAAATCCATGAGCCTCCAGATTTTTTTGCCTGATCTCCTCAAGCTCTTAATGAAGGATAAGGACGGAAAAGTGACAACCCGAATCAGCAAATGAGAATCCTTTTGGCTATTGATTCATGAAATTGCCCTTTAAAATGGCACTCCTGATCTTTGTAAACATTGGGACTGACCTGTAGTCCCTCTGTTCCTTTAAAAAAATTATTATTTTCCCTTTATCCCTTTGTACATAATCAAGTTCATAGTAATACAAAGTTTACCAATCGAAAAAAAAAGACAAGTGATTTGACATGCGGGTCCCTCATCTACCAGTGGAGTAGATTTTGTGAAATAACATAATTTATAAGGCGATCTGGAATACCAATATCAAGTTGTTTTCACTTATTTTGGCATAGTTATACCCATCTATTCCTCACAAACAAACATGTTCTTGAATTTATTCTCCCTATTCCACTCTATTCCATCATATTCCCTTTTTGGTTCAGTTTATGCATCCCAAATTATGACCAAAACATACGAAAAGCCTTTATTTTCATAGCGACATAAGTTATTTTTGTACATATAACTATTTTAGTATAGATAAAGAATAATACATTTTTTATGTGGTTATATTTTGTGATTTTCGTTGTAAAATGTTATAATAAAATTTTTGTTGTTTTGTTAACTATGGATAAGTTGTGAATGAAAAGTGAATAAAATGTGGATAATGATTTATAAAAAAGTGAAAAATGATTTGACATGAGAACCCTTAATTTATAAGAGGTGGTGATAAATGATTTGACATGTTAGCATAAAAGATAATGACAAATGATATGACAGATGATTATTGAAACTAATGTTGCAATTGTAGAAGACGAGTCTGCGCATGATGAAGAAGTATATCTCTTCCCAAGTGACTACCACGCATCTTGAGAAGTAACACACCTTGCCACTGTTGAATTTAGCATTGATACAATTGAGGATACTCGTCAACACTGGCTTAAACTGGGCAAGATATAACATATAATTGGTCTGATCAAAACAAACAATTTGATGACAATAAGTTCATCAACCTCATTTTAAATGGTGTTAGTCCTGCCTCTAAACATTCAAACTCGAGAGACTCCAGTTTCACTCGATGACTTGATTGGATTATTGCTCAGTGCCAAATGGAAGATTATAATATACAACACTCTCATCTGATTGCTTTGTGTATAACAAAACTAGTGGTAGCACTTCTCATGGTTGTGGCAGATTCCCCTACCAAGGACATGATTTAGGAATCAGGATCTTCTCATAATCAAAGAGGGTCAACGGGTCTTTCTTCTCATTAAAAAAAAAACCTTCTCTTTTGACTGCCCCCCCCCCCCCTGAATCCCTATTTTCCTGCTGACGGGTGTCTCTAACAATGCCGGTCTCGTCGCCCCCGGTGGGGATCCCTCACCCACCTGACCCTCCCCTCCCTGACCAAACCCGTCCCTCCTCCGCCCCGCAATTTTTCTCCTCTCAACCGAAAAACCAAACCCTTCCCTCCCCAGCTCATCTGCCACCTCTTCCTCCTCAACCGAAAAATCAAATCCTTCCCTCCCCAAACCCTCTGCAACCTCTTCAACCCAAAACCTTTTCTCCCTTTCCTACCCACTCCCTCGCTCGCGCCTTGGCTTTTGCTGGCATGCTCTCTTCTCATCCCCTTTCAAAAGCTGGTTGTTCTTCCACACCCACAGGAGAAGTCCACACTGAAAGGCAAGTTTCTGCCTTGGTTATTGCCAGATCTGATGTCTCTTTGTCGATGGAGAATGGTGCTCATGTGAGTGCTGCAGTTGTAATGCTCCCGAATCCACAACTCTATTTTAAAGTGTGAAATCCCGTTGCGTTAACTTAATTCCTCAAATCTCAGAGTTCTATATATATATATATCAGTGGTGATACCTAGGCCCCAAAATATAAGCCCCACTCACAGACCCCATGAGTTGTCAACCTGTCATTGGCTCATTATTTTACTTTTCAAAAAGGGTAACAAAGCAAAAACCAATTATACCCTCCCATAAAAACTACTCGAAAACACGCGCGCGAAATCAAAGAAATCCGGATTCGACGTCCACGATTAAACACCACCGTCACTTTCGGCGAGCCAAAACGATCTTTCAAATTCTCTCACCCCCAAAAATCACATTCGTTGCAAAAGGGGAAAAAAAACCCTAAATCTTTCTCTACGCATCGTTTTTTCTTCGCCGATCTGCTTGGATTCTCTGGAAAAACAAAATGGCGACAAGCAGTAAGAAACCTTGTTTCCTTTCTTTCCCGAATTTCTTTTTTTTTCTCTGTGTGTTTGGACGATTTGCTTCGTTTTTCCAAAATAGGGTTTCGAAACAGCTCCTACATTGCGTTTGCATTGTACATGTGACAGATTGTTTTAGGGTTTCGATTAGTTTATGAAGATCTTGACAACAGAATGTAACATATTATTTACAATGCTAATAAATTAAGAACGCTTGTTTTTATTTCTTTTTTTATCAAATGTTTTGATTTTACCGAACAGGGGATTCAAAAATTCAGAGATTTCATTTGCAGAGTAAATGTAACAGATTATATTAGGTTTGGATTAGGGTTTTACATGACATGTAACAGATTATTAAAATACTCGAAAAATGTAACATTTACATAATAAATGTAACACAAATTGGATTAGGTTTTGGATTAGGGTTTAGATGTTTTTGGTTAAATGTAACAGAATATTAAATGTGCTGTTGAAAATGTGACATTTGCACTCTAAATGTAACAGATTGTATTAGGTTTCGGATTTGGTTTTGGAGGCTTTCACATGAATACACGTTTTCTATTTTTGTTACATTCATAAATGTAACAAAATGTTAAATGTAACAAAATATTAAATGTGCTGTTGAAAATGTGACATTTGCACTCTAAATGTAACAGATTGTATTGGGTTTCATTTTGGTTTTGGAGGTTTTCACATGAAATGTAACAGAATATTAAATGTGCTCTTGAAAATGTGACATTTGCAATCTAAATGTAACAGATTGTATTAGGTTTCGGATTTGGTTTTGGAGGCTTTCACATGAATACACGTTTTCTATTTTTGTTACATTCATAAATGTAACAAAATGTTAAATGTAACAAAATATTAAATGTGCTGTTGAAAATGTAACAGATTATGAAATGTACTGTTGGAAATGTGACATTTGATTAGGTTATTGTTTAGGTTTTGAAGGTTTTCACATGAGAATGTAACAGTAACAAATAAATATTACAAACTTCTTATAGTCATGTTCATTCTTTTTTCAGATAACAAAAGGTCACACAAAGCTGCAAATAAAAAGGGAAAATCAACTCAACCACACTTCAGATCATCCTTGCATAGGATTTATCAAATATTTTCCACTCTGAAACTGAAAGAAAAACATCTGAATATGCTACAAGCAACACCTTTCTGGAGTCTGTTCAGTGGGTTGTTGGACAAGAAGTATGATTGTAGACAAGCAAAAAAGAACGATGAAGATGTTGTGCGGATAATACAATGTTATGATCCACATTCTGAATCTTTCAAGATTGGTGGCAAAGCTTTGAAAATAACTCCAACAGAAATTGACGTTATATTGGGCATCAAATCTGGCAAAAAGGAAGTTAAAGGTAATCAGAATTTCCTGTTTTGAATTACATTTAGTTTTCCAAAACTGTAACATCATGGTCATGATTAATGGGTTTGGCTGCACTTTGTTACAGTGAACTATGGCACCAAGCCAAACACAGAGTTCATAAAGCGAAGATTTGGGTCAGTGAGCAGACCTAATGCTCCATATATCAAGGAGCAACTTCTGGTTGCATTGGAGGGAGAATCAAGCCATGATCTGAACGATTTCACAAAGTTGTGCTGCCTGTACTTGTTTGTGGGGTTATTTTACACAAACAGTGGTCACACCATGGGATGGGCTACCTTTCAATATTTGGAGGACATCAACAACATAAAGGAGTTTGATTGGTCGACATCAATACTAGATTCACTGATGAAGTCAATTCATAGGCATCATAATAACCCAGCAAGTGTGACTGGCTGTGTTGCTCTGCTACCTGTAAGTTAACAACAAATAGTTTTAGCTGAAATTGCAATCAATATATTTACTGACACTGTTCTTTTAAATTCTATGCAGTTCTGGTTATGTGAGCATACCACTTTAATTTCTCCCTCACGTCCATCAGTGTTCCCAAGGTTCAAGAAATGGGATTTGAAAAAATTCCACAAAACCATGTCAAAGATAAACATTCGCAAGATTAAAGCATCACAGGTTATAATTTGAATACTCATAACTCCATTACTGATTCTGTAAAACAATTATTCACATAACTCTATTATAGAACATTAGTATACAAACAATGTAACAATAATATTATAAATGTAACAATATAAATATGTGCTACATTGTTTCACACACTATGTGTTGATAATGTAACATTTTGTGATTTAGAAATTAACATATTAATATTAGCATTCTAGTTAGGTTACTAAATTAAATGGATGCAATCAGTTATATTTGGAACAACTAACTATCATTGCATGTTAAATTGTTCAAAACTTGTTACATTTGTCAAGCTGTCTCCATTCCATATGTTATGTTGTACCAATATAGCAGATATTATTAACAATAGTAGTATGAAATGAAAATGTAACATATCTTTATAAAGTTTGGTTATGTCTAAACTGCACTGATGCAATTAACTATTATGATCATAAATGAAATAAATGAAAATGTTATGACTTTGTTACATTTTGACTAATATAAACTTGTCTCTTACATGAAAAAGTTATCCATAGAAGAAATTGAACCAAGGCTGATAGAGCTGCAGCAGCTGGGGGTAAGGGCCTCTGCACATATTGATACTGAAAATGAAGAAGAAACGTTGGAACAAAATGAAGAAGATTTGACTGGTAGTGGGGAGACTTCATCAGATAATGATGAATCCAATGAAAAAAGTGAGAATAACCCGTCAGGTGAAGAGGAAATTGATAGAGAACTTCTGAATAGTGAAGGTGGGGGTGATTTAATACATAGTGGCTGGGGGGATATGAATGTCTGTGCTGATAGTAACAATGAAGACAATCAACCAGTAATGGAAGATGATTGTGGGGGGCAGTTTGGCGACTCTGCAATTGAACATCAGATTGAAGGAGTACAAATAAGAAACTTGTCACCAGATAATGTTAAAAAAACTCTTGCTATGGAAGCCCTAGAAGAAGAAAACACAAACCTCAAAATAACAGTGGCAGCACATGGGATTGACATGCTGAGAATTATGGCAGATAACAGTAGTAAGAGTTTCAGGTTGAAAACAAGTGCCCGCAATTTAGATTGTCTTTTCAAGAAATGTGGTTTACTAAGGAGAAAGATCCGTGGTTTAAATCAACAGATAGGAAAGTTGAAAATTGTGAAAACTAAATTGAAAAAAAAAGTCAGTCTAAGAGATGATGACATAAAAGGTTACAAAGATCGAGAAAAAGGCTATCTGAGTGTCATTGCAAAACAGAAACAGATAATCTCTGACATGGAAGACGATGCCTCGGTGCATGATGTCACGCCCCAGGGCTGGCCAACCCCGGGACGCGACAGGTGCATGTATCATATCAGAAGCCTACACAGGAGGTCAATAATATATATCATACACAGACAACTAGAATGACACACATGCAACAAAAGGGACTGACATGATATATACACCAAATGCGGAAGCAAAAGACTGAATCTGTGAATAAACATTCTACAGACTCGATACACAATCATACGTCCTGTGAGAGCCAATATACACAATATACAACTGAACATATACCAACACGTGCCAAGCACGGAAATACAATACATACAACTGAGATAAGGGATGCTGATAGCCTCTGGTACTCGCGGACGTAGCGCTGCTCCGCTACTGAAGAAATCCCTCGGAAAGCTCCAACTGCTGCTCCGGCTCCAGCTCAGGCTCAGTGGCAACTGGGGAAAAACATATGCGAGGGGTGAGCCACACGCTCAGTGAACGGCACAACCCATGCATCACAGACAATATTGACCACAACATATTAATCCATTCTAATCCACAATTTTTCCATAATCCAGATCATACCCTCACCCTTACCCCTCAACAAGGGACTCAGGATATTGGGACTTACAATCATTCACAAACAAAACCAGCGGGTCACTCATCGCCAACCCACTTCACCCTCACCCTCACCTTTCCAAAGGTGACATAGGATTTTGGGACTGATAATCATCCATTCACATATCCAGTAGGTCGCTCATCGCCAACCCACTACACCCTCACCCTCACCCTACCACGGGTGACATAGGATTTTGGGACTGACTAGGCTGTTGGTCACCCTTGGTCCACCGATAGTCTCTCCCTCCACTCCGTAGGCCGCCTGGTCTACTCCCATATTCAGCACAGTCCGTCACCTCATCAGGAGGTGCCTACTAATGGGAGCCCTCTGTCAGGAAGGCCCTGTCTAACGCTGAGGGTAGCCTCTACCGAATCCAACGCAGGGAACAGAACAGCCTATCCATACGCATATGATCCACTCGGATCCGCCGACTACACGCCTCAACAATTCTAATGTCATGAACTCTTCAGAGTTCCTCCAGCGCGCATAACCAAGATGCGGGGAAACAAGTACAATCAAAAGCAGTGTTGGAATATCACTGGGGGAAAGAAACTCGGGAGGGCGGCGTGAGTTCCCGATACAGGGTACCCCGACAACCAAACAAGGAACACGGAGTACCCTAACACGGGTCTCACCGCTGTCCTCGCAAGGTCCCTCCCCTATAATATTCACTACTCATGCTAATAATCATACCAAACATACAACTCTAACGTTCTGAATTCCTCAGAACCCACCAGGGCGCATAACTACGATGCGGGGAACATGCATAAGGTTATAACAGGGTGGAATATCATTGGGAGAAAGAAACTCGGGAGGGCAGCGTGAGTTCCCATTATAGGACACCCCGACAACCAAACAAGGAACACGGTGTACCCTAACCCGGGTCTCACCGCTGTCCTCGCAAGGCCCCTCCCCTATAATATTCACTATAACATGTAATTTAACAAGTACTAGCATTTAATTTAATAAATAAACTAGTAGGGTGTCATGCATCGGTCGGGCTTCCTAACATGGAACCAGGGGACATGCTGCATGGCTCATACACATATCCTAAGGGTGCAAGTCCCTAACATAAAGGTCTAGGGTAGCATGCATTCTACACATCATTCACACAAGCATGGATTACATATTATTTGTAGGTAATATTTATCCATGTCGCCCCAAGAGAGGTCGGTATACGCCCAAGTGCGTATAACACCTCTCTACTGGGTTGGATTGTCCCACTCACCAGAATCGGGGTCGTCGCGCGACCGTCCGTCAAGATCTGCAAGACAGACAATCAATATGGTGAGTTAAAATCCACAAATACTACAAAATACATAAACCCACAATTAAACTCCCAACACTCGGGCAAACGTGCATACGACCCGCACGCACGCTAGGCCGAGCACTCCGACAACCCCCCGCACGGCCGGCCACCACCCGCACGGCCACCCGACCGCCCGAACGCGCCGCCGCGCCTCAGCCCGCGCACTCCGCGCACCGCCCGGGGCTCCGTGCGTCCACCGAGCCCAGCCGCGGCAGCCCGCACGCGCCCCGCACGCCGTGCGCTGGCCCGCGAGCACCCCGCACGCCCCCGCGCGCGGCGCCTCGCCCCCGCGCACACCACCTCGCGCCTTGCCGCGCCCCGCGCACGCCTCGCGCACGCCTCCTCGCCCCGCGCGCACCCCGCGCGCACCTCCGCCACCTCCTCCGCGCGCACCTCGCGCGTCCAGCCCCTCCGGCAGCACCTCCGCGCGCACCTCGCGCGTCCAGCACCTCCGGCAGCACCTCCGCGCGCACCTCCGCGTCCAGCACCTCCGGCAGCACCTCCGCGCGCACCTCGCGCGTCCAGCACCTCCGGCAGCACCTCCGCGCGCGCCCAGACCAGCGCCCAGACCAGCCCCTCGCGCCGGACCCGCGCGACCAGCTCCTCGCGCCCCAGCCGCCCAGCTCGCCCAGCACCGGCCTCTGCTCGCCCAGCACCGGCCTCTGCTCGCCCAGCACCGGCCTCTGCTCGCCCAGCACCGGCCACTGCTCGCCCAGCACCGGCCAGCACCCTGCACCAGGCCCGCGTGCCCTCGCGCGCACGCCGCGCGTACGCGCGCCCGCGCACGCAAGCGCGCCTGCCCGCGCGCACCCGACCTGGCGCCGCCTGGGCTGCTGCTGCTGCTGCTTGCGTCCGAGACAGGGCCCCAGCCTGCCGAGCGCCTCCAACCACCTCTCCCACTGCCGCCGACCACCCCCAACCGCCTCCGACCACCCTCCGACGACCCCCACCGCCACCAACCACCTCCCAAGCACAAAACCCTCCCCTAGCAATCATCTAGACGAGAAATAAGAGGGAACGGAGGCTTACCGAGGGGAGGAGGAGGTGTCCGGTGGATCTCCACGCGCCGAAACCCTTCCCACAAGCCTTCTCACGACCCGATCTATCACGGCCCTCGGTTTGGCTCAAAACAGAGGAGAGAGAGAGGAGGTCGGGGAGGCTAGGATCGTCGAAACTCGGATTTGAAGACACCGGAGCGTAGATCGGGACCCGATCTACACTTCCCGTGCTTTGGGTTTTCGATTTTGAGGGGTGGAGGGGGCTCAAACGGAAGAAAAACGGAGGAGAGGAGAGAGAGAGTCCAAGGTCGGGGATGATGAATAGTGATTTCAAATTTTTAGATTCCTTTTATGTAATGTGCGACTTAAAAATCCGGATACGCCCCGGAACTGCGAAATTTTTGGAAACGATGCCGGAATTCGATGAAATTTTCGTGAGAGGTCTAAAATGGCACCAGGACACCAAATATGCAGTTAGATTTTCAATCGGAGTCCTCTAGCTCAGACGATAGCTAACAGTCCGAAAATAAGCGGTTCCGATCGAAAACCCTAAAAATTTTTAAAACTGCCAGGACGCTCTAACGGTTACCAGCAGGCTAAAAGTGACACAAATATAACACATGACATTACCCAGAAGACAGCTTTGGATGCAGAGATCATGAGTCTGAAAGAACTGATCACTGAGAAAGAGAACTTGATAGCACAGCAATCTGTAATGCTAGATTTCCTTCAGACACAACACCCATCACAGGAAGCAAAACCCCTTGATGTGATTCCACTGAACTCATATACACCAGATATTCAATATGTGGAGGTGGACATGGGAGAAGCAACACATGAAAAAAAAAAGCAGACAAGGTCAATGGTTAGAAGAATCAAGATGAGGGATAGGAAAGCACCCATGGACCCTGAATTTCAATACTCTGATGCTGGAAAAAGAGCCAAAAGAGTGGCTATTGGAGTTCCACAAGAGAAAGAAACCAAAAAACAGAAATTTAGTTTCAGAATTCCAAAAAATAATGTAGCCAAGGCACTGGGACAAAAAGATGTCAAGATATTGAGGCAAATAGTTGGCCTCACCTCTGGAAGGTAATTTTACTGTCATTAATTGTTCTGAATATCACATCTTCAAATAGTTGTTAAATGTAACTCTTTTTGTATATGCAGTGGACCAATTTGGCAAGGGGGTCTTTCAGTTATTCATTTTGAAGATGTCATGTCAATATTGAAAGAGGATGAAATTTCCAGTAATGTGAGTATTTACTTATAAATGTAACAACTATTGAGTAAATGTAACAACTATTGAGTAAATGTAACAACTATTGAGTATGTACTTATAAATGTAACAACTATTGAGTAAATGTAACAATTGTGAATATTACAAACTATATGCAACATTTAATGTATTTACTTGTAATTTCTTAGGTCATTGATGGGTATACAGAAATCTTATATGATGAGCAAGGAGTTCCAATGCGGATCAACCGATCTTCATTTTTCGTTTCTGCAAACATCTCTCAGTCACTGCAAAATGAAAAACAGCGTCACCTCTTCAAGGTGCTAGTGAAGGAAAGGATAGATCTCAGCCTGTATCGGTACATACACTTCCCTCTGCATAATAAAGGGCATTGGACTTTGGCGGTGTATGACATAGTTGAAAACATATGGAGACACTACAATTCACTACTTCAAGAGTATGCAGACATGGACACACATTTGCAGATGGTTAACAAATTGGTAATCACTACTTAAAGTTTCTGACCATATATATGTTTAACTTAATTTAACATCTCATGCATATACATTATAATTTACAGATGGACACATTCATTGAACATTATGAAGGAATTGAACCTGGACAGATCATCTCTGTTCAGAATGCACCGCAGCAGCCTGATTTTTCGTAAGTTCATTTACTTTGTTAGGTAATTTCATTATATATTAAAGGAACATACTGATTCAAATTTTTTTTTTAACTGCAGCATAGAGTGCGGAATTGTGGTCATACATGTAATGACTCAGTATGCCTTACAAACAGATATATCATCGGTAATGACTCGCCAGATGTGCAGTAGTACCAGAGCCCAAATAATACATAAGTTCATCAACGACAAAATAAGGACGTACACAGAAGAGGATCACAAGTTGTTTTCTTTGAATATTGATGATTGAACTCTTAGAGTTTTGTTGTGTCTGTCTGTAAATCGAACAAATAGCAATTTTGGATGTAAACAGCTTATAACAAATGTTTTGGGAGCCATGAAATGAAAATATAGATATATTTTGTCTGATGCTAAGTTGTGATTTACTATTCATGTGTTTCCATGAACAACATGTGTTGTAATAACGTTCATGTAATATAACAGTCAATTAACAATGCAAAGCATGTTACTGTGTATATGTAAATGTAACTAGCCAACAATGTCACAATCTGGGTATAGTAAATGTAATTACAATGGTTAAATTGTGACAGATACCTCTAATGCAACCAACTATTAATTTGATTGTTTTAGGGATAGACTCTGTTACATATGATTAAAATTGTTACATTTCTCTATGTAACAAAAAACTCAGAGTGGTTCAAAGTACAACATAATATTGAATATTAAATCTGGAATCTACAAAACATAAATCACTTATGCAACAATATGAATTTAAAAATGTGACAGATGTCTCTGATGCAATCAGTTAATAACTCGATTGTAATACAGGTACACACAACACAAATACACACTGTTACATATCATTAAAATTGTTACATCTTCTAAATGTAACAAAAAACCCAAATGATTCATATTATAACATAATATTGAATATTAAATCAAGCAACTGCAAAACAGACTTCACTTATGCATCAATATGAATTTCAAAAGGGACAGATGTCTCTGATACAATCAATTAATAACTCGAATGTAATACAAGTACACACTGTCAATGAATTAATATTTGTTACATCTTCAAATGTAACAACAACCCAAGACTGATACATTGTTACATTATTGTGGAAATTAAACCTGAAAAATATAAAAAGAAAATCAATTGAGTCAGAACAAATCACTTATGTATCGATCTGCACATTGCTTTATGTATTCTTCACGTGCTTAGTCTTCGGCCTGTAAACCTTTGCTGCCTTCCTTTTTGTCGGTGGTCGCCCTTTGCTTCGAACTTTTTTAGGTGAATGTACACATCTAACCGGCGATGGTGTTACGCCAACAGAACTACAGTTAGCATTCGCAGATGAAAAATGCAACAAAGATTCCTGCAAAGAATCCATGTATTGTGTACAGAAGACATATTTTTCTTCAGATACAACTGCAGCTTCCACAACATATGAAAATTTGGAATATAATTCATTATGCCTCGACATGTGATCATTTGACATGTTGTCCAAATAACAATTCTTCAAAGCATTATGAATTCTTTTGATGCCCTTCCGCCAGCGATCCATAATGTAATATGAAGAAACTACACTCGTGTTTGAATGTATCAAAACTTTAATACAATGCCTACATATGATACCCATGAACTCAAATAGACAACAAACACATCGAAACTCCTGTTTCAATTCATCAAACTTAACCTCATAAGCTATTTTCTTTGTTGCTCCATCTTTGCCTTTTGAAACATCAGTGACAACAAAAGCTCTCACGCCATCTAAATCCGAAACTTCTACCAAATTGCAAAAAATCAACCCCTTGATTTCATTCTGAAATTTCCTAAACATATCATGTGTATATGCTTCTTCAAACTGCCTCTCAAACCCAAAATCAGTAAGCAATGGAATGCTTGAGTTAACTGATTGAAAGTCAGCCCTTTCTTCCTTCTCAACCTTACTTCTGAGTGCATTATCGTATTGTTCCACAAATTGCTTCAAAGTCGTTTTTGAGTTCACATAGTCATCAAAAAAAGCATTCATACTTTCACTTCTCTGAGTAGTTGACATACCAGCCCAAAAGGTTTCTTTAACGTATACAGGAGCCCATCTTGTTCGGTCGTTGAATAGACATGTGAGCCAGACATTGTTGCTCAGACCATGATCCAAAATCATTTCCATCCACTGCTTGTCGAAAACATCAGCAGTTAAAGACTCGTAAACTATTGCCTTCAAGCATTTCTTAATAACATCATAACTCTTGCAACTGCAAAAATGTATCGAGAAATTAATTGAAACCATTATAAATATGTAGAACTTCATCTGCAATCAAATGACAATAAATATTGCACTGCTAATAACATGACGTGAAATGTAACAATAATAAAATAAATGTAACAAAAAAAACAAGTAAAATAACAAACCTGCCCAGTTTCTCAGGAATCTTCTTCATGATATGCCACAGGCACAATCTGTGGCGAGAATGAGGAAAAACCTCTAACACAGCCCCTTGTATGGCCTTGCATTGGTCAGTCACTATAGCATTTGGCATACGTCCATACATGCACTCCAACCATGCTTTGAATAGCCACACATATGTTGCAGTATTTTCGTTGGATAATAGACCACATCCAAACAAGACCGATTGTCCATGATGATTTACACCAACAAAAGGTGCAAATGGCATATCATACTTGTTCGTCAAATATGTTGAGTCAAATGAAATAACATCTGAAAATGACTCATATAATGCTCGTGATCTCGCGTCAGCCCAAAAAATATTTCTTACTCTGAAATTCTCATCAAAATCAATAGCATGAAAAAAATTTGGATTTCGCTTTTGCATGCGCACAAAATAATCACAAACAGCTTGTGCATCGCCTCCACCAAGCCTTCCGATTCTAGTTTTAGACAAGTAATTCCTTGCATCTCTCTCCTCATATGATATGCAATCGTATCCCCCGGCTTTAATAACAAGTGAATTAAAACTTTTTGATGTTCTGATCCCTGCTTGGTCATTTATATCCAGCACTCTTTTTGAAAAAGGATCAATTTCCCTATGGCAAGCAAAATGCCGTGACTTAAGTGGACTCAAATGATGGTTATGACCTAAGACAACCTTTGAAATAACAAACAATTCTCCATCCTTCACATTAATGTTTATCCTAGCTCCGCACCCAGACTTGATCGATGACCTACCACTGAAAACATTCCTCCCTGTGGAAACATGCTTCCCATTCCGACAACATGCAAGTGAAAAAAATCTTTGTCGCCCATTGTCATCCTTTTTACCGTGAATCTTCGCAATGCCAAAACCTTCACTGTGAGCAAAGTTTTTATAAAACATCCTAACATCATTTTCCGAGCAAAATGACATTCCAACACTTGGAACAATAACTTCAGTGCTTTGCTCATCAGAAACATCGATTTCACCTTCTATTGCACTGCCTTCCAAAGAAAATGTAACAGATTCCCCTGCAAAAGTATCTACTTCATTGTTACATTTATGCATAATTTAAATTCAAATGTTTAATGAAATGCAGTACACAGTGACTACTACATGTTAGATATCCCCTGCAACATTATAAACTTCATTGTTACAATTACATATAACATTGTTTGCATAGTTGAAAAAAATGCAGTACATGAGTGATTGTTACATTTATGAATGTAACAAAAACAGAAAATGTAACAGATTCCCTGCAAAAGTATCTACTTCATTGTTACATTTATGCATAATTTAAATTCAAATGTTTAATGAAATGCAGTACACAGTGACTACTACATGTTAGATATCCCCTGCAACATTATAAACTTCATTGTTACAATTACATATAACATTGTTTGCATAGTTGAAAAAAATGCAGTACATGAGTGATTGTTGCATTTATGAATGTAACAAAAACAGAAAATGTAACAGATTCCCCTGCAAAAGTATCTACTTCATTGTTACATTTATGCATAATTTAAATTCAAATGTTTAATGAAATGCAGTACACAGTGACTACTACATGTTAGATATCCCCTGCAACATTATAAACTTCATTGTTACAATTACATATAACATTGTTTGCATAGTTGAAAAAAATGCAGGCATGAGTGATTGTTACATTTATGAATGTAACAAAAATCGAAAACGTGTATTCAAGATGAGAATTGAAATATTAACATCACACACACCATTATGTATTAAATGTAACGATATCAAAGTAACAAATATGAAAATATATCGAAACCTAATAAAAAGATGGGAATAACGATCAACAAATAAACGAGATTCATTACTCTTAATTGGTACATGTAACATATATTGAAAAATTGATCATCATAAATTTAATTTAAAACTCGAATGTTATTTTCAATCCAAAAACTCAAGATATGATGAAAACAATTCACAAAAAACCAGATCCAGAAGGCGTTGATTGGAGATTCAACTCCATAAATAACAAACAATGTTTTCGAACTTCTACAATGGTTTCACCGTATTCAAATCAATTTTGATTTAAATTTAATTTCGAATGTTATTTTCATTCCAAATCGAATACGAATTGAAGATCCACCTCCATTAAAAACGTTGATTGAAGATCACATACCAGATCGAGTAGGCGTTGATTGAAGATCCACGTCCATTGAAAACGAACAATGTTTTTGAACTTCACTGGATTAAAAATTCCTATAGAGCTACGATGGTTTCACAATATTCAATCGGTTTTGATATGATTTGGTTGACGATGATCTGCAAATACAAACCTAAATGATCGGCAGTTGTAAATCTCCCCCAATATGCGGTTAGAATGTTAATCAATTGTGATCCCCCAATAGTCGGAACAATGTGTAACCGTCTATTGATCCCCCAAAAAAAAAAGGGTATTATGGACAATGTGTGTATGCCATGTCATGGGGCCTGATTTGGGGCCTGTGAATTTGGGGCTTGGGAATCATTATTGATATTTTTTTATCCAGAAAACATAAGAATACATCACCATAATTATACATCCATTGTCAAGGCTAAAATCCAACACAAATTCAATATACATCGAGAACAACTGAATTTATATATCCACACTATCATACAAATGGGTCCTCTACATGCCAAAGAAATGACTAACACCTTCTACACAAGTCTTGTGCTCCGGAAATAAAATACGAGCTTCAACCTCCAATGCCTTAATGAGATAGACAACCACCAACAGCTAATCTGAAAGGTTGGGAAAAGAAAGGGATGAGCTACCACGCACTCAGTTAATGGACACAAGTGTCCAAATAATATATTGTACTTTAAAATAATAAGATATAAAGTGTAAACAGAACAATTGTAATATAATGAAAATCTTATAACAAAAAAAGCTATTTAAAACATACAAGGATATAATAACATTTCCTTTTCAAATGAAATATGATGTCATAAAGAATCTTCTCATGAATTCAAACTACATGATGTATATGAATGCAGCGGACATGCATGCCCACTTTTATACTTCTTCCCTTGATGAAGGCAGTTTGGTGAAGGCTCACAATTTGAGGAAGTACATCTTGTAGCCGAGAAGCCATATTCTTTGTGAGGATTATACTTTGTATAGAGTATTGAATAAAGAGATTGAGTGATAGCCATCCAGAGAATCCACATTTGCACATTTGGGAACCAAAGCAATGAAGGAATGACTAACTTGCTTGAGAAATGATGAGCTGCTCTCAATAAATCATCTTGAATGAGGGACCACAACCATTGGTAGAAGCGTGCGGGGAAGCCATCTGAGCTGGGAGAACTAAGAGGCTTAAGGCTGAAAGCAACCTGCAAAGCTATGAGCTTATCATTTTGCCTGTCTAAAACAGATGAAGGGAAGTTTAAAGGGGGAATCGAGAACCATGATTCCTTATTGGGGAGTTGTTTATAGTAAGAGGTAATTGACTCCTAGATATCTGCTAGATTCGTGCAATATGAGTCATCCATGTTTCTCAAACACCTAATGGTGTTCGAGAGGATCGCGTCTTGAGGGATCCATTAAAATATTTAGAGTACCTATCCCCTAGAGTAAGCCACTACTGGCTGGATTTCTACCGTAGGAAGCTTTCTTGAGCTCGGAGAGCTGTCATATAGATTTGTCGAGCCTTGGATTCAGTTTCAATCTTGTCTGTGTTAAGAGGATCCTCGTGAAGCAAAGATTGTTCCCTCTTTAAGATTTGACGACTCTGTTGGAGCTGATGATTAATGTTCCCAAATTGGAGTTTGTTCCAAGATTTCAAAGTTGGTTTAGCTTTTTTGCTATCTGATATAAAAGAAATCCCTCAACATCAACCCTCCAAGTGAGAAATGTGCATGAGATGCTCATATTGCAAAATAGAGAAATGGTTTCGGACCAGATGAGATGGAGGGCTATGGTTGCATTCAAAGCGCCGTGTTATCCAAGGGACCAAGGGGAAGATAGTAAAGGATAGCATGAGGGTTGTCAAAGAAGAACTATGGATTCGCAAGTACACTATCCAACCGACAAGCAATACGATTTTTCTGTTATTTGTTCTAAAAGAGAGTGTGACCTTTGATTTCAAATAATCTAGGGAGCAATTGGTAAGGTAGTTATTGAATTTCTGCACCCTCCTTGAGTGGATGGGGCTGCCTCCAACTTTCTCAGAGCCACAACGAATCTCATTAAAATCTCCTCCAACACACCAATTACAGTAGCCTACAGATGCAAAGATTTGTTCCAAGATTTTCCATAGCAAAAATATTTATCCACAAGAATTTGAGGGAGAGACTGCCGTGAGAAAGAAAGAAGGCCTTCGAGGAGAAATTTTAGGATGAACTTGCTATTCAAAAGATTCTAAGAAACTAATATCCACAAGATCAGAAATCCAAAAAATGCCAATGCGACCAACAGGGGCAAAAGAAGAGGAATAAGTATAGCCAATTTTTTAGTAGAAGGAGACCTAGGAGGGGGGTCTAATCTTGTGTCGAGGAGACAGATACAAGAATTCTTTTCTCTGCATATAAACTGCTTAACATCAAGTTGCTTTTCTTTGCTATTCAAACCACGGACATTCCAAAAGAGACTGTCCGTTTAACATTTACTGGAACGGTGGTGGAGTCCCCTCTTCGAGGTGTGGCTCTGCGTTGATGCTCGTTGTAGTCTACCCTCTCCTTTGGAGCAAATAGTGCTATCATTGAGCTTCATGGCAATTGCTTTTTGTGGATTCTGGAATTTCTTCCTTTCTCTTTTGCTTTGATTTGCTGATTGGCTAGTCTCCTTAGCTGCTTCCAAATTAACCTCTTTGGAGATACCATGCGTAGGACAGCATCCACATCGAGAGGGGAGGGATGAGAAGAAGTCAAGAGTGCTTTCAAAACTACTGTAATATTTCCTTTTGTCTGACTTACTTGGCCATCCTCCGAAAGGTGAGGGCTTACATTTGGCCGAGTGAGAAGATTCCTTGTTAGAGGTAGCTTTTCACTTATTGAGTGTGTCTATGGATTCGAGGTTTCGGGACACCACTACTTGCTGCTCCTCTTCCACAACTACAGATTGATTCACCACCACTACTTGCTGCTCCTCTTCCACAACTACAGATTGATTCACCACCACTACTTGTTGCTCCTCTATCACAACTACAGATTGTGTCACCACTGGCTAAGAGATCAGGACCGCCTCAATCGGTAGAAGATCTTGTTCCAAACTAAAGGTCATCTCGGTATCTTGGCAGTCGTGGAGACGAGCAAATTGGTTGGTGGAATTGGCAGCTGCTTTGTCCTTCTTAGTGGACGGGTTGATTGCTGCAATGGCGTCTGACATTCATTTGTGAGAAGATCGGTTGTGAGTTTTGCTGACCTCTTGCTATTGTTGCAAAATAAAATTGTTTTTCACTAAACTTTTCTATAAAACTTGATTTCAAAGTTTGGGTTCAAAACCAATCTCCTCATGGTTAGACAAAGTATTCAATGTGCTTCGGCTTATAAATTGACCTATATAATGTTTGTTATTGGGCTTCATGTGTAGTCATCATATATAAGAAAAATGTTATACTTAGTCATATTCACTAATCAAAACTCAGACCTCACATATTTTCATTTTTAAAAAAATAGTAAACATCATTTAATGAGGTATATGCTTTAATAAAAAGTGTACATCGCTTCATTTCGAGTTGAATGAATCAATTTTTAGTAAGTGTAAGAAAATATTTAATATGGTATATATAACATCTAACGAGATATATAGGGTTACGTTTTAAGCTGAGTAAAAAACTGAGTGTAACAGCACTATATATAAGTTCCCTATTGCTTCATCTGTGTACATGAAAGTGTTCATGAATTGGATATATTTGCATGTATCTGGGGACCTGATTTTAATTTTATAAAGGTCACTGGGTTTTATGCAAATGTTACAATATTTAAAAGAAAAGTTCTGGTTGCTTGGATGTTAAGCAGCCACCTCCTTTACATGCATTTAAATGGAATTCGAGTCACGCTATCTTTCACCCATGAAATGCATAAATTAACAAAACATATATATATAAAGTGATTATACTCTATAGTCTTCCCTGTTTGTATGTTTAATCAACCGACCAAACTATTAAACCCACATCGCTTATTTCAATATTTGAACCGCTTCACTGCCTATGTAAGGGCTTAAATTTTCCTTTGTAGAAAGAGGGAATGATTTTGGGTTGTGGAGTGGAGTGGAGGGAGGTTCAACAGTGTAAGGTTCGCACTCTATATTAATTTATTTAGTTTATTAATTATTACATGCATGTATATTTCTATTTGAATGAAGTAATATTTATTTTATAAATTTAAAAATATGTTATTCGAATAGAAAATATTAGTTTTCATCTACGCATGATATACATGTAAGTTAAAAAAAATATATTTTAAAAAAGTTCTTCTAAAATCAATACTCGCTTTTAATGAAATGAGTATGTTACATGTTAAAAAAAAGTTTTTTTTGCATATATACCCTTCAAACAATCCTATATTGT
Source organism: Acorus gramineus (assembly GCA_030737835.1). NCBI lineage: Eukaryota > Viridiplantae > Streptophyta > Magnoliopsida > Acorales > Acoraceae > Acorus > Acorus gramineus. The sequence continues at coordinate 24,600,555 of CM060847.1, forward strand.
AAAAATTCCCTTTCAAATCCTATTACCATCAATTCCCCTCAAATGGGATTTTGGAATAGAGCGTTCACGCAACCATATATTGTCAAGATATTATTTTGAGAGAAAACCTGTTTATGATTAGTACTTCTTAAATGAGTTAAATTGTGTATGAATTTCTTTTTAAATGGTATAAATATACAAAAATCTCAGATTTTACTGAAATACACCTCAAAAAAGATATTTATGAACAATTTAAACAATTCGAAGGGTATTACTGAAAATAACCATTCATCGGGGGTATTTTAACAAATGTGAATTTTTAGAAGTATATATAAAAAAATAAAAAAAACCATTAAAAATATTCATATTTTAGAATTAACGAGATTTTTTAGATATAGATATGATATTATTGATTTTACACTTTAAAATTAATTAAAAATACAACTATATCCTTTAAATTAATTAAAAAGACTTCACGAAATCCTATCTGTATTTGTAATATAATAGATTTTATCTCAAACTAAATTTTATCTCACAAAATATGATTTTATAAAAAGTAAATTGAGTATTTTTTATTTATAATAATCCATTAATAAATCTTATCCGATTTTAAGGAAGAAAGAAAGTTGAAAGCGCTTTGTGCTTAGTAATATAGATAGATATCTATAATAAAGGACTGATTATCCTGAATATATGAGGATCAATCAGGGATCACATTTGTATTAGTTGTATGCTTTGTCAAAATTGATATATCACATATTCCTAATATTCATAGAATTGAATGAAATCAGGTGGATTTGGATACAATGAAAATCTATATATATTTCATCATTATCTCAATCTAGTTCTAATAAAAAATTAAAAATTAAAAAAATTACCAATATAGCCTGATCACCACTATTCATTCAATATATATATCTTTAAAAAAATTATTAATGAGATGAAACAGAAAGTTGAAAATCCTTTTCGGTTAGTAATGCAGATAAAGTAATATTACACATGCATACTTACGAGTACTCTAGAATAGATCAAGTATCAAAGTTTTATCCATGTAGAAATGAAGTCCAGTTGTATGTGAAACATGTAAAATAGCCCAACATAGTTGATATTGATAGTCTGATGTTTTATTTGGAACCCAAAGTCAAATATTTTTTAAAAAGTGTGCAAATCTATGTTGCAGAGCAAATAAAGTGCGTGAAAGGATAATTAACTCTGGTGCAGACGTAGTAACATGTAAATGGGTTGTGAATCCTGGGGCAAAAACCCTATGCACTAAGAGGGAGGAGTAATGTCTTTAGCATGTGCATGTTCCATGCACTTCAGGCCATCCAAGTATCTAGCTTGGTTATTTGGTTAATATCTTGAATAGTTACAAATAGATATGTCTCCACTCTTAGTTCAACTCTGGTTTTGATTATTAATATTAATTTTGTTTAAATATCTTTATTCAAGAGTCATAACGAAGCCGGAGATCCACCAAATCTGTGCTACATTGACCAACCTTTTTTTTTTTTGGTTTCATGCATGGGTCAATCCTCAGTCACTCTTGTAATCTTAACAGAGCATGTGAAATCTTCAATCAAGTATATACATAAGCATATTAGGAAAAATAGAAAAACATAAAATTTTATCCATATGAGTACACACTTCATTTTGTATAGATATATACCTTTATTAAACATGTAAAAAAATCTAAAACATGTTAGAATGGCAAAAATAACTACATGGATTATCTTTAACTTTTATTTTATACATTTACATATGTATAAAAAAAAATTGGGGATTCGAAGTCCTCCCTGGATGGGAGTCGTAGTGGCCTAACATCTGAGCCGACCATTATTTTCCCAACTTTGAGGTTTTGACCCCCTCATATTTTCCACAAGTCGTGTAATGCCCGGGATGCACGTTCATAGTTCAAAATTGTTTGTCAGATGCATTGAAATGTTGTTTATATTAAAAAGCTGTTAAAATAAAATAAATTTTGTATGTTTTTTTTCAAATTGTGGTTCATCATTAATGCACCCAAAACAAGCACAATAGATTGGTATTATCATCCGTGTCAAAAAAATTTATTCATGATTAATCTATTATCATTTGTGAATGTGATTTTTATTTAGTCTTAGATGATATATAAATTATAGATTTTTTTGCTTATCTGTTGATGACTTTAGATTGGTGATCAATTACTGTTTTTTTTATCTGTGATTTGATTGTTGTCGTACTTTAGTATTTGGTGGATCATATAAGTGGCATTTTAACAATTACCCTTATCTTGGTTATAGATTATAGGGATGTTACACATTGGTATTAAGGTTAAGGTTTTGTCAAAGCATATGATAATTATGGTTGTGTTTATATTAAATGCACATGGGATTATGTTTAGGTTTTAAGGATGGCTGATCAGACTCGTAGCCAGCAGTCCATGGATCCAGCTATTGCAGAGTTGTGTCGTGCGCTCGCAGATTTGACAAGCCTCATTGTTCAGCTGACGAGGCAACAAAAAGAGAAACAGAGACTTAATCGCAGCTTGTGATGAAGATCCCGAGCAACTAATCCTTCGATTTCGAAAGCTGGGATCACCTATGTTTAATGGAGTAGTTGATAATCTTATGGACCCAGAGTACTGGGTGGCTGAGATGGAGCAGATTTTTGAGATCATGCAAGTAACGAACAACCAACGAGTGTTGTTGGCCACCCAGCAACTGCAGGGTAAAGCTTGTATGTGGTGGAGGTCAAAGAGACAGGCGCTTGTTCATGGTATCGAAGGTCTATCTTGGGAGGCCTTCCTCAATATGTTTTATAAGGAATTTTCCCTTATCTTCGGGAGCGCAATGAAAGGAGCTAGAGTTTCTGGAACTCATAATGATTATGGAAACTTCTATGACGACTATTAAGAGGATCGCGTTACTCCTTACATCATGTGGTAAATGTATGAATGAAGTGTTGTCGTTTTGAGGAGAGTTTAAGAGATGATATGAAGTCTACCATATGAGTGATTTTATTTTGTGTTGTTGATGATTTCAAATTATGGATCATTTTTTTTTTTTGTAAGTAAGTCCAAAATATGTATTCTTCAAAATTTCAGATGTACAAAGAGTGTGGCTATCCTATGCAATGGAAAGATTGGATAGAGTGTTGTGAGGGAACAAAACTAGTGAACTAATCTTGTGCATCCACTCCACCTTGTCCAACATTTACATTGTGTTACATTTTGAATCCACTGACTATCTAAGGAGAAGTTATACAAAATAACACAGGTCAAGGAAACAGTCCCTTCAAAATTCTACTTGAACTTCTCATGAACAAAGGGGATCCTACTGCAGTCTCTCTCAATTAATCCCTGAAATTCATAGTGCACATGAGAAGGGGGAATCCTGGTCACTCCCAATTGCGATTGGAGGCTTGCAAGATAGTCCGCAACAGCATTTCCTTCCCCATCTATGTATGCGAATTTGATGTTGGTGAATGTTGAACAAGCATTTCGTATGGAGTTTGTTAAACGCCTAACCCTCCATGGTACTATTGTGTCAACCAATGAATGGCCACCTTGGAGTCATTCTCCACCCAAAGGTTTTGAGTACCCAAATATGTAGCTAATTTCATGCTCTGTTCGATAGCTAGTAGCTCAAGAAAGTTGATGGAGTTCCTCCTTGTATGCGCGGCTTCAGCCATGATTAGATTACCCAAGTGGTCCCTTAATAACAGTCCATAGCCTGCTCTATCATCAGATAAATAACCATCAGTGTTAGCTTTGGTCCAGTCCCTTTGTGGTGTTTCCCATCTCACCTCTTGTGATTGGAGTGAGAGCTCGAGCAATTGGATATCAAGTCCCCTTCTCATTCTATCTAACTCAGAAGATATGACTGCTTTGAGGGCACATTGGTTAATTTTAATCCTTGAATCTCTGAGGATAAGGGAGACAAATGCGTCCTTCAATGTAGTTTTTCTTTTGAAAATTTTTCGGTTGCATTCTAACCAAATGTGCCACCTTGAAGTAGCAATCAGCACATGGAAGATAGTCTTTAGAACTTCAACCTTGAAGGTCAATTCCAACCAATCAATCTCAGAAGTAACAGAGGAGATTTGAGGCCTTTGGATACCAACTTTGGAGAGAACAGATCCCCACACTTGTGTAGAGAAAGAGCATTGAAAGAACAAGTGATGATTTGATTCAGGGTAGGCTGCACATAATACACTAGTAGGGGGTGCAACCAGGTTCTTCTGGAAGAGTCTAGCTAAAGAGGAAAGCTTGTTTAAGCATGCCAACCACAAAGTGAACAAGTGCTTGGGGATTTGTGGGTGCTGCCATACCCAGTTAGTCCAACTTTTTTTGATAGTCCTACAATGGACTTCTTTCCACGTTTCAGACAGACTGAGAATTCCAAATTTGCTCGGTCCCCATACTAATTCATCAGGTTGGTGGCCTCCAATCTCTATTTGGTTTATAGTCTCCCATAGATCGTCCAACTCATTCAGCCATCTTCGAGGTTTAACCCATACGCCATTAGTGTTGAGCCAATTGAGTTTGGTATCTTTGGGTAAACTGAATAGAAGTGCCAACCTTCCCCCAAAATGATAGTTAAGACATTCCCCTTCTAGCCATGGATCTGAGCAAATGTTCACCTCAGTGCCTTTATAAATGATGTACTTCACCTTGGTTTTAATCCATTCCCTGCTTGCTATGATTCTTTTCCAAATAACAGTGCTCAAGGCCCTTGGTGCTATCTCCCAAATTGTTTTGGATTTAATGAATCTACCATGAATCCATTTCACCCACAAACTATCCTTCTTGATGGCAATATCCCAAAAGTGGACTCCAGTAGCTGCTTTGTTCCAGTCTTCTATTCTTCTAATTCCTAGCCCTCCTTCCTCCATAGGCCGGCAAACCGATTGCCAGTTGACATGGTGTGGAGCTCCTTCCAGAGGAGAATCCCTCCAAAGAAAGTCTCTAATTAGTTTCTCAACCTCCTTGATAGTTTTCCTTGGGAGGGAGTATTCACTTATTCAGAAAAGGCGTAAACCATTGAGGACTGTTCGGGTCAATTCAAGCCTACCCGTTGAGGAGAGAAGAAGGGCCTACCATGACTGAAGCTTTTGTCTCATTTTAGAAATCAGAGATTGACAATGGACATGACGAAGGGAAATATTCAACATTGAAAGTCCCAAGTACTTCACTAGAATGGTGCCCTCCGGAATGCCAATAACCTCCAAGAAGCGACCCTTTAATAAATACCTGGCTTTTGGATAAGTTCACAATTAACCCATAATCCATTGCAAAATCCCTTAACAGCTGCTTCAGATTTCTAGTTGTTGACTCAGAAGAATCAGTTAAAAGTAGTAGGTCATCAGCGAATGCGAGATGTGAGATTTGAATGCCACCTTTTAGATATGAACCAACGTACTTCGAGTTGACTGCCTCATTGAGTTTTTGGGAGAATCCCTCCAGAGCAAGCACAAAAAGGAGAGGGGAGAGAGGGTTTCCTTGTCGAAGCCCGCAATTTGAGCTATAGAACCCACATGGTCTCCCATTGACCAAGACTGAAAATTTAGGAGACCCTACGCATTGTTGGACCAGATTTATGAAGCTATCTTCAAACCCAAAGCCTCTAAGCAGCGCATAAAGAAAAGGCCATCTAAGGCTATCAAAGGCCTTCTGGAGGTCAATTTTGATGCAAGCTCTGCCATCAACAGATGGGGCATTAAGGAACCGTAGGAGTTCATGAGCAAGGAGTATATTATGGTTGATTCTCCTTTTCATGATGAAGGCTATTTGGTTTATACAAAGGATTCTTTGAAGGATTGGCTGAAGTCTATTAGCAATGATTTTTGTAATCCCCTTGTAGATAGTGTTACAGAGAGACATTGGCCTAAACTTGTCAATGAAGTCTGCTTCTAGTGATTTGGGAATGAGTGTAATGAAGGCCACACTCAATTGCCTAAGAATATGCCCTATCTAGAAAAACTGGGAAACAGCCATGCAAACATCCTCTTTGATAATCGGCCAGCATACTTGATAGAATCCCGCACTAAAGCCATCCGGACCTGGGCAAGCAGTATCTTTCATTTGGAAAAAAAACTTTTTTTATTTCCTCCTCTCAGACAACCTTTGAGAGCATTTCATTCTCCCATTCAGAGAGCTGCATAGGGAAGTGTGGTTGAGCAATTGAAAGAAAAGTCTCTTTGTTTAGAAGATGAGTGTCGAAGTCCACAATATCATATTTGATCTCCTCCAGGACCTCTGAGTAGACTCCATTCTCCAACCTCAGCTTTCTTATTGTATTTCTAGCCTTTCTGTGAGCAATTTCATAATAGAAGAACTTGGTGTTAGAGTCGCCGAGATTCAACCAGTTAGCCCTGGACTTTTAACGGGCAAAGGATTCATCAGTCCATAGGTTTTCTTGGTACCTGAGCCTTGCATTCTTCTCCATGAACATAAGCTCGGGGTTTAGAGGATCTGCATCAAGAGCATCTTGAGCCTGGTTCAGTTCATTCTTGCTTTCAAGTAGGTTTCGGTGAACTTGGCCAAAAGTATTCCGATTCCAAAATCTAAGCTCTGCTTTTGTGTTTCTCAACTTCACTGATAAGTTGTACATGTGAGATCCCCTGCTGAACCCACACCAAGCATGATTGATGGTGTCTTGAAAAGTGGGATGATCTGCCCACATTTTGAAAAACTTGAATGGGGAGGGACCTTTGGGGAGAATCGGATTGTGAATCAATTCCATTGCCGAGTGATACGAGGTAGCAAGGGGGTGGTAATGCACGAATCCTTCAGGAAAATAATTCAACCATTTAGTATTGTCCAAGGAGCGATCCAGTCAGCAAATGACCCTCTCATCTTGCCTGTTGCTCCAAGACATGTGTTGGCCCGTTGCTTTGACATCTTGAAGATAGGAGCGAGAAATCATTCTATTGACCTTGGCAAGCCTACAGCTATGAGTGAGCCTTCCACCCAACTTCTCTAAAGCATAGCGGACCTCATTAAAGTCCCCTGTGACCACCCATGGGAGATGGCCAATCTGGCCTGAAATGACCTCTAGTTCATGCTAGAGCAGAGACCGCAGAGAGGCCGAGTTTGATGCATAGATGAAGGTGACAATCCCCTTGAGTGGTTGAATATGTGAGGAGACCTCACAATGCAAAAACTGGTCCTGAACCTTGAGACCCCGAATGTCCACCCTGTCCGAATCCCAGAGGACCCAAATTCTAGTAATAGAGGTGAGACTATCATTGTTGATCAAGAGGTAGTCCCGACATAGCTGCCGTTTCACTTCCTCAATTGAATTAGATTGCACCTTAGTCTCCAACAGTGCTATAATAGCATACTATCTTTGATCAAAGAATTTTTTTTATTTCAAATTGCTTAACCCTGTTATTTAAGCCTCGCAGATTCCAAATACATATGTCAGTCATCAAAAAATATGTACAAAAAGGGTAGGGCGATTACCACTCAGGTGGATGGCCTTTCACAAGGCCAAGATTCAATGATTGGAAGAAAGGGCAATGGGGCTGCCCCTCCCTTTTGGATCCCCTCTTTTAAAAGCAGAGTTTCTGTTCTTCTTTCCTTTAACAGAGGTGTTCGCCATTTTTGAAAGTTTGGTGTGAAGGTCAAAGTCCTCCTTGTGGTCCATAGAGGAGTCTTGGGTCAATTGTTTGGCTTTCTTCTTTTGATGCTTTGAATTTTGTTGTATGGGAGCTTTGACCGCAGGCAACTTGGGTTGGGGGGTGTCTTTCACTTCCTCTAGAATTTCAAATTGAGATCTATCTTTCTCCGGACTCAAGACAATAGATAGCCTCTCATCCTTGCCCTCACAATCATTGAGGTGAATAAATTGACAACTACTGTCTCCAGCAATTTCATTTGCGACCTCCTGTGTCACTAAAGGGGTGACAACTACTTGCTATTGTGACAATGAAACTACTTCTAAAGTTCCCAAGGGTGGTTCATGAAGCTCTTGAATGTCAGGAATTAGGGGTGAAGGTGTGGTGGTTAATGGATTAGAAGATGGAGTAGCAAGGGGTTTAGATTTTGGAGCAATGCTAGATGGTTGAGATGGTGGCAAGGCTAGTGAGGAGGATTGAGAGGCAGTCTTTTGCTGAGTAATTAATTCTGCTAAGTGGACTGTCTTGGTTGTGATTGGAAGAAGTTGATTTGTTCTTAGAGAGTTCGTGTGTGCGTCTGAGTTACTCTGAGATTTTGTTGTGGATTTTTTCCTTCCACGCATTGCATCATCATGGCCAAAAGTAGAGCATAATGATCAAGCAGTGGGTTTCCAGTTATAAATGACATGGAATTTGTCACGCCCCAGGGCGGCCGTCCCCAAGGCGCGGCAATGGTATATATGATATCAGCAGTCTATACAGGAGGTCAATAACATACTCTAAACAACATCAACATGACAACACAGACAACAATGAAGCTGATATGATATATACACAAATAGCGGAAGCTAAAAGATTGAGTCTGTAATTCAAAAACATATTACAGACTCGATACATAATCAACTGTCCTGTGAGAGCCAATATATAAAACGACATCCAAATATAATACAAACGTGTGCCCAAGCACGGAATACAATACATACAATCAAAGGGGGATGCTGAATGGCCTCTCACACTCAGAGCATGATGCTGCTCCGCTACTGCTGATGTGCCTCGGGGAGCTCCTCCTTCAGATCCGACTCAGATATAACTGGAGAAAAATATATGTGAGGGGTGAGCCACACGCTCAGTGAATAGCACAATCCATGCATCACAATACATATTAACCTTACACAATTCATAGCCCCTAAGTGGCAGTAACTACACAATCTAGTGGGTTGTCCCATCGCCAACCCACTACACCCTCACCCTCACCCTCAAGCTGGTGACATGGTCTTTTGGGACTGACTAGGCTGTTAATCACCCTTGGTCCACCGATAGTCCCTCCTCCACTACGTAGCTCGCCTGGTCTACTCCCACGATCAGCACAGTCCGACGCATCGGAGGTACCTACAGATGGGAGCCCTCTGTCAGGACAGCCTGTCTAACGCTGAGGAGTCCCTACACGGATCCAACGAAGGGAAGAGAAACAGCCTACCCACACGGATACGATCCTCTTGGATCCGCCGACACCGATTGCAACTCTACAAATGTCATGAATTCTTCAGAATTCCACCAGAGCGCATAACTAAGATGCGGGGAGACACATATTATAACAACGAGGTTATAATATTCTCTAAGGCATGCTAATAACCATAAGCTCGCATTTGATTTAAATAAATTAAACTAAATGGGAAACATGCGTAGGTCGAGGCTCTCCTAGCATGAAAACATGGTATCAGGATGTATAGGCCTCTATCCACAACATAAGGGTGCATATTTCTAGCATTCAAGCCTAAGGTGGCATGGATACAATATAATGATCATGCAAAGCACAGATTTCACTTATTACAAATTAATACGCAATTATGGTGCCCCAGGAGAGGGCAATGCACGTCTACGTGCATCGAACGCCTCCCTGCTGGGTTGGATTGTCCCACTCACCAATACCTGGGTCGTCGCGTGACCGCCCGTCGAGATCTGCAAGACATGGGAATCAAAATGGTGAGTAAAATACACAAATACGTAAGAAATACGATAGAAATACCCAACACTCGGACAAGCATGCATATGGGTTCGTACGCACGCGAGTCCGAGTGCCCCGACACACTCCCGCACCCCCGGGCAGCCATGCACACGGCCACCCGCACACACACGCACGGGTGCGCACGCACGCGCGCACCCCGGGCGTACTGCCGCGCCCCAGCCCGCGCGCCCAGTCACGCTGCCGCGCCCCTGCCCGCTCGCCCAGACACGCCGCACGCTCGTGCGCACGCTCGCGCGCGCCCGCGCGCACCGCGCGTCCAGCCCTGCGCCTACCCGCGCGTACTGCGCCCCTGTGCAGCACCCCGCGTGCACCCCTGGGCGCACCGCACGAACTGCGCCCCTGCACAGCGCTCCGCACGCACGCCCGTGCTCCCGTGCGTACGCGCGCACTCGCCCAGCGCCCCTGACTGCGCGCGCCTGCTCTGCCTGCGCGCGCAGATGACCCCACACGCACGCCCGAGCCAAACCCACACCCTTCCTCAGCCCTCCCACACCCCCACACACATGCATACCATGCATACCACACCCTAACATGCATCTAAAACAAGGAAAAAGGGAGGAGGAAAGCTTACCCAAAGAGAGGAAGGGAAGGAGGGAACTTCGGGTGCTCTTCGCGCACCGATTTGCCACCACCAAAGCCACCACTACCAAGACCTCTTCTCAGCCTAAGAGGGGCTGAAAACAGAGGAGAAAAGGTGCCATGAGAGGAGGTCAAACAAAGGGAAACACAAATCTAACACCATGGAAAGATAGATCGGGTCCTTACCAAGCTTTTCTCCTTCTATGGCTTTTCTTTTCTTCCACTCTAACTAGATCAAATGGTGGAAACAAAGAGAGGGGATGAGAGGTTTTGAGAGAGATGGAGAAGAAGATGAATAGGGAGGGCTCTATTGGTGGGCGTGGACTTAAAGGGGCCACACACACACCACTCACTCACACACTCACTTACACTTAGAATTAATTAGGTTAAGTTAGGTTTAGGTGATCTTTGACTCTAGTCAACCCAACCACACTAGAAAACAAAAGATTTTAACTTGACTTGGTCAAAGTCATCTTTGACTTGGTCAAGTCTCCCAATGACTTTTCGCTTGGTCAAAACCCGGATACGATTCGGAACTACGAAATTCTGAAACGTTACCGGAATTCGATGAAATTTTTGTGAGTGGCTTGAAATGGCACCAGGACACATAATATGCAGTTAGATTTTCAATCGGAGTTCTCAAGCTCATGATGATAGCCAAAAGTCTAAAATTTTAGCGGTTCCGATCGAAAATCTAACTGCATATTATGTGTCCTGGTGCCATTTCAAGCCACTCACGAAATTTTCATCGAATTCTGGTAACGTTTCAGAATTTCGTAGTTCCGAATCGTATCCGGGTTTTGACCAAGCGAAAAGTCATTGGGAGACTTGACCAAGTCAAAGATGACTTTGACCAAGTCAAGTTAAAATCTTTTGTTTTCTAGTGTGGTTGGGTTGACTAGGGTCAAAGCTCACCTAAACCTAACTTAACCTAATTTTTCCCTAAGTGTAAGTGAGTGTGTGTGTGTGTGGTGTGTGTGTGGCCCCTTTAAGTCCACACCCACCAATAGTGTGCATCCCTATTCATCGTCTTCTCATTCAAGCTCTCTCAAAACCTCTCATCCCCTCTCTTTGTTTCCACCATTTGATCTAGTTAGAGTGGAAGAAAAGAAAAGCCATAGAAGGAGAAAAGCTTGGTAAGGACCTGATCTATCTTTCCATGGTGTTAGATTTGTGTTTCCCTTTGTTTGACCTCCTCTCATGGCACCTTTTCTCCTCTGTTTTCAGCCCCTCTTAGGCTGAGAAGAGGTCTTGGTAGTGGTGGCTTTGGTGGTGGCGAATCGTGCGCGAAGAGCACCTGAATTCCTCCCCTTCCCTTCCTCTCTTTGGGTGAGCTTTCCTCCTCCCTTTTTCCTTGTTTTAGATGCATGTTAGGGTGTGCAGGGGGTGTATGCATGGTATGCATGTGTGTGGGGGTGTGGGAGGGCTGAGGAAGGGTGTGGGTTTGGCTCGGGCGCACGTGCGGGGTCATCCGCGCGCGCAGGCAGAGCAGGCGCGCGCAGTCAGGGGCGCTGGGCGAGTGCGCGCGTACGCACGGGAGCACGGGCGTGCGTGCGGAGCGCTGTGCAGGGGCGCAGTTCGTGCGGTGCGCCCAGGGGTGCACGCGGGGTGCTGCACAGGGGCGCAGTACGCGCGGGTAGGCGCAGGGCTGGACGCGCGGTGCGCGCGGGCGCGCGCGAGCGTGCGCACGAGCGTGCGGCGTGTCTGGGCGAGCGGGCAGCGCGGCAGCGTGACTGGGCGCGCGGGCTGGGGCGCGGCAGTACGCCCGGGGTGCGCGCGTGCGTGCGCACCCGTGCGTGTGTGTGCGGGTGGCCGTGCGCATGGCTGCCCGGGGGTGCGGGAGTGTGTCGGGGCACTCGGACTCGCGTGCGTACGAACCCATATGCATGCTTGTCCGAGTGTTGGGTATTTCTATCGTATTTCTTACGTATTTGTGTATTTTACTCACCATTTTGATTCCCATGTCTTGTAGATCTCGACAGGCGGTCACGCGACGACCCAGGTATTGGTGAGTGGGACAATCCAACCCAGCAGGGAGGCGTTCGATGCACGTAGACGTGCATTGCCCTCCCCTTGGGCACCATAATTGCGTATTAATTTGTAATAAGTGTAATCTGTGCTATGCATGATCATTATGTTGTATCCATGCCACCTTAGGCTTGTATGCTAGAAATATGCACCCTTATGTTGTGGATAGAGGCCTATACATCCTGATACCATGTTTTCATGCTAGGAGAGCCTCGACCTACGCATGTTTCCCATTTAGTTTAATTTATTTAAATCAAATGCGAGCTTATGGTTATTAGCATGCCTTAGAGAATATTATAACCTCGTTGTTATAATATGTGTCTCCCCGCATCTTAGTTATGCGCCCTGGTGGAATTCTGAAGAATTCATGACATTTGTAGAGTTGAAATCGGTGTTGGCGGATCCAAGAGGATCGTATCCGTGTGGGTAGGCTATTTCTCTTCCCTTCGTTGGATCTGTGTAGGGACTCCTCAGCGTTAGACAGGCTGTCCTGACAGAGGGCTCCCATCTGTAGGCACCTCCGATGCGTCGGACTGTGCTGATCATGGGAGTAGACCAGGCGAGCTACGGAGTGGAGGAGAGGCTATCGGTGGACCAAGGGTGATTAACAGCCTAGTCAGTCCCAAAAGACCATGTCACCAGCTTGAGGGTGAGGGTGAGGGTGTAGTGGGTTGGCGATGGACAACCCACTAGATTGTATAGTTACTGCCACTTAGGGGCTATGAATTGTGTAAGGTTAATATGAATTGTGATGCATGGGTTGTGCTATTCACTGAGCGTGTGGCTCACCCCTCGCATATATTTTTCTCCAGTTATATCTGAGTCGGATCTGAAGGAGGAGCTCCCCGAGGCACATCAGCAGTAGCGGAGCAGCGTCATGCTCTGAGTGTGAGAGGCCATTCAGCATCCCCCTTTGATTGTATGTATTGTATTCCGTGCTTGGGCACACGTTTGTATTATATTTGGATGTCGTTTTATATATTGGCTCTCATAGGACAGTTGATTATGTATCGAGTCTGTAATGTGTCTTTGAATTATAGATTCAGTCTTTTAGCTTCCGCTATTTGTGTATATATCATATCAGCTTCATTGTTGTCTGTGTTGTCATTTTGATGTTGTTTAGAGTATGTTATTGACCTCCTGTATAGACTGCTGATATCATATATACCATTGCCGCGCCTCGGGGACGGCCGCCCTGGGGCGTGACAAATTCCATGTCATTTATAACTGGAAACCCACTGCTTGATCATTATGCTCTACTTTTGGCCATGATGATGCAATGCGTGGAAGGAAAAAATCCACAACAAAATCTCAGAGTAACTCAGACACACACAAGGACTCTCTAAGAACAAATCAACTTCTTCCAATCACAACCAAGACAGTCCACTTAGCAGAATTAATTTCTTAGCAAAAGACTGCCTCTCAATCCTCCTCACTAGCCTTGCCACCATCTCAACCATCTAGCATTGCTCCAAAATCTAAACCCCTTGCTACTCCATCTTCTAATCCATTAACCACCACACCTTCACCCCTAATTCCTGACATTCAAGAACTTCATGAACCACCCTTGGGAACTTCAGAAGTAGTTTCATTGTCACAATAGCAAGTAGTTGTCACCCCTTTAGTGACACAGGAGGTCGCAAATGAAATTGCTGGAGACAGTAGTTGTCAATTTATTCACCTCAATGATTGTGAGGGCAAGGATGAGAGGCTATCTATTGTCTTGAGTCCGGAGAAAGATAGATCTCAATTTGAAATTCTAGAGGAAGTGAAAGACACCCCCCAACCCAAGTTGCCTGCGGTCAAAGCTCCCATACAACAAAATTCAAAGCATCAAAAGAAGAAAGCCAACAATTGACCCAAGACTCCTCTATGGACCACAAGGAGGACTTTGATCTTCACACCAAACTTTCAAAAATGGCGAACACCTCTGTTAAAGGAAAGAAGAACAGAAACTCTGCTTTTAAAAGAGGGGATCCAAAAGGGAGGGGCAGCCCCATTGCCCTTTCTTCCAATCATTGAATCTTGGCCTTGTGAAAGGCCATCCACCTGAGTGGTAATCGCCCTACCCTTTTTGTACATATTTTTTGATGACTGACATATGTATTTGGAATCTGCGAGGCTTAAATAACAGGGTTAAGCAATTTGAAATAAAAAAAATTCTTTGATCAAAGATAGTATGCTATTATAGCACTGTTGGAGACTAAGGTGCAATCTACTTCAATTGAGGAAGTGAAACGACAGCTATGTCGGGACTACCTCTTGATCAACAATGATAGTCTCACCTCTATTACTAGAATTTGGGTCCTCTGGGATTCGGACAGGGTGGACATTCGGGGTCTCAAGGTTCAGGACCAGTTTTTGCATTGTGAGGTCTCCTCACATATTCAACCACTCAAGGGGATTGTCACCTTCATCTATGCATCAAACTCGCCTCTCTGTGGTCTCTACTCTAGCATGAACTAGAGGTCATTTCAGGCCAGATTGGCCATCTCCCATGGGTGGTCACAGGGGACTTTAATGAGGTCCGCTATGCTTTAGAGAAGTTGGGTGGAAGGCTCACTCATAGCTGTAGGCTTGCCAAGGTCAATAGAATGATTTCTCGCTCCTATCTT